>CM046308.1:28390678-28960678 GCA_025267735.1 Mactra quadrangularis
GAAAATCTGGTCTATTTCTCATATTGACATATAGTACAGTAGCCTATACATGTATATGACACTACTGAACATGGCAGGCAGACCTATTTCGCCCATGACCACTCACAGCCAGTCTAACCAGCACTGCCATTGGTCACGTGTCATGGATAGGTCACCCGATCACCACTCTGTGGCTGGATTGTCTCCCCCTGAAAATCTGGTCTATTTCTCATATAGACATATAGTACAGTAGCCTATACATGTATATGACACTACTGAACATGGCAGGCGGACCGATTTCGCGCATAACAACTCAAAGCCACCCTAACCAGCACTGCCATTGGTGACGTGTCATTGACAGGTCACCCGATCACCTCTTTGCGGCTGGATTGTCTCCCCCTGAAAATCTGGTCTATTTCTCATATAGACATATAGTAAAGTAGGCTATACATGTATATTACTGTTCTGAATATGGCGGACAGATTTTGCGCTTGACCGCTCACAGCCAGCCTAACCAGCACTGCCATTGGTCACGTGTCATGGACAGCTTACCCAATCACCACTTTGCGGCTGGATTGTCTCCCCCTGAAAATCTGGTCTATTTCTCATATAGGGTATAATACAGTAGCCTTTACATGCATATGACTCTACTGAACATGGCGGACCATTTTCACACTTGACTGCTCACAGCCATCCTTACCAGCACTGCCATTGGTCATGTGTCATGGACAGGTGATCCGATCACCACTTTGCGGCTGGATTGTCTACCCCTGAAAATCTGGTCTATTTCTCTTATAGACATATAATACAGTAGGCTATACATGTATATGACTGTACTGAACATGGCGGACTGATTTCGCGCTTGACCATTCACAGTCAGCCTAACCAGCACTGCCTTATGTCACATGTCATGAACAGGTCAGTTGATCATCACTTTGCGGCTGAATTGTCTCCCCCTGAAAATCTGGTCTATTTCTCATATAGACATATACTACAGTAGCCTATATATGTATATGACTCTACTGAACATGGCTGACCGATTTCGCGCTTGACCGCTCACAGCCAGCCTAATCAGCACTGCCATTGGTCACGTGTCATGGACAGGTCACCCGATCACCACTCTGCTGCTGGATTGTCTCTCCCTGAAAATCTGGTCTATTTCTCATATTGACATTTAGTACAGTAGCCTATACATGTATATGACACTACTGAACATGGCAGGCAGACCGATATCGCGCATGACCACTCACAGCCAGTCTAACCAGCACTGCCATTGGTCACGTGTCATGGACAGGTCACCCGATCACTTCTCTGCGGCTGGATTGTCTCCCCCTGAAAATCTGGTCTATTTCTCATATAGACATATAGTATAGTACCCTATACATGCATATGACTCTACTGAAAATGGCGGACCGATTTTGCGCTTGACGGCTCACAGCAGCCTAACCAGCACTGCCATTGGTCAATTGTCATGTACAGTTCACCCGATCACCACTTTGCGGCTGGATTGTCTACCCCTGAAAATCTGGTCTATTTCTCATATAGACATATAGTACAGTAGCCTATACATGTATATGACTGTACTGAACATGGCGGGCGGACCGATTTGCGCTTGACCGCTCACAGCCAGCCTAACCAGCACTGCCATTGGTCACGTGTCAACGATAGGTCACCCGATCAACACTTTGTGGCTGGATTGTCTCCCCCTGAAAATCTGGTCTTTTTCTCATATAGACATAATAGTATAGTAGCCTATACATGTATATGACTCTACTGAACATGGCAGACTGATTTCGAACTTGACCGCTCACAGCCAGCCTAACCAACACTTCCATTGGTCATGTGTCATGGACAGGTCACCCGATCACCTTTTTGCGGCTGGATTGTCTCCCCCTGAAAATCTGGTCTATTTCTCATATAGACATATAATACAGGAGCCTATATATGTATATGACTCTACTGAACATGGGAGAACGATTTCACGCTTGACCGCTTAAGGCCAGCCTAACCAGCACTGCCATTGGTCACGTGTCATGGACACGTCACCCGATCACCACTTTTTGGCAGGATTGTCTCCCCCTGCAAATCCGGTCTATTTCTCATATAGACATATAGTACAGTAGCCTTTACATGTATATGACTCTACTGAACATCGCAGGCGGACCGATTTCGCGCTTAACCGCTCACAGCGAGCCTAACCAGCACTGCCATTGGTCACGTGTCATGGACAGGTCACCCGATCACCACTTTGCGGCTGGATTGTTTCCCCCTGAAAATCTGTTCTACTTCTCATATAGACATGTAGTACAGTAGCCTATACATGTATGTGACTCTACTGAACATGGCAGACCGATTTGGCGCTTGACTGCTCAAGGCCAGCCTAACCAGCACTGCCATTGGTCACGTGTCATGGATCGGTCACCCGATCACCACTTTGCGGCTGGATTGTCTCCCCCTGGAAATCTGGTCTATTTCTCATATAGACATATTGTACAGTAGCCTATAGATGTATATGACTCTACTGAACATGGCATTTGGACCGATTTCGCGCTTGGCCGCTCACACACAGCCTAACCATCACTGCCATTGGTCACGTGTCATGGACAGGTCCCCCGAACACCACTTTGCAGCTGGATTGTCTCCCCCTGAAAATCTGGTCTATTTCTCATATAGACATATATTACAGTAGCCTATACATGTATATGACTCTACTGAACATGGCGGACCGATTTCGCTCTTGACCGCTCACAGCCAGCCTAACCAGCACTGCCATTGGTCACGTGACATGGAAAGGTCACCCGATCACCACTTTGCGGCTGGATTGTTTCCCCCTGAAATCTGGTCTATTTCTCATGTAGACATATAGTACAGTAGCCTATACATGTATATGACTCTACTAAACGAGGTGGGCGGACCGATTTGCGCTTGACTGCTCACAGCCAGCCTAACCAGCACTGCCATTGTCACGTGTCATGGACAGGTCACCCGATCACCACTTAGCGGCTGGATTGTCTCCCTCTGAAAATCTGGTCTTTTTCTCATATAGACATAATAGTATAGTAGCCTATACATGTATATGATTCTACTGAACATGGCAGACCGATTTCGCACTTGACCGCTCACAGCCAGCCTAACCAGCACTTCCATTGGTCGTGTGTCATGGACAGGTCACCCGATCACCTTTTAACGGCTGGATTGTCTCCCCCTGAAAATCTGGTCTATTTCTCATATAGACATTTAGTACAGTAGGCTATACATGTATATGACTGTACTGAACATGGCGGACTGATTTCGCGCTTGACCGCTCACATCCAGCCAAACCAACACTGCCATTGGTCACGTGTCATGGACAGGACACCCGATCACCACTTTGCGGCTGGATTGTCTCCCCCTGAAAATCTGGTCTATTTCTCATATAGACATATAATACAGTATCCTATACATGTATATCACTCTACTGAACATGTCGGACTGATTTCGCGCTTGACCGCTCACAGCCAGCCTAACCAGCACTGCCATTGGTCACATGTCATGTACAGTTCACCCGATCACCACTTTGCGGTTGGATTGTCTACCCCTAAAATCTGGTCTATTTCTCATATAGACATAAAGTACAGTAGCCTATACATGTATATGACTCTACTGAACATGGCAGACCGATTTTGTGCTTGACCTCTCACAGCCAGCCTAACCAGCACTGCCATTGGTCACCTGTCATGGACAGGTCACCAGATCACCACTTTGCGGCTGGATTGTCTCCCCCTGAAAATCTGGTCTATTTCTCATATAGACATATAGTACAGTAGCCTATACATGTATATGACTCTACTGAACATGGCGGACCCATTTCGCGCATGACTACTCACAGCCAGCCTAACCAGCAATGCCATTGGTAACATGTCTGGAACAGGTCACCCGATCACCACTCTGCGGCTGGATTGTCTCCCCCTGAAAATCTGTTCTACTTCTCATATAGACATATAGTACATTAGCCTATACATGTATATGTCTCTACTGAACATGGCAGACCGATTTGGCGCTTGACTGCTCAAGGCCAGCCTAACCAGCATTGCCTTTGGTCACATGTCATGGATCGGTCACCCGATCACCACTTTGCGGCTGGATTATCTCCCCCTGAAAATCTGGTCTATTTCTCATATAGACATATAGTACAGTAGCCTATACATGTATATGACTCTACTGAACATGGCGGACCGATTTCGCTCTTGACCGCTCACAGCCAGCCTAACAAGCACTGCCATTGGTCACGTGTCATGGACAGGTCACCCGATCAACACTTTGCGGCTGGATTGTCTCCCCCTGAAAATCTGGTCTTTTTCACATATAGACATATAGTACAGTAGCCTATACATGTATATGACTGTACTGAACATGGCGGGCGGACCGATTTCGCGCTTGACCGCTCAGAGCCAGCCTAACCAGCACTGCCATAGGTCACGTGTCATAGACAGGTCACCCGATCAACACTTTGCGGCTGGATAGTCTCCCCCTGAAAATCTGGTCTTTTTCTCATATAGACATAATAGTATAGTAGCCTATACATGTATATGACTGTACTGAACATGGCAGACCGATTTCGCACTTGACCGCTCACAGCCAGCCTAACCACCACTTCCATTGGTCATGTGTCTTGGACAGGTCACCCGATCACCACTTTTTGGCTGGATTATCTCCCCCTGCAAATCTGGTCTATTTCTCATATAGACATATAGTACAGTAGCCTTTACATGTATATGACTCTACTGAACATGGCAGGCGGACCGATTTCGCGCTTGACCGCTCACAGCCAGCCTAACCAGCACTGCCATTGGTCACGTGTCATGGACAGGTCACCCGATCACCACTTTGCGGCTGGATTGTTTCCCCCTGAAAATCTGGTCTATTTCTCATATAGACAAAAGTACAGTAGCCTATACATTTATATGACACTACTGAACATGGCGGACTGATTTCGCACTTGACCGCTCACAGCCAGCCTTACCAGCACTGCCATTGGACACGTGTCATGGACAGGTCACCTGATCACCACTTTGCGGCTGGATTGTCTCCCCCTGAAAATCTGTTCTATTTCTCATATAGACATATAGTACAGTAGCCTATACATGTATATGACTCTACTGAACATGGCAGACCGATTTGGCGCTTGACTGCTCAAGGCCAACCTAACCAGCATTGCCTTTGGTCACGTGTCATGGATCAGTCACCCGATCACCACTTTGCGGCTGGATTGTCTCCCCCTGAAAATCTGGTCTATTTCTTATATAGACATATAGTACAGTAGCCTATACATGTATATGACTCTACTGAACATGGCGGGCGGACCGATTTGCGCTTGACCGCTCACAGCCAGCCTAACCAGCACTGCCATTGGTCACATGTCAGGGACCAGTCACCCGATTACCACTTTGCGGCTGGATTGTCTCCCCCATGAAAATCTGGTCTTTTTCTCATATAGACATAATAGTATAGTAGCCTATACATGTATATGACTCTACTGAACATGGCAGACCGATTTCGCACTTGACCGCTCACAGCCAGCCTAACCAGCACTTCCATTGGTCGTGTGTCATGGACAGGTCACCCGATCACCTTTTTGCGGCTAGATTGTCTCCCCCTGAAAATCTGGTCTATTTCTCATATAGACATATAGTACAGTAGCCTATACATGTATATGACTGTACTGAACATGGCGGGCGGACCGATTTGTGCTTGACCTCTCACAGCCAGCCTAACCAGCACTGCCATTGGTCACATGTCAGGGACCGGTCACCCGATCACCACTTTGCGGCTGGATTGTCTACACCTGGAAATCTGGTCTTTTTCTCATATAGACATAATAGTACAGTAGCCTATACATGTATATGACTCTACTGAACATGGCAGACAGATTTCACACTTGACCGCTCACAGCTAGCCTAACCAGCACTTCCATTGATCATGTGTCATGGACAGGTCACCCGATCACCTTTTTGCGGCTGGATTGTCTCCCCCTGAAAATCTGTTCTACTTCTCATATAGACATATAGTACAGTAGCCTATACATGTATATGACTCTACTGAACATGGCGGAGTGATTTCGCTCTTGACCGCTCACAGCCAGTCTAACCAGCACTGCCATTGGTCACGTGTCATGGACAGGTCACCCGATCACCACTTAGCGGCTGGATTGTCTCCCCTTGAAAATCTGGTCTATTTCTCATATAGACATATAGTACAGTAGCCTATACATGTATATGACTCTACTGAACATAGCATGTGGACCGATTTAGCGCTTGGCCGCTCACAGCCAGCCTAACCAGCACTGCTGTAGGTCATGTGTCATGGACAGGTCACCAGATCACCTATTTGCAGTTGATCATCTCTTTGCGGCTGGATTGTCGTCCCCTGAAAATCTGGTCTATTTCTCATATAATAAAGTATCCTATACATGTATATGACTCTACTGAACATGGCGGACCAATTTCGCACTTGACCGCTCACAGCCAGTCTATCCACCACTGCCAGTGGTCAGGTGTCATGGACAGGTCACCCGATCACCACTTTGTGGCTGGATTGTCTCCCCCTGAAAATCTGGTCTATTTCTCATATAGAGATATGACTCTACTGAACATGGCAGGCTTACCGATTTCGGGCATGACCACTCACAGCCAGCCTAACCAGCACTGCCATTGGTCACGTGTCATGGACAGGTCACCAGATCACCTATTTGCAGCTGGATTGTATCCCCCTGAAAATCTGATCTATTTCTCATATAGACATATTGTACAGTAGCCTATACATGTATATGACTGTACTGAACATGGCAGATCGTTTTCGCCCTTGACCGCTCACAGCCAGCCTAACCAGCACTGCCATTGGTCACGCGTCATGGACAGGTCACCTGATCACCGCTTTGCGGCTGGATTGTCTCCCCCTGAAAATCTGGTCTATTTCTCATATAGAGATATAGTACAGTAGCCTATACATGTATATGACTGTACTGAACATTGCGGACTGATTTCGCGCTTGACCGCTCAAAGCCCGTCTAACCAGCACTGCCATCCGTCACGTATCATAGACAGGTCACCCGATCATCACTTTGCAGCTAGATTTATTTACGTCATTTACGTGTATAGGCTACTGTACTATATGTCTATATGAGAAATAGACAAGATTTTCAGGGGGAAACAATCAAGCCGCAAAGTGGTGATCAGGTGACCTGTCCATGATACGTGACCAATGGCAGAGCAGGTTAGGCTGGCTGTGGGCGGTCAAGCGCGAAATCAATCCGCCATGTTCAGTAGAGTCATATACATATATAGGCTACTGTACTATATGTCTATATGAGAAATAGACCAGATTTTCAGGGGGAGACAATCTAGTTGCAAAGTGGTGATGGGGTGACCTGTCCATGACACGTGACCAATGGCAGTCCTGGTTAGGCTGGCGGTAAATGGTCAAGCGCGAAATCCATCAGCCATGTTCAGTAGAGTCATATACATGTATAGGCTACTGTAATATATGTCTATATGAGAAATAGACCAGAATTTTGGGGGGAGACAATTCAGCTGCAAAGTGGTGATCGGGTGACCTGTCCATAACACCTGACAAATGGCACTGCTTATTAGGCTGGCTGTGAGCAGTCAAGCGCGAAATCTGTCATCCTTGTTCAGTAGAGTCATATACATGTATAGGCTACTGTACTATAATAATATTGTGTCTGTATGAGAAATAGACCAGATTTTCAGGAGAAGACAATCCAGCCGCATAGTGGTGTTTGGGTGACCTTTCCATGATACATGACAAATGTTAGTGGTGGTTAGGCTGGCTGTGAGCGGTCAAGCGCGAAATCGGTCCGCTATGCTTAGTAGAGTCATATACATGTATTGGCTACTGTACTATATGTCTATATTAGAAATAGACCAGATTTTCAGGGGTAGACAATACAGCTGCAAAGTGGTGATCGGGTGACTTGTCCATTTCACATGACCAATGGCAGTGCTTGTAAGGCTGGCTGTGAGCGGTTAAGTGTGAAATTGGTCCGCCAATTTCAGTAGAGTAATATACATGTATAGGCTACTGTACCATATGTCTATATGAGAAATAGACCAGATTTTTAGGGGGAGACAATCCAGTCGCAAAGTGGTGATCGGGTGACCTGTCCATGACACGTGACCAATGGCAGTGTTGCTTAGGCTGGCTGTGAGCGATCAAACGCGAAATCGGTCCACCATGTTCAAGAGAGTCATATACATGTATAGGCTACTGTTTTATATGTCTATATGAGAAATAGACCAGATTTTCAGGGGGAGACAATCCACCCGCAAAGTGGTGATCGGGTGACCTGTCCATGAAACGTGACAAATGGCTGAGCTGGTTAGGCTGGCCGTGAGCGGTCAAAAGCCAAATCGGTCCACCATGTTCAGTAGAGTCATATACATGTATAGGCTACTGTACTATATGTCTATATGAAAAATAGACCAGATTTTCTGGGAGAGACATTCCAGCCACCCAGTAGTGATCGGGTGACCTGACCATGACACTTGACTAATGGCTGTGCTGGTTAGGCAGGCTGTGAGCGGTCAAGCGCAAAATCGCTCCACCATGTTCAGTACAGTCATATACATGTATAGCCTACTGTACTATATGTCTATATGAGAAATAGACCAAAATTTCAGGGGGAGACAATCCAACCGCAAAGTTGTGATCTGGTGACCTGTCTATGACACGTGACCAATGGCAATCCGGGTTAGGCTGGCTGTGAGGGGTCAAGCACGAAATCGGTTCGCCATGTTCAGTACAGTCATATACATGTATAGGCTACTGTACTACATGTCTATATGAGAAAAAGACCAGACTTTTAGGGGGAGACAATATGGGTGGTCGCAGGACTAGAGTAACGGAACTTCCGTTTTCCTAGACAGCTCTATATAGCAGGACTAGAGTTATGGAAATTCCGTTATCTTAGACAGCTTTATATAGCAGGACTAGAGTTTCGGAACTTCCATTATCATAGTCAGCTCTATATAGCAGGACTAGTGTTACGGAACTTCCGTTATCCTAGACAGCTCTATATAGCAGGACTAGAGTAACGGAACTTCCGTTATCCTAGACAGCTCTATATAGCAGGACTAGAGTTATGGAACTTCCGTTATCCTAGACAGTTGTGTATGGCAGGACTAGAGTTATGGAACTTCCGATATCCTAGACAGATCTATATAGCAGGACTAGAGATATAGAACTTCCGTAACCCTAGTCAACTCTATATAGCAGGACTAGAGTTACGGAATTTGTTTTCCTAGACAGCTCTTTCTAGCAGGACTAGAGTAATGAAATTTCCGTTATCCTAGTCAGCTCTATATAGCAGGACTAGAGTTATTGAACTTCCGTTATTTTAGACAGCTCTATATAGCTGGACTAGAGTTATGAAACTTCCGTTATCCTAGACAGCTCTTTATAGCAGGACTAGAGTTATGGACCTTCCGTTATCCTAGACAGCTGTGTATGGCAGGACTAGAGTTATGGAACTTCAGATATCCTAGACAGATCTATATAGCAGGACTAGAGTTATTGAACTTTCGTTATTTTAGACAGCTCTATATAGCTGGACTAGAGTTACGAAACTTCCGTCATCCTAGACAGCTCTATATAGCAGGACTAGAGTTACGGAACTTCCGTTATCCTAGACAGCTCTATATAGCAGGACTAGAGTAACGGAACTTCCGTTATCCTAGACAGCTCTATATAGCAAGACTAGAGTTACGGAACTTCCGTTATCCTAGACAGCTCTATTTAGCAGGATTAGAGTAACGGAACTTCCGTCATCCTAGACAGGTCTATATAGCAGGACTAGAGTAACGGAACTTCCGTTATCCTAGACAGCTTTATATAGCAGGACTAGAGTTACGAAACCTCCGTTATCCTAGACAGGTCAATATAGCAAGACTAGAGTTACGGAACCTCCGTTATCCTAGACAGCTCTATATAGCAGGATTAGAGTTACGAAACTTCCGTTATCCTAGTCAGCTCTACATAGCAGGACTAGAGTTACGGAACTTCCGTTATCCTAGACAGCTCTATATAGCAGGACTAGAGTAACGGAATTTTCGTTGACCTAGACAGCTCTATATAGCAGGACAAGAGTCATGAAACTCCCGTCATCCGAGACAGCTCTATATAGCAGGACTAGAGTTATGGAAATTCCGTTATCTTAGACAGCTCTATATAGCAGGACTAGAGTTATGGAACTTCCGTTATCCTAGATAGCTCTATATAGCAGGACTAGAGTTATGGAACTTCCGTTATTCTAGACAGCTGTGTATGGCAGGACTAGAGTAATGGAACTTCCGATATCCTAGACAGATCTATATAGCAGGACTAGAGATATAGAACTTCCGTAACCCTAGTCAGCTCTACATAGCAGGACTAGATTTACGAAACTTCCGTCATCCTATACAGCTTTATATAGCAGGACTAGAGTTACGGAACCTCCGTTATCCTAGACAGCTTTATATAGCAGGACTAGAGTTACGGAATTTTCGTTGATCTAGACAGCTCTATATAGCAGGACTAGAGTTATGAAACTTCCGTTATCCTAGACAGCTCTATATAGCAGGACTAGAGTTATGGAACTTTCGTTATCCTAGACAGCTCTATATAGCAGGACTAGAGTTATGGAACTTTCGTTATCTTAGACAGATCTATATAGCAGGACTAGATTTATGGAACTTTCGTTATCTTAGACAGATCTATATAGCAGGACTAGAGTTATGGAACTTTCGTTATCCTAGACAGCTCTGTAAAGCAGGGCTAGAGTTATGGAACTTTCGTTATCCTAGACAGGTCTATATGGCAGGACAAGAGTTACGGAACTTCATTTATTCTAGACAGTTTTTTATAGCAGGACTAGAGTTACGGAACTTGCGTTATCCTAGACAGCTCTATATCAGGACTAGAGTTATGGAACTTTCGATATCCTAGACATCTCTATATAGCCATTCGGAACAATCTCGGCGATCATCTACGAAGATATACCTCTTATATCAAACGTAGTAGGAATACAACAAGTTATGAGGTCAGGCGTTTAACCTCATAGGTTAAGTAGTGCCGATGTAAACAACCAACATGCCAGATCATTTGCAGAAAGTATCGAGTACATAAAACATGTTTAAGGATCAACTTTGATTTAAGTGAATATCAGTTACAGGCATTGAAGAGCTTTTACTTTTAACTTTAACTGCCCATAATCGTCCGTCATTTTTGGTGTGTGCCAGCGTTCTATTGAGTAGTTGGGAACGAGGCTAGATTCTATGTTGGAACTACTTTCGCTCCTCGTGATATCCGAGGTGTATTTGCGTGGAAAATCGCCGAAGTAGTTCCGAATGCTATATACAGGACTAGAGTTATGGAACTTCTGTTATCCTAAACAGCTCTATATAGCAGGACTAGAGATATAGAACTTCCGTTATCCTAGACAGCTCTATATAGCAGGACTAGAGTTATGGAACCTCCGTTATCCTAGACAGCTCTATATAGCAGGACTAGAGTTATGGAACCTCCGTTATCCTAGACAGCTCTATATAGCAGGACTAGAGTTATGGAACCTCCGTTATCCTAGACAGCTCTATATAGCAGGACTAGAGTTATGGAACCTCCGTTATCCTAGACAGCTCTATATAACATGCTAGAGTAACGGAGCTTCCGTTATCCATTTTCCTCGATAAGTTTATATAGCAAGGCTAGAGTAACAGAATTCCCATTATCCTAGACGAGTCTATGTAGCAAGGCTAGAGTAAAAAATTCCATAATCCTACATAACTCTTAAGCAAGGCTTGAGTACCAGAATTTCCGTTATGCTAGAAAAGTTTAAGTAGCAAGGCTAGAGTAACAGAGCTTCCATTATCCTAGACAACTCAGCAACAAGGCTAGAGTAACGAAACTTCCGTTATCCGCTATAAGTCTATATAGCAAGCCTAGAGTAACGGAACTCTCATTATCCAAGAAAACCCAGCAACAAGGCTAGAGTAACGGAACTTCCGTTATCCTCGATTAGTCTATATAGCAAGCCTAGAGTAACGGAAATTCCATTATCCTAGACAACTCGGCAACAAGCCTAGAGTAACGGAAATTCCATTATCCTAGACAACTCTATAGTAAGGCTTGAGTAACGAAACTTCCATTATCCTAAACAACTCTTTATAGCAAGGCTAAGTAACAGAACTTCCATTATTCTATACAACTCTATAGCGAGGCTAGAGTAACGAAGCTTCCATTATCCTTGACAACTCTATAGCAAGGATAGAGTAATGGAGCTTCCATTATCCTTGACAACTCTATAGCCAGGCTAAAGTTACAAAACTTCCTAGACAACTCTATATAGCAAGGCTAGAGTAACTGAGTTCCCGTTATCATATACGAGTCTATGTAGCAAGGCTACAGTAACAGAACTTCCATTATCCTAGTCAACTCTATAGCAAAGCTAGAGTAACATAACTTCGATTATCCCAGCTTGGGTAGAGGTATGGAACTTCCGTTACCCTCGATAATTCTATATAACAAGGCTAGAGTAAGAGAACTTCAATTATTCTAGACAACACTAAAGCAAAGCTTAAGAAACGGGTCTTCCGTTATCCTCTATAAGTCTATATAGCTGGACTAGAGTAACGGAACTTCCATTATCCTAGACAAGTCTATGTAGCAAGAATAGAGTAACGGAACTTCCGTTATCCTAGACAACTCTATAGCAAGGCTTGAGTAACGGTACTTTCATTTTCCTAGACAACTCTATAGCAAGAATAGAGTAACGGAACTTCCGTTATCCTAGACAACTCTATAGCAAGGCTTGACTAACGGTACTTCCATTTTCCTAGACAACTCTATAGCAAGGCTCGAGTAATGGAACTTCCTTTATCCGACCCAAGTCTATTACAAGGCTTGAATAACAGAACTTCCATTATCCAAGACAACTCTGTAGCAAGGTTAGAGTTATCGAATTCTACATAATTTGGCCGTAGAAATAATAGATGTTTGTATTTGACAATCTCCACCAAAGTATGCCCAGCCCGGGAATCGAACCTACGACCCCTGTATCAGTAGACTTGCTGACTACCAACTGGGCTAGTCTGGTGGCTTAACATTCGGAACTACCGCGCCAAACTTATACACGAATGTTTTTAGATGATCGACGTGTTAGTTCCGAATGGAATGCAAATAGTCTCCGACTGATCGATTCTAATATATTTCAAAATAAACGAACCAAAAAATATTTTTTGTAATTATTATTGTCATACTTAACAATACATAAATTATAGTTTCGTTATTTTATTCTATCGTAATTAGCTCAATACCATGAGGAATTCATAAACGGAGACATGTCTTAAATATTGATGAATTATCGACACACATCAAGCCCCAACCAATACATGCATTTTTGTGGCCACTTTTGCTAGCAAAAAAATTTTGCTAACTTTAGCGACGTTGTATAACTTTAATTTTAACTGTTCAAGACATAATAATACAGGAGAAATATGATATTAAAATCGATCATGTCTTAACAATATCATTAATCATACAAACAGACGACACCCTTTTATTTTCCATAATATGCATGACTTACCATGCATTGTTTCAATAAAACTTGATACAAACCACCACAATGCCAAAATTTCCCCTGCTTTCGTATACTTATACGATTCATTTTAAACTGAATTGCGAATAATTAAACTCTCAAGTAAGAACTTACCTTACCCAAAGTCTTTACTTTGACCTGTCATTATTCTTATTCGGATTATTCTTAATTTGACTGGTATTCATTTTTAAAGACAATTTCATGTGTAAGTTAATCACATTGTAACGAGTTGGACTTTTGCTAAAGTAACTATAATTTCATTTACTTTGAATCATTCTTTTGAACAGCGGACAAAATAGGGACGCAGAATACTAAAATGGCGGAAACGGACGACAGGAAGGTGCTGAAAATGTCGTTGATTTGTTCGATATGTTTACAAAAACTAAACAAGCCAAGATCACTGCCATGTTTTCATACCTTCTGTGAATCTTGTTTGAAGAATTACCTTGTTAATGCTCCGGAAATGAAGAACGCCACCAAGGAAGGTATACCTTGTCCAACATGCAAACTTGTTACGCATGCGCCGAAGCCAGCTCTTCCTGTTGCTCAGTGGGCAGAGAATTTTCCTGTGAACCATCTTGTTGGTACTTTGATTGATATTGTACCAATGTCTTCTAGATTAGAGTTTTGCGAGCCGTGTAAAGATAGCAAGGAATCTAAGATAGCACGTTCATGGTGTCAGCAATGTAATGAGGCTCTCTGTGAGGAATGTGCCAAGTGTCATATGTCAATGAAAGCAACAAAAAGTCATGAGATTACTCCATTGGAAAATGTGCGTAGTAATCCGAAACCTGCTGTAAAAGAAGAAATCATCTGTTCTGAACATCCTAAAAAGGAAGTGGACATGTATTGCGTAGATCATGAACATCCATGCTGTCCTACATGTATTGCTACCAATCACAGAAAATGCCAAAAGGTTTCACAGATAAGTGAGGTGGTAAGCACAAACACGACTGAGGATCCTACAAAGCTGTTTAAAGATATGGATAAATTAGTAGCCGAGGCTGACGGTATTAAACGTGAAAGACAAGAAGTCATGAGAAGCACAATGGCTCAAAAGACGAAAATGCTCCAAGATATCGCGGAGGCTAAAAGAAAGTTGATCAATCATATTGAAAAGATTGAAGCTCAAGTAACAGCTAAATTCAATGCTATCAGTCAAACTGATTTTGCTATTCTTCAAGAACAAGTTGAGTACTGTAACAGTGTCCAGAGCGCTATGTATCACTCCAAGACAGCGATACAATCAGCACAAGAACAAAAACTACCGAAAAAGACTTTCATCGTGACACAACAAGGTAAACTGAAGCACAAAGAATGTTCTGAAGGTCTGAGGACTATCCATAAGAATGCAGCCAAGATCCAATATCTCTTTGAAGAAGATCGTCAAGTCGCGGAGACTCTCGGAGCTCTCGAGATGTTGGGAAAACTCGACGTGAAACATACATACCCAAACCGGAAGCCAGCAACTCCTCCTCCTCCTCCAACACCGGAACCAGTGAATGATGATGAAAAGAAAGCCGCACGTAAAGTAAAGACGTTCAATGTTAAAGTTAAAGGTGACAAACGAGAATGCAAGATAACGTCATTAAAACTGTGGAACAATAAGAAAATACTTCTAGCTGACAATTCTAATCTAAGACTCAAGATGTTTGGAGAGTTTGGCGACTTGTTATGTACGTATGAATGCACTCAGCCTCCATGGGACTTTACATTTATTGACAAAATGAAATGTGCGGTTACATTTCCAAATGAAAGAAAGATTCGTATCTTTAAGGTGAAAGAGAACATTACTGAAAGTGGATATATTTCTTCAACTCGTGGTAACAGTGGTATATGTATGGCAGGAGATGACCTTGCAGTGACCTACTCTAGCGGATGTATCAGAATTCTGTCGCTAGATGGCGTTGTAAAGATGATGGTTGACACAGACTACATTGGAAAGAGAGTGTTCAGTAACCCTGAATACATCACATTTAATCCTATGAGCAACCGCATCTACGTTTCAGACTACAACAATCATAATATCACTGCTTTGCAGTATGACAACGGTAAAGTCGACAAAACACCGTTATATATCTACCCGGTATCCGGACCACGTGGTGTTAGCGTTGATCCAGCTGGTAATCTTCACGTATGTGGCTTTTGGTCTAATGATATCCACACGGTCAAAGATGAGGGTCAATTTCGACAGATTTTGATGGACTCACTAGCCAGACCATTGAGTATTGCTTTTTCTGGGGATGGCCAAAGGTTTGCTCTGTCTGAACAAGGAAATCCTAACAGTGTGAAAATATACAAGATTATACCGGCAAGTGAAGTTGAAGAGTATTGATGTAATCTGTTACTTTCAATTCCTTACAGTTTTGTGCTGAAGATACTTTTCACTTTTTAATCTTCAAGCATTACAATGTACATACAGTTTGAATTAGAAAGTAAAGTGGCATATTAAAAACTTATGAATATCATGTGCGAGTATATGAACAGTTTACATAGTAACGTTCTACTATTGGTATCATCAAATTCAATTGTCTCGAGAGCGGAATGGTCTCAATATAGGGACCTTTCTCTTATTAAAATAAGCATCTAGGACTTATAATCATCAAACATCTCATGATTGTGTAATAACTAAGGTGACCTGTCACGTATAATGCAACACAGAGACACGTCAATGGTCAAGTTGCAAGACATAAATCCCTTTTTTGATTAATAATTAAATTGATAATTATAACTTAAGACCTGATGATAATGTTATAATAGTTAGATTGTCATGAAGAACTTTTAGAATACAGAATGTACATGTTTTTAGATCCATAGATGTATACCTCATTTCGTGTTACAATTTCCGTTATAAATATAATATAGTTTGTAAATAAAGGCGTATATATTCAACCATATTATTGTTACATCATGTATTTACAGAATCACAGCTACGTACTCTTATGGATGAATATTGTGGGAATTTTTTAGAGAGATTTGGATACCACGTTCAGTGGTCAATTGGATTTCACTTAATCCTATAGCCAGCATATGTGTGAAACTCTAAGCCTTTTGGAGACACTGTGTAGATTGGATGATCACTACTATAATTTATGACTAGTAAAAGTTTAAAAGCGTCATAAAACACCACAAATCCCATCCATTATTCTTATCTCTTATATTATCACTTGGTTAAATACGACAGCTGACTGACAATACCAGATTTTTGAGGAATTGTATTGTACCTGTACTAGCTTACCTTTCAACAAGGAGTCGACACTTTTCTCATATATACTGAGTAAAATGGGCATTGCGTCGAATTTGCATAGATGGCATAATGACCCTTCCGGGAATCGAAACAAAACCAAGGAACCGTTTAAACCGAGCGTGCTATGACTTGGTACGCCTTCGACTGATACCTACTACCCCAATAAAGTAAACATGATGTGCATTCCATTTCATAATAAATTATATAATTCAAGTGTCTGTTGAGCCGGGATTTATGGCATGACCAATTGTTTGTATAAAATCTCATGTACTAAAATGGGCAGAAAAGTCTTACGCTGCGATCATAAAATTGTGAGACCAAAAGAAATTTCTACATTTTGAATTTATATTGCATAATCTGCCAGTTACAGATTAATGCCACTTAATTACAAGAGAACGATAAAGCTAAATGTGTTAATAGAGGGCATGTGCCCTATACACTTATCGTGACGTATGAGCCAGTTTTCATCAACAATTGGTGATTAAATTAACACTAACTATGAGAAGAAAAGTGACCCTCATTAATTTCAATGGATTTTTTATCATGCATACAATATATTGTTTAGGTGAAATCTTATTCAACATCAGGCGTGACTAACTATTTAATGGTAATTTTGATTACTTGAGAAAACACTTTTGATATCTTGACAGAATTTTAATTAAATTTGTTACCAAACACAGAGTTAAACCCCAGTACTAACTGGCTATATAATATAAAAGATACTCATGGCAGTGCGTTGATTCAGTTGTACTGCAGTACGTTGGGAACCGACCGGCTAGCTCGATCAGTTGGTAGCACGCAAGTCTACTGATCGAGGGGTCGTGTATTCGATTTCCCGGCGAGACATACTCTCAAGGAGTCTGGTCATTAAATGACTTCTACGACCATTCTATCTCCTAACACTGATTATTAATTATGTAGGGCAGTTGTCAGTCACGGACGTAAGTATGTCCTAGAAACTGGTTTAAAACTATAACCAGATATTTACCCTTTCCAGGAACGGTGAGTAGGTTGACTGACAGCCGTGATATGACCTAAACGATGTGTTAGTACGTTCTAGCAATTAACTATCTAATACCGTTCTACGGTCTAGGACAGTTACATTTTGCAGCTGTAGATTCAGTCATGCGGTGCCAAATTTGTGGAATGCACTTCTGGACCCACTCAAGTGTGCCTGGAGTCTTTAGAAGTTTTAAGAAAAGGTTAAAACTTACTTGTTTATAGTCACTAAATTGATTACTAATGTTTAGTGTTTATCAGTATTTTTTCTATTATCTTTGTGTTTTTCAAAAATATATATTTTTTTATCAATTATATTAATTTTATAAATTATGCATATAATTTTGAAGCGCTTTATAACAAATTTTCAATATGAAAAAGCGCTATAGAAATGTGGTATAAAATAATTGTGATAATTAAATCCCCAAAAAGTACGATAAATTTGTAATTATTAGGTACCGGGTTCGAACCTCAGTCCTAATAATGCAGTCCTAAATACATAATACTCTAGATTCATGCATTCACTGTAAACGAATCGATTACAAGCAACAAGTGATCGATTCAACATACTGAGTAGGAAATACATTTTACAATATGAAATAAACTCCTAATTAACTCACATCGATTTTGCTAATAAAAATATCCATTTCATTTCAAACGTATTTGTCGCAAAATGCGTTCAAATTGTACATGATTGAGTTGCAAAGAAACTCTTCATGATATTAAATATTTTGTTCTCCTTGAATACAATAGTTTTGTTTTGCTTCGCGCATTGTTATATAATGATTGATAAAATGAATGTGAATTGGTAAAAAACTTTCAATCGTAAAACGTATTGAAATCGACTATTATTATTATTGGACTAAATTAGCCTACAATTTTTACCGCAACGTTCGGTCTACGATTTCTAAACTTTTGATCAAAGAAAAAATGGAAAACTGATACCAAGTTTTGAGAACAAAACATTCTATATTTATTTCTGAATTATTTACTCTCATTATTCGTTTAGAAACACGTCACAGCTTCACAATATAACATGGTTGCTAATGAATTAAAACAAAAATGGCGTCCTTAGCAACCATACATCACCGTTTGTAATCAAAGATCCTTTTATTTTTCTCCTTGGCTAAAAATAAAAACATAAGCTTTTGTTCAAATGATTTTAAACTACGCGATATGAATGACACTATTCAATTATATATCAAAGGACTTTGTCATTAAAAGTTATGCTCAGCGTCCTGAACAATAGAATAATTTTACGCTTTTCATTATTTGATATATATACATCACAGACATGCGCAGTCATTCATCGCTTGATTGTGGTTGGATCAAGGACATAAAATTAATTTCGAACAATATGTTGCAAATAGTTAAGTAAAATCGATTTCAGTTTTTCGTTTTTTTAAAAAAGAGTGAAGAGCAACGGATAATATTACAAAAGTAAAAGTGTTTTATAATTGTGATGTGAAAATATATCACGTGCGTGACCATGAGGGATGGACGGAATGAACTGTTTTTATTACTTTTTGTGACATTTATCTTTTTCGGTAAGTAATGATATATACTTAAAATGTAGTGAACTTTACTTTATCATTATGATGAAATAAAGAACCGTTTTAATTTTTAAGCATTTTATCTATGATTCATTAAACATAGCTACCATCAAATAATAATTAAAAACATACTTTTTATAGGATGTGCTACCGTGTACTTTAAACAAAATCATCAACACCCATTTCTTTGAATTGCATATTTTAGAGTTTTAGGCAATGTAATGATAATCGCGCAGCAAAATTACTGTAGGAAGTGATTTGCGGCAATTAATTTCAATTTCGTTCTAGCAAAAAATAAAGTAAATTCCTGTTCCTGAGTACAGGGGCAATATTTGCTCTTCGTTTGTATTTTTCCAGAAATCGGTTTAAGCTTGTTTCATGGTAATCTAAAGCAAAGCTGCAATATAAGTTGCTTTCAATAATATGAATAAACTAAATGTCAATCTCTCTTGATTAATGGCTTGTTTATTTGCATCGTACTGCAGGGTGCTCGAAATTGTTTTGCCAAAAAAGTGAAGCAGTATAAGCCCACCCACGGTTTATTATATTTAGAAAACTTAGAACATCGAACTTTGTTATGATTTAATTATGTAAAAACTAAGCTTATCTATTTAAATTTCAAGGACAGTTTATGTAAATTTGAATATGATTAATTCCAAGAAAACGTTCATGTTGCCAAGTTTAGAATTACATCTTTGAAGGCGTATAGCAACCATTGGATACGACATTCAAATAGCCATGAACAGGCTTGATTTATAATAAAGGTCGTCAACCTAAAGACTCAAATGCACTTGAAACCATCCTAACCGTTTAACAAAAAATCAAATTACTTACATACATGTTTTATAGTAATTATCAATAAACCATTTTAATTTGCTTTTATTTAAGTGATCAATAGACTAAATACCGGGGCTTTCACTATCTATAATGCTTTTTTATATAACAGTTTAACGATTATGTAAATCTATAGAGACACAAAGAACATAAACTAATCTTTTAAGACTGCTCACTTTTTATACAATAAAACTAGCACAAACTATTTAAATGTCTTTTTTTAAAGTTTGGCATTTATGAACATAATATGGTACGATTGTCTGATTGTATTTATAATACGATGTGAATGGACCGAACACAGAGAGGCATGAATAAATTAGTACATTTATTAATACCTTTTGTCCTTAAAATTATTTTTACACCTAAAGATTTAGAGCGTATTGAATTAGAGATTTATATAATTATCATAGAAAGTCGTATCACAGGATATAATCAATTAAACATATTCAATTAATTCAAATTTTAATTCAATTAACTTTTTAATTTATTCAAATTTATTCTCTATTATTTTTTCAATAATCGAAGGTATTTGAATACAACTATTATCTCTTCTACAAATTGATCTATGTCATCGAAACCTTGAACATTAGAATAAAATCAATTAACAACACGTGTAAGGTCATCAAAACTTTACTTTGTCATGATATTTTACTCATGCTCAGAAAGTACTTGCTCAAATTGAGTATTTTCATCTTTATGGTGGCTGATTTATGCCATGTCGTATTTTCATTTCTTCGCCGCGAAGAAACGAAAAAACGAAAGCACGAAGAACCGTCAAATCCATAGTTTGTCGTATCTTCGTCTATTCGTTTCTTCGTGGCGAAGAAACGAAAGGACGAAGATACGACAGATGTAAGGCGAAAATACGACACATTTTATCTGTCGCATTGTTGTATTTATTTTGTCGTGTGTTCGTTTCTTCATGGCGAAGAAACAAAAAGGCGAAGATACGACAAACTATGGATTTGTCGTGTCTTCGTGTTTTCGTTTTTTCGTTTCGTCGCGTCAAAGAAACGAAAATACGACATGGCATAAATCACCCACCATAGATCTTAGCTACCAAACCCAGTTAATAGTTAGACATTTCAATGTCAGGTGACTGATTTCAATGACTGTTTTGATTTAAAAAGAAGTATAATTTCTAAATTGTGTTCTATAAATGACATCAAAGCAAACACATAAATAAATAACAAACATGCATTTCGACGGAAAAATCATGATTATAATTTTAATCCACCATTATATGTTCTTTTATTGTGCCTGCGTACAATTTTTCAAGTTTTATTATTAAAATAAAGTCTACAATACCTTGCAAAAATTCTGCGTTAATAAAATTTGAGCAAAACTGATCATTCATGCCGCTGAAATAAAACGTTTTATGTGAAATAGTTTAGATATATGTTGAAAAACTAATAAATGCTGATGTTAATGATCAAGGCAGCCAGTACCATACAGGTTACAGGTACACGCAGACCTGGAAGGCCCGAGATGACTTGGAAACAGTTGACAGAGAGGGATCGCAGAGAATGGAACCTCTCTGTTATCGACCCTCAAGAGAGAGACACCTGGAGAGCAGGTGTGAGAAATGCCATGCGTGCAGCTACCAGCTACCTGGAAGGAGGCCCACTGATGTGGATAATGCCCCACACCGAAAATCAAAAGACCGATGATGAAGATGATGAATTTTTACTTTTGGTCATGTGACAATGGGTATTTTAAAATTTTTCATGGGCAAATATGAATCAGTTTTGTCCAATGACTTTTTGATGCCACTGTATAAATATACTGCTCTTCTATATATGAACACAGAAATTAAAGTCAAAGAAAAAGTAGGAAGTGTCGATCAAGAAAACCCATTTATACCTAATGCTTCACGCTACCATCGATGAAAAGGTACAAGGAGAGCACATGCCGGTGTATACATAGAAAATAAAAGCACTTAATTAGAAAATATCTGCGAGAGAAGTTAACTTTATTGATTAGTATTGTCAACTGGTAATCGTGACATTAATTCAATAAATAATTCTACATTTAATTTCCTCGCCTGCATAAGATGAAAAAGAAATGATTTATTGGAATGCAATATCTAAAACATACAATGCTTAGACTGAAGTTTGATATAATGCGATAGAACATAGAAAATGGTCTGTCTCTAAGATGATGTAACACATGTACTTTCTAAGCGCAATGTGAATGGTCAAGCAATAGCCGCGACTGTGGGACAGAAGTTGATGTTGGCTTGACTTCGAATCCGGCGACCTGGTTCAATTCCCAGTTATATGTCTAAATCAAAAGTCATTTATAAAAATGTCGGATTTATTTATTTCGTACAGGGAGAAGAAGTGTGTCCCTTAATTGGGGAGTGGTCGGCGAATACTGATAAAAGTGTACAAGAAAGCTGGTTTGGTGAGCTAGTGCTTGCAAAAAATTGATAAAATATTGATAATTTGATAAATGACGTGACGCCAAAATGCTTGAACAAACTAAGGATGAACTTAGCTATTAGAAAATGTTCCATCAGTAGAGTCTTTCTGAAAAGAAATGTAATTGTCATTAATCATATTCTTTCCATTTTAAAAAACATCTTTTAGTCCAACCGTTGCTAATAAGTTTAGTTAACATGTATTTAAGTTTATGTTATGAAACAAGTTCTTTCACACAGGTCTCAGTACTGCTCTAGTGGCATTGATTTATTGCTTAAGAAACAGAAATGGATTTTGGATGCGATTTGAGCCGACTCAGTGCTGGACATTCAAGTGCAATATCGTAACCACTCGCTAACGCCTGCTCCTCAGACTTTCTACTCGCGGCACTATGTATCAATGACAAAATGCGATTTTCAGATTTTCATGCACTACTTCTTGACACTTATGTTTAGAGTATGTATGGACATGATGACAACAGACAAGAGCGATCTTATTGATTTTGTACTGTTAAAAAAAAGTATAATGTCATTTGTAGGAAATTTGAACTTGTCATTCAAACTATTGATGTTAACTACACAACAAATCGTAATAAATCTTATGACCATATTTAATTGGGTCTTTTTAAATTCACTTTTTCATTACAGGCTACAAAAGGAGAAATCATATATCGTGCCATTATTATCCAAAACTGCATTCGATCTAAACTACTTTGTTCTTTATCAATAGGAACGTGCGTTGAATTTCAAAACGTTCCAAACAATAGGGATCAGTTATTATCGATTTTATATCGTTAACAAACACCAACTGGATTAGAGTTTTCAAAGTAATTTGATGCAGTTCAACTAAATAGTAAATAGACTGCATTCGGATTTTCTCTACAGTTTAGGTTCGATATTTTGACGCCGTTGTGTATTTTTTAAAGTCTTATACAATTTTTTCATGATTGAGGAAAAGAAGTATTTGGAATCATTCGGACTCCTCTGTGATAATTGTAACTAATCAACATATTCATATCCCACAATGTACATAAATGATAACCTGAGTTAAATATAGAGTATGCTCTGTTCTGTTCTGATCTGTTCTAGCGATGCGTAAAACGTTAGAGAAGACAGAAGAATTCCGACTTTAATTGCCATGCTCAATCAGATACACTTAACAACTTTTCTAAGTATACACCTATATATTTGGTCATAAATGGGTTTATACGTAAGCTATGTTCATCAAATAGTATTTTATTTATTAACAAAAACGAAGAATAGATTGAAAACTAACTGACTTCTTGTAAGCAGTAACAATATTGGCACCATCAAAGTACAAATTCTCACCAATAACGCGTATGGCCACCTTCAGCTCGTATTGAGATTATTTAGCCCTGAATGATATCCTGAGGTATTATAGCCTATCATTGTCGTCATACGAGGTCTTCTCTGCCATGGTAGGTCTTAAACACTCCCGGTTTGCTCAAACGTTCTAAAAATTTTCATCACAGTCAAAGGGTAACGCTTGAAAGTACGGGCAACCTGAAAAATGGTTTCACTTTGTCACGATTGTTGGAGGTTTCTGCATTACAGCTATGTTGAACCTTGTTTTTCACAACCCTTGTTTTTCACAACTTGTGAAAAACGCGGCCGCAATTTTCACAACTTGTGTGAAAAACACGTTAGCATACAAATTTCATACGAGCATAGAAACGCATTTTTCACAACTACAAATGTGACGAAAAAAGTGTTTGAAAGTATTGAGTTTTTTGGTACCAACGCGTTTTTCACACATTTCATTTTTAAATTGCCAGTCGTGAGTAAATAAGTAGTTGGGTTATAAGGAAGAAAATTATTTATTTTCGTGTCATGTGTTATGACAACATTACAAACATAAAAAGAGTATTTACAGATGAAACCCCGAACCAGACGGACTGTAAGTCACCAACTGCTCACATGATAGGTATATGTATGTACAATATAAAGTCAAATATATGATATAAATACATGTACATACAGTATCAAGGGTATACGACGTATAGTTGAATAGAACAGAACAGAGCGAAAACTTTATTTAACCAAAGTTTTATATAGCATGGCATTATTACAGTATTGATTTTCTTCAAAACATCACCATTTTAATCAAAGCACTGAAAGTACTGGGGTATTCATTGTGTTTAGATTTATTCAATTTTTGTTGGGTTTTATGCTGTGGCAACACCTTATTTAGATTATATCACAGCGGTCAGTCCACCTACTCACTGTTCCTGAAGAAGCTTTATCTCAGGATTTAGCTGTTAACAAACTACTGGGTGCATACTTCGTCAGTGACTGACGACTGTCCTACATGACTTAGAATCAGGGGAAGGAGACAGAATGGCCGTAGAAATTATTAATGCTGGCGATTACATTTTTTTAAACTCTCTTCACAATAAAAATCTGCTTGAATCATTTACAATATTGAGCGATTGAATTTACGTATGACTATGACTACTGTTGTAATTAGTCAAAGCTATTAACTGTTACTGTTACTGTTTTGGTTAAGAGCTAGATCCAGAGATTTTGCCTTTTCAGGAACAGTGAGTGGATGGACTGATCTCCGTGATATAACCTATACAATATGTGTTGCTATGGCGTTAAGGCCTCAATGAATTAATCATTATGTTCTATGAATTTTGTCTCAAAAAATAGAGCGAGCCAGCGAAAAAAAATATTTTTGAGAAGCGATCGAAAGGCGAGGAATAAATGTGCGATGTTTTCATGAGCATTTTTATACAAATGGAAAAATACATGTTAAATATGAACTTTATACAGAAAATCACATTATAGCATGTAGTTCAGAAAAGCATAATAAGTAACTTTTTAGCGTTTATACCGTTTAATCATTTATTCAGCATATTGATGTGATACAATCATGTACATTCAAAGATGAAATATGTCAAAATCGTTCTTACTTGGACTTTATTATTTTGATATTGGGGTACAGGGTATATAGTTTTGATTATTTTGCAGGTTGTTGTAAGAAAGATTATTTGCTGTTAACATACATAAATGCTTTTAATAAGGTACATACATCATAATTGACTGTATTTTGTCCCATTTGCATTTACTATACTGCATAACTAATACACTAAGTGAATTCATTCAATATTAACCTTTAATTAAATACTTCCAATATTTCTGTACAATTTAGAATCAGATCGGCTAACATCATAATAGATCAAACCTGTTGATGTTGGTGTTTTAGTAAAGTCTTAATGTTATTGGGTAAATAAGAAACTGACTCAACAACATACAACTGCTCAATATAATTTAGTCATCCAGAATGAGTACCAGTTGAACACCCCCGTAAATATAAATGGACGAGTCTTGTTGACTTTTTGAGTATAAATAAAGTTATATTATTTGGATGATATGGGAACAACTAAACAACAAACAACTACTAAGATTACTTAAGCCATCATGTATGAGGATTTTAGAGTCAGCATCTCTATAAAATAAAAATGGACCAAACTGGTAAACTTTAAAGTGGATAAATACAGGCTTGTCATTTATGCCAACTATGCTATATAGACTAAACAAGAAACAACTGCAACATGTAAATATACATAAATTATGTGAAAGAAAACAATTACATCAGAACCCTTCTAAAATAAAAATTGACTAAACCTTTAGGTATATAAATATAGTCTTGGGGTACGTTATGCAAAATTTATTTCAAAATAAGTCAGTCGAGTATTTTGGGGCATTAACAATTATAATGTTAAATATTCTACCCCGTCTTACCTGCTTGTCGTAAATAGTATTTTGAATTATTTTTACACAGCAGGGGGGGGCATGACGTCACATAACTAGAGCTGTTTAGAGTTGATGAAAACATCAAGTTTACGTCAGTGTTCAACTGATGATCATGTGTTAAGATAAAGTTTATGGTAAACATGCATTGCATTTATAATTGATGTTTTCATTTTATAAGTGAAAAGAAACTAGAGCAAAATTTTTTTTTCATTTTCTGAATTTTAAGTACGTAAATCTGACGAACATGATCAAATTTTTGTAACCTAAACCAAAAAAAAAAAAAAAAAAAAAAAATTCTACATTAACGCGCCCGGGATTCGAACTCGTAATCTCATGATCAGTAGTCTGTCATGCTAATCACTGCACCACAGCCGCTTCGATAAAAGCGCAGCTACATTTATATACATATACATGACAGATAAAAATGCGCAATATCCAAAATAACTTTTCTCCGTACACAGATAGATTAAAGTTTGATTAAGGTGAAAATATTGAGTATCATAATTTTAAGTATTTGTTTAAATTTGTATTTTTTTTCAACTCGTCTGCAATTGATAGTATACACATTTTTCTGTTGCTTTATTATTTTCTGGGTCGCAACAGAGTTCAATTATGTGTTGACTGTTGTTCGTTCTATTTCAAATTTCTGGGAGCGCTGACATAGAAAGGCATTGTTTGCAAACAATTCCTTCCAATAATGTGAATGACTGTAAACTGCATTTAGAGAAATTAAATAACTAGATGGTACAGGCTTCTTTTGACATTTTTCATTGCCGTAAACAGCATCCGTAGTTTTAAGCTGCCATTTTGATTATTATGTTTGACTGCGTATCGATTTTTGACACGACCGTACCACACAATTATCGACAGCAGTAACCCAGTCAATTTTATCTAACGTAGTGATATTAGTCCAGGGAACCAGGTTAAATTAGGATGGTCGTCACGTGACTATAGTGCTTGATACGGGAACGTAGTTTCATTCATGAATGAAATTGATGTATACATCCGCGATTATCAGTAACGTAATTATTTGTCTACCATTGTCAATTGTTCACAAATTTGTCAATACTCGGTGTCACTTTGAAGAAAGGTTTGATGTAGATCGAGTTAAATGCGTAATTAAATTGACGCGTAGGAATACACAGATGATCGATGAAACAAAAGAACTATTTGCGAACTATTTTATTGTAGCGGAATTATCGGGATGCTGTTCGGTTTCGTTGATTAGATATATAGGTCAATAGGTCAGTATAGGACTCCGATCGGAATACCGCTATTAATCTATTGGTAACAGAGTATTCATTGTTTCACAATGAATACAAAAATCTATTTGAAAATTCCATTCATAATTCAGTATAAGCACTGCAATGAAGTAAATAGTGAGTCTCTGGTTCTATAGAGCTTTTGTCGATTAAAACAAAGATTGTCAAGTATTATAGTAACAAATACTTTAGTTGAACAAATGATACTTATAAATCGTTCAAATGCCTAGGAAACATTTAGTTATGTTCTGTTCTGTTTTTGTTCTATGATAATAGTAAAACAAAACAGTCTGCTGTGAAAGTGACATAATTTTAGAAAAGTTAAAGAGGAACATTGAATTACACTATCGAAAGTAGGATGCTAGGGCCTAAGTGCTTACTAGAGGCATTATAGTAATTACTGAGGACAATGAAACTGTAAATTGTAATTGTGCTTGAGCAGTTGCTATGGACCTCGAGGCGATTGCTTTGGATACAAAACTTGGTAATGCAGACAATATAACAGTACCATTGGTCATGTGTGCTCATGTACCTTAAGATGGCTTATCTATGTGCTAGAGTGGTTGCTTGAACCTAAAGGTGGTTAAATAATGCGTAATACCGGCTTATTGAAGACCTTGGTGTGTTGTGACATCTTGCGTCCATATTACGACGTCAACCATTTAAATAAAATATTAATTTTGAAAATAACTAAAACATTAGTTTTGTTATCATATACTTTAAGATATACAATGATATTGACCCATGTTGTGAAAATTGCGTTAGGACTAAAAATCGAAAAAAATGTCTAACGTAATTTTCACAATGCTCATTTGTGAAAAACGCGTACGCAATTTTCACAACTTGTGAAAATTACTAACGTGTTTTTCACAAGTTGTGAAAATTGCGGCCGCGTTTTTCACAAGTTGTGAAAAACACGGGTTGTGAAAAACAAGGTTCAACACAGCTATGCTTAGTGTCTCATTGATAAATATGATGCGAGCAAGACATAAGTTAGCTCATCAATTCAAATTATCTCTCTTACTGATGAGCCAGCAAGGCCCAGCATGTATCATTCTGATAGCCCGGCCTCTTTCTTCCAAGCTTATTCGTTTCATACTTACGGCTTGTGAAAGTTTAGATGTTCTTTCTAAGTGTAAATCGCTATAGATGTCGGCATGTACAAAATAAACGTGTAAATGTAAACCGTTTGGCTCATACGAGTAAAAAGAACAAAATGAACGTGCATCTTGGAAGTCGGTAACTATACGGTGGATATTGACGTATTTAGTGTCACATGAAAGATATAGTATCCCATAGTTGACCCACGAAATTTCGTTTAAGTATTTTAACAACTGTTGAAATTATCTGCAGGGGAAATGTGTATACTTAGAAAAGTTGTTAAGTGTATTACCTAAACACGAGTGCTCATTGTCATCGTTGCAAGTGGCAGTATATTCACTTGAGTTCGGGAAAAATTGCAATTCTCTGTACGAGAATAGTTAAAGTAATGATGTATGTATTTCAAATTTTGATGTTTAAGTGAAGCATTAGGAACACCTAACTCATTCATTGAATGAATTCTTACATGTATAAACAGACCGAGGGTGAGTGTGAGCAAGTAAGAGTGACGTTCTACTGTATATCAAATAAAGGTTCAACTATAAATGACAACTACAACTCATAATTGTAGACATGGCAAGCATTGTTCTTTATAATGACATAAACATTTTTAAGTATTGAACAATGTAAAATATTGATGTTTTTTATTGAGTGGCAAAAAGTTCATAATAAATTAATTTCTTCATTAGTATTCATCCAGTAATCATATACTAAGTGGGTCATAGTACGCTGTATGTACAGTAAAAATCGGGTATAACATACTTGACGAGTCATTTAGAAAAAGTATGTTATAACTGAGAGTATACTTTGGCCTAGTAGGCTATAGCCGAGCTTACTTTATATAGGGATGAAAAGCGGTCCAGAAAGAAGGTATGTTATAACCGAGTGTATGTTATAACCGAGTATATTATAACCAAGTTTTACTGTACATCTTCTATTAAATTCTGCTTTTATTTAAAACCATGCCTTCATTGTCAAATAAACTCTTAAGTCGATGTTGCATGTATAATTACAAATGTATAGAAGCTATGCTATTGTTCGTTTTTTCTCAACTGTCAATGCGTTTGTTAAAATTATTGTCGTAATACACCCATGAGTTTCCGAAAGTGTTTATTATGATTGAGTAAAGCTTCTTATGCCGTATTATAAGTTTTAGTCAAGATATTTTTAATAAAAATTAGACCGCCAGTACAAAAACAATGCATTCAGTCACCGTGAAATTATTCAAGCTTTGACAGTTGAGAATACATGCTTAAAGCCTAATAAACAATTCAACTGTTCAATACCATGTATTGAATAAGTCATCAACGATAGCGCAATTGGCAGCGCGCCGGGATTCGGAATCTCGTGTCCCGAGGGGGGTACGGGTTCGAATCCCTCCCGGGGAGGTTATACCCTTCCATGAAAATTAGACAATGTCAATTTTCCTCCATTGATTAGATAATATGGAGACGTTTCCGGCCTTGTGGAAGGGTAGGTGAGTACTGGTTACAGACAAAGGTCCAGGAAAGCTAGGTTAGGTGCGCTGGACGCCGTGAAATGACCTAAAATGTGTTGATACGGCATTAAATCCAATAAATAAATAAATAAAAATGATAAGTCATCCTCGTAATCCTCGTACTCGGACTTAGCGGTTATCAATTTGAATCTTTATTGAGATTCCTCGGGGTACGAGAAAAGTGAAAAGTTTACACACGACTTTAAAATTCTAATATTTATTTTATCATACATCATTTTGACTGAGTGTATTTACTAAATAAACACAATTTAAGATCATTTTACGGTTGTCAGCTCACCTAACCTAGCTTAATCCGAACCATAGTCTATAACCAGTACTAACCTTCCTTTTGAAACCGACTTCTTTTCCTTATAAGTTATAAGTGGAGGAAAATAGACATTGTTGTGGAATAGCCATGAAAGCGTATAACCAGCCCGAGAGAGACTCAAACCAGCTACCGTTATGGGATACTAGATAAGACATCGGAATGTGGATGATGCCAAAAAATAACAATATATCAAAACGTTGGTCATCACTTTACAAAAGTTGAACATACAGAAAAATTACCTGATTTAATTTTACACAGGCCATGAGTCACTGAACGGTTAACTCCTGGATTTTTTTTATTGAAAACTATTTTAATGTATTTGTTCACAAAACCCAGAACGGATGCTGTCCATTAAAATCTGTAGTAGGAACAAAGACTTAACGTCTAACCCTTTATTTAATCTGCCATTCGTTATAAATGAAATTAGAGTGTTCTTTTGTTAATTGCTATTTACAGAAATTGTAATCATTGATTTTTAAATGAACGGAATTATTAATGAAAATCTTTGTTGACTGTTGTTTTTAGAATATTTCTCGGTCTTATTTACTTCAACATAATCAACACACACGTTTGATTCAACAGTAAAGTCAATAACAACATACAGTTGAACTTGTCACGTGAATTTTAAACAAAATAAATGTCCAGAAAGTATAGAGGCAATTCGCTGTTTCTTTTATAATTGATTTAGACACAACTCGCCATATATCCAGTAATATTTTGTTAAAACAGTAGCCTGTTCAATTACCCTAAACGTTCCAAAACGTTTCGTAACGATACATTCATTGCCTAAACGATCGTATATTTGTTTACTTCAACACCGATAGTTTCAAAATAGTGTCTAAATATGTCCGAGATTATTCGCAGCGAATGGCCTAGGAGTTCCGAATGTATCGTTACGGAACGTGTTGGAACGTTTAGGGTAATTGAACAGGCTACAGTACACAGGGTATATGATCACATGATATTCAGAATATAGACAATACATTGCGTTTCGTCGAGACATTTTTGCGAAAGCCAAAATACATGTAGGAAAGGTTCATGCAATGAAATATTAATTACAACATAACTTAGTTCAAATATGCCTGTAATGTAGTAATTGTTGTTTTCTACAAATACATTGCAAAATTATCATTGCAGATGATCTAGTTTACCGCTTGTCTCAGTTTTTGCGCGAAGACTTTGGCACTATCAATCAAAACATTTAAATTGGGACCAATTGGGGTTGACAATTATACCAAAAACTCAAACCCTATTGACAGTCTTTGTATAGCGTGTTTTGTCATTTAAATCGGGTTCTTTCATACATTGCCAGAAACGACTATTCGAAGTTAAGATTAAGCATTTTTTTCACATATATGTTTCAAAGTTGTCGTATGCAGTTTAATTAGTGTACGTGTTTATGTGCGCAGTCATTCTAGAGCACTATATTCTATCAAAGGGCTCGAAATACATTAAAGATTTCAATAAATGAAATAATTATTGAATCTATTGATATTAGATATAAACATGAAAATGAATCTTATTTCATTGTAAATAACAATGTACAAATTTCATGCTATTGTATAAATAACAAAAAATAACAAAATGTTCATTGAATGCTATAGAAACAATCATGTACACTAATAGTAATCTAGTAAAATGAATTGGAATGTCAGACCGAGGATTTCATTAGAGCCACGCACTAAAGAAAAAAATCATTATTAATAAGGTGGGGTTTTCTTCCGCTTTTATTTGAATTCAATTTGATACATTGACAATGGCTTTATTATGGCAAAGGCTTTATCATGGATATAACAGCTTAGAGTTACTGTCAATCGTTAATATTAAATAATCTGTATTTACCTTATGATTGTCAAAACAAATATTATATCATATTCTATATGTTTATTGATTTTAAATTATGAATAAACACATACCAACGCTATTGGCATAGATTTTGAATCTTGTGAATCAAAGCGCTGACAGTCCCGAGAGTTGTAATTAATAGAACCAAACAAGTTGGCGCAATGAAACGATCATAGTTCCTAGAAACTGCACGGTTCCATATAAAAAAAAACCAAAAAAATGCATATAAGGTATACTACTTAAAATGATAATGTGTTTTTTATTCAATACTCAGGTGTGTAAGGGACAAAATATGGTCGAATTGTGCAAACTGTGATTAAAGCGCCAAACGTTCAGGAAATCAACTTCAATGTGTGAACTTCAGAAAAAAGCCAGGAGACAACCGTGAGAGGCCCTATGAACATAAATATGGGGCCGTAAAGGGGGCCACCCGTAAAAATTAAAATCAGTGCATAGTACCGTGTTAAAATCCTTTATTCATTTGTCAACTCAATAATTAAATTATCTTTCACTCGTGATGAGTACAAATATGTCAGTTAACTTTTTTTTAAATATTTATTATGATAATTATAATTGTTTTTGAGGCCCCATAAAGGGATATTATGGGAAAAATAGAACAAAATAATATAAACGACCAGTACATTCTCTTTTTCTTTTTATGTTTTAAGTTCTTTGACGTATTTTAAACGGGTCATTTTGTGTTGCTAGCTATTGTGGTTTTTTTCACTTATATAAATCACAAAATAAAGTATAACCACATGAGGCCCAAACAGGTGTAAAACTTATGAAAAGATATTGAATATCTAATAATGCTGTATTGATTAAATAGGATTCAGAAATTGTATCCGTAAAATTTAAACAAGAAAGCTAATTTCAAATAATGTAATGATCCAGACTTTTTATTCTTTATATTATTTTTGAGGCGCCTCAGAAAAAGCCAGGAGACTACCATGATGGGCCCTACTAATACAATAATAAGTTCTATTAGGGCCTATGATTTCTACTGCAGCGTGGTTACACCGTAAGGTATTAAAATCATCGCCAACGACGTCGCTAATGCAACGGAATAATAAAACGCATGAAAATAGTGGGCAACATGAACATAATTATGCACCCACCTTCGTAGACACAAACACGAACCTGTTCAGTCATAATATAAGACATACATATGGTGGCTGATTTATGCCATGTCGTATTTTCGTTTCTTCGCCGCGAAGAAACGAAATCACAAAGACACGACAAATCCATAGTTTGTCGTATCTTCGTCTTTTCGTTTCTTCGTTTCTTCGCCTCGAAGAAACGAAAAAACGAAGATACGACAGATGAAGGGCGAAAACACGACAAATCCATAGTTCGTCGTATCTTCGTCTTTTCGTTTCTTCGCCACGAAGAAACGAAAATACGAAGATTTTCCTGGCGAAGAAACGAAAGGACGACGATACGACAGATGTAAGGCGAAAACACGACACATTTTATCTGTCGTATTGTTGTATTTATTTTGTCGTGTGTTCGTTTCTTCGTGGCGAAGAAACGAAGAAACGAAAAGACGAAGATACGACAAACTATGGGTTTGTCGTGTCTTCGTGTTTTCGTTTCTTCGCGGCTTGAAAATACGACATGGCATAAATCAACCACCATACATACACGTTAATATGGGGTATAGAGACATGTTCTTGACTTCTTTTATCATGACTAAAGCTGACAAGAACTTTCTACTTCACATGATATGAAGAGACATAGTTCATAGCCATGACGATTTATCCTTTTGTAGTTAACCTGAATTTAATGGGTTTTGTTTCAGACTCTACGATAGGTGCTTGTACATTTCCATCCTCGTTGACTGGTAACTGGGTCAGCTCAGAGAAAGGAATCTTAAATTTCACAGAAACTTCTTTATATGCTTATCCTATGGATTTAACAGTATCAGTAAAATCTATGGACTTTGATTGTATGGAAAAGAATGACACCTTATATATACTGAAGTAAGTAATGTCAGTTAATAAAACTTCATTTAGAGTTCATTTTGTTATCTAGAACAGCAAGTGGCATAGGCAGCCGGATATATATAGTGTTTTTAATCGAAACAGTGTTGGCCGTCTATGGCTCGTGGCATGTATGTTATTTTAGAGTTGGTGTGGAGATCGTTTGGGCATCTGATAAGAGAAAACATTTGATACAACTCATTGTTTCTGGTCATTTCTGTCACTTGTGAAATGCAATGAATAATTTGAATGATTACTGAACATTCTAGTTTTGTATTGTAATTTTTGACTCATGTAACTTAATTATTCAAAAGCACTATATTGCATTGTTAAATGTTCATGCTTGTTTAATCACGTTCATTTAAAAGCATGTTTGAATATTTGTAGATAATTTTTAGTGTGGACTTAAACAACTCATAAATAATGTTAGAACTTTATTTCCATAGTCTAAAGTGAATGCTACGGATTATATAAGTATATTTGTTTACATTTCTCATTGCAGATCACAATACACAGCACCATTGTTTGGTTTTAGTTTTTCTATATATTTATGTTTAGATATACATCCTGTTTCCAGTAATAAATTCTGGTACCAAGTTGGACAAGGTAAGACTATATACATGTATTTCAAGAATGAACCGCGGGCTTAGCAAAGTTGTGAGAGCATTGGATTTCGAATCCGGAAGTCCCACGTTCGATTCCCGGCATGTTATAACCCGCCATGAAATTTCGATATATATTATCAATTTAAGTTCTTAGAATGAGAACATTCGACTCGTTGTGAAAGGATAATATACTAGGACGAAAAAGAAACGCCGGGTAACCTATAATGATTGTTTTAAGGGATAAATTGTATTATTGGATTATTATATTTATTTTTGTATGAAATGTCATCTGTATGGAACCAGCTGTTGAAGTTTCAATCGATTTCCGATGCTGATTATGTGAAAAAATACCCCCTTTTAACGATGACCCTTCTTGTTTTGCGAAACACGGCCGGACATGTGTTGCATATTTTATGTACCCGGCGTTTCTTTTTCGTCCTAGTATACAATAAATGTAAGGGCAATTTTCAAAGTGTGCAGTTATCACATAAATCATCATGATAAATTGATTGTACATGTATGTACTTCTGATATGAATATAGTCATTAAACTAAATGTATACTGGGACTATCAAGTTAGTTAGCTTTTGGAACTCATGGTAGAAACATGTAGTTTATGATAAATAATCACTGATTAATGCCGAGCGCCGTTAGGTTACTCGAACACGAGACTTAAGAACATTGCTTTGAATTCGGCATATGGCATTATACATTCTGTGTTATTCACTATTTGTATGCCATGTGTCATGTCATTGTTACCGAAATAAAATTATTATTATGTTTAATCTGCATGGACTTCACTTTATTAGATTATGATTGCGGACGAAAATTTCATTATATCATGATAGTTCATTATTAGTTAATAGATGTTTAATTATAATTATTATCAATATGGCATGATCTATGAATACCGACGTAAGGGGGAAGTTTATACAAATGTAACAATACATTGTTCGAATTTTTCATTTATGTGCATGATTACGGCACAATTAAAAGCTGGTTTGGAGAATGGGCAGCTGCACGTAACCAAACAAAATATGTTGCATAATGACAGAAAGTTCAAATAAAACAAAATAAAGTCTGATATGGGCAAAAAACAAAGGCCTTCGATTGAAATTAAGTTTTATTTTGTTAATCTTCATTTTTACAGATAAAGAGAGATCTATACAAGAGAGATTCTATGCTGCTTTTGAAAATGTTGTTGTTACACAAACAGAAGCATGTACTAGATCAACACCATATGAAGATGTTACATTTAACACATTAGTCAAAGAAGGTAGACATTACAGCTTGACATTATCATAACTCTATGGACTATTTTCTGTCCTATAATATCGACCATTTTGTATTCATACGAGCATAAAAGAAGTTAGTATTGTTATTGTGTATTAGGTCTTGCAGTATAATATATACATACTAAAAAAGAAAGAAAAAGTCATCTACTATGAGCTTGAGGCGCTCTTAATTCGAACTATTTACAACCTCTATTTGTGTGCGTGTGTTTTTTTTTATCTTAATCAGGGACTTGGTCAATGATATTGATGTCTTTTTAATAATTTATTTCACAAAAAAATACAAAACTCTTCCTTGGGTAAAAGGGTTCCTTAAAAAGGGTTGCATGACCATAGTGCTTATAACCAACAGTAACATAAATATGATAAAAATACAGAATTATCTTTTTGCTGTTTTGGTTAAATGACGTTACCATGACGTCGCGAAATTGACGTTTTCGTGTAGTTTTTACGTCGGTATTGTGATTCCCAAACTTTGCTTGTTTTCAATATCATATTATTTTTCAGGTGCTTACGAGGCTGGGAATATAGAAGCAACATGTCCAAGATCAATATTACATAAGTTTTCAAATGGTGCTCTGACGTCATCAGACGATGTGACGTCATGTTCGAATGTTACATTAGATGTTTGCACAGATAGAACTCAGATGAGATTTACATACGATGCGTCATGTGATCCTTCCTTAACAATACCAAGTAAGTAGAGCGAAATGAGCAAAATAAACCACAGATTTAAGATATAAGGACATGACGTGGTACATTATATCTCATTTCATTACACCTTACAGATCTATGTAGAGTTAGGTACAGTTTGTTTCGTCACCAAATCAAACATTCGGTTGTATAAGCTCACATTAGCTTATGTTTATTGTCTTGCCGCCTTAAAATTAAACATATCTCATCTTAAAGCTAACTATTCTGACCCATTTCAAGCGAATATTTGAACTATTGATCCTTATATGTTTTTGTCTGACACAGCGTCTAGTATCAAATCATCAGTCATTTAACATTTTTAGTAACAACAGCAATAGGCATTGAATATGAATGCACCATATAGTTTATACGACTTAACATTACTTTAATCGTTCCTTATAAGCTCTATAAGATAGGATGGATTAGTATATAGTGGGTATCTGACGAAGGACACTGTTGTTTTTCCAACACATTTCTACATCAAATAGGGTAAGGGTAAGCCGTTTGGAAGTGCATGCACTAAGTACTAGAATAAAAGCTTGAGTACAGATATCTTGGTCTGACAGTTAAATAGAACGACTTAAGCCGCGATGGGACTTGAAATTGCTGTTGCGTAGCGTAAATTATAACTACGCATATCAACTTTAAAAATGATGTTTTCAAAATTAACTTATTTAGAGAATATTTTACGCATATTTAAATGTTGTACTTCAGGTGATGGTATGAGTGAATGTTTATATTATATAACCAATGATACAAGTGGTATAACCTATCTACATGTATGGAATAATGATACAACATTAGCTACTGGTGTTACCAGAATTAATTGTTATGTAAGTACATTGCGTTTTTTTACTATCTTTCGTAGCAAATATGATGGTCTGTTTCACTTAAAGCAAAGCGACCATTATTTTTCTATTTCATACAATATAAACTCTGGGCGAAAAATATAGACCACTGTCTAAGATATCAATGAGTTTCCGTACTTAAGTTTCAATCGTAGTTTTTACTTATAATACGTTATTTCATAGTAACAAGTGTTCGAGTTATTGCCTTTGATAATATTAAAAAAATAATAGACCATATTGAACACCACTGTTTAACTAATTACTAAACTTACCTGCAACCCGGGTCGATAGCGCAGTTGGTAGCGCGCCGGGATTTGGATACTCGTGCCCGAGGGGGTGCGGGTTCGAATCCCACCTGGGGAGGTTATACCCTTCCATGAAAATTTGACAATAATGTCGATTTTCCTCCATTGATTAGATAATATGTATAAGTTTCCGGCCTTGTGGAAGAGTAGGTGAGTACTAGTTATAGACAATGGTCCAGGAAAGCTAGGTGCACTGGACGTCGTAAAATGACCTACAATTGTGTTGACACGGCGTTAACTCCAATAAATAAATAAATAAACTTGCCTGCGCGGAAATTGAATTGAGTAGATTTCAGCATTTACATTTCTAGAATCCTTTACTATGCATTGCTATTTAGAATTTTATTTTGTATGTAACTTTTAAGTTATATTTGGTCGCTCGTTTAGCAAAATTATTCTTCCAAATGCAGCGTAACTGATCTAAAGTGCAACTGCTGTAAAACAACACTTGCAATTATCATATAGATTTCAACCATATGTACAAACTTGTTTGTTTGTTTTCCCACAGGCATATGAAAGGAATGGAAGTATTATCACTGGTACAATGTATCCAGGTCCCTGTGATCCTGACCAGACTACAGACAGTGTACCTAGTCCTGGTATTAAAATACTATATAATACAATAACAAGTAAGTATACATATACTATCTAACTCTTATATACAGTAAAGTTTCACTATTTGGACCATCATGGAGTGTTCTTCATATAGGGACTTTTTCTTTTCAAATGAAGCATTTGAGACTTTGTCCAAAACGCATAATGTTGCAATACCGAGGTGTCCTTTATAGTGGAATTTACTGTTGTTCTTTAATTTTACACCTATTGTCTGCAATGCGATTCAGAGAACAGAGTAGTGTATAATTTCAAAGCATGGGCATACTCATGCAAATAATCATTATATGAAACACAGTGTAATGGCTAGGTTTAACCTAAAGATATATGAGGAGAAAAGCTAACATAACCAACGTCTATTAGAGTACAAAATATCTTCACCAATTGTAAATAACTATGCACACTTTTTCAAATAGAAGTGTCGATGTCGACAGAGGGTGGATGAAGTGCCCTGTCCTTTATCGTTGAGAGATTTCTGTGATTTTAGCAGCACCAACCTTAACCTCCAGAATACGGAAAGTAATTTACTCATACCTGGAACAAAGATATATTTTGGTCATATAACGTTCCTCCGGCAGAACTGGGGGCAAAAATTATCAAAACCTAAATTTATATATCTAATAAAATGTGTTTGGTGTGTTTGATGCTGAGGTGTTGCTGTTATAAAAGCCCCATGACGGGTGACACTACGTGAGTTATACTCGTATTGTTAAGTTGAGAAAATTGAAAACATTCTAAATGTTGTAAAGGATACAATTAATGATTTAACAATGATTTCTGTTAAAATGTTTAATGGTGTATTTCTTTCTTTTTACAGAAACGTGTCGTAAGTATTGATTTATTAACTCAAAATTATGAAAACAAAATATATGAATAACCATTTAAATTATTTTAAAGTAATAATGCTAGAATGTAGTTACATATGTCTTTCATTATTGCATCCTTGGCTTTTGTCAAGTTCTTTATTCCAAGTACTACCAGAACAAGATGCGTCAGTGGTCGGTAAGGGTGACAAGCTGGTTAGATTCCAGTAGTGGTAGATATAAATACTTATATTTTACAGCCTGTATTCCATTAGAAACAAATGACTACATCTAATACATTGCTTGAGCAAACATATCATAGACAAGAATAAGCAGGAAAACAATTCCATTTGTATGTATGTTAAGACTTGTTATGCTTGTTAATGGTGATTTGCAACAATTTCTTTATTGCAATGTTAATGTAATTTATATTTTTGAACAAGAAATCTTTTTGAACAGTACATAATTCAATCAGACAATTTTTTCTCAGACCAGTTGTTGTTTTTATGCTTACAAACAGTCTTATCTTATTTCTTACATTAGATGTATTTTAAACATACATTATATAAAATCTATGTAGCTATCATTGATAATACTATCATACCAACAATAGTGGTAGAGGAGATTGTTACAACTGGTAATATAGAACAGAATAGTTACACGGATTACCTTAATCCACTACTATTTCCTGCATCTCTAAACCCCATTCCTACTCATAACAAATTCTATTCTGTCCATTTAAAGCATCGATAACATGATTAGCTAAATCCTCTATCAAACCTTGATCGTACCATCAAAGAAGAAATTTGCATGCTAAATTATGTATATGGAATATCTTCAATAATCTAAAGAATAACCTGATGCATGTTGCTGTATATAATTATTTACATTTGTATGGTATATGATGCATGCCATGTTGTCACATTGTATATCGAAATAAATGTATATATCTGTCTATGGAATTGAATGATGTTTTAATACGTACTTTTTTCACAAAATTTTTCACATTTTTTTCATCAAAAATTTAATCAATATATATAGTTTAAAATGACAACTCATTTTCAAGATTTCATACTAATGCCCAATTTCTTTACATTACCCAAGCGTTATATCGTGAATTAACACGAGATATAACACCCGGTGTGTTTCTTTACCTTCGAAATAGTTTAATCCTCAATTATAATCTCGTTAGAAAATAACCTGAGTGTATTTGGCAGAGTGCGTTTCTTTAAAAATTCTCAGATTAACTCTGGGTTATTTGTCTATTGTTAAAATAATCCTACTATAGGGGTGGTTAAATTCGAGTGTAGATTGGAATCTGAACTGAAATACTAATACATTTGATGAATGCTGCTGGGCTGGGGAGCATAGAATGATTTGTTTAGTGTTATCAACTGTTGAATTAGGGATATTATTACTTAATGCTCTTTGAAGCTTAAATTGAGTTTGTTAGATGGGTATGGTCATGTTGTGGAAGGGGAACGCTTTATATGCTAGCGTTCTTTGGTAAAAGAATAAATGTTTAAGCTCCGAGCCGCGTAAATGTACAGCCATTCCAAATGTTATATAGTCAGTAATTTGTAAAATTAACACACCCATATCAAAACTAACTCTGCATATTGACTACAAAGTATATCTATCCAATCGAATTGATACAAAGTGTTGTTTGTTAATTTCAAGTTAAAATGTAATTTTGTCTGAAAGTCTGTAAATGTTGTTTCTTGCATTACAAATGATCGAAGCCGAAAGCAGAATTTAATCGTCTGTGCTAAAAATTAAAACTCGCCCATAAGACATTTAAGTTTGTCGTAGATACTACCTACATATGGTTTAATGTAATTCTAAAAAAAGTCTAGTTAATGAATTCTTGAATTTTATCAAAAGACCGAGACAGATATATTTCTTTATTTCCTCCAGTTTGGAGAAAAAAAGAAATATATCGGCAAACCTCAGGTTTCCTAAATTGCAATATGTCCATAGGTAAACAAGGAGCACCAGCGACCTTTAAAAATGTGCGTCGAATTTTCAGTAAACATTTCCACGAGAGCCTTGAAATACTGTAATTGATTTATAAAGTGAGGATCGAATACTTTTTATTGAGATAGAATATTATTTTAAGATAAATCTATATACATGATAGATATTTTATTTGTTTTTATATTAAAATAAGATAACATTTATAAATGGACGAGGGCAAAACTACATAATAAAAGATGGCAAAACTATATAATAAAAGATTTAAAATTAAAAAAATTATAATCTTAATTATTAAACATATTTCCCATCAACATATCAGTACATTCTTGCGATGTCATCAGCGTTCGTATTGACAACATAGTCACATGGTCACCTAAGGAGAGCATTTTCAATCAATTTACGTGAACTTTGGTGAATAAATCCTTTCTCATGTCAATCATTTTCTGCACTCGAATTAATCTAGGATTTGCTAATTCTTTTAAAGAAACGCGATAGAAATAACCCCGAATTCAAAACAGTCTAAGATTATATAGCGGGTTAGCAAACCCCGAATTTGTCAGGAGTTAATCCTCCAGTAAAGAAATTGGGCATAAGACTCCATTGTAGCTAGAGCTATAAAGAATTTATGTGAAAACGATGAAAAATATAAAGTACTTCTACATAAAAACATGTTCTGAATTACCCAAAGTTTTACATTTTCTTTTCAGAGGATACAGTAGAAAGTGGGTCACAAATTATTTATTACGTTGCCATAGCAATAGGGGCTGTTGTGTTCATTTTATTGATAATAGTTTTAATATGTGTAATACGTCACACAAAATGTCGTTGTTGTAAAAAGTGTTGCCAGAAATGTAAGAAAAAGAACAACCAGGTCGGACAGTCGGACGAACAGTTGACATCATCAAGAAGCAGCGGTATGACGTCAGTAGAAGATGGCGTAGATCCATATATACGAGCTATCGAACACAGCGTGAAGATGAATTCGATGTTCGTTGCTAAGAAACCAATAAAACTTGGACCAATCGTAGAGCCGTATCTAGAGCCACCTGCTAAAGTGGAACTATTGTACGAGGTGGAACCAAGACCCACCAGTAGTAGACTTATGTTTAATAGATCAATGTTCTTTAGTCAACTTAGTCTTAGACATAAAGAATAATAGGTTTGTCTAGCAACATAAAGTCACATAGCTCTCTCTACATTTTCAGTTTAGCTTGCGATATTGTTTGAATTTGTTACATTTTATTCTTCTCTCATGTGCGCATATAGATTAACCCCGCTTATTTAAATACTCGATATTTGTTCGAAAATCCATGTACATAGAAATGGATAGCTATTTTTATCATTAGTGAGTATTTAAATCCGCGGGGTAAATGTATGCTCCACTGACGGTTGAATACAATGTAACAATGCAATAAAATAGAAAATTACACAATTTAGTTTGAAATGCTTTTTTATTTCAATAGATGATAAAACATTGAATTAGCGTTTGAATTAGTTTTTCTATTGATCAAAATTAAATCAGAATTTAGAATAGACGCTAGGTCGACCATTTAGCCTAGTACCATTTTGATATTCTAAAATTTAACAGTTGCAATAATATAATATGAGATTTACATGCCTACATCATAAGTAGATTTATACATCAGTTCGGAATAGCTTCCAATGTTACTAATACATGTAATTCTTTATTGTCATATTTCCTAGGGGTGTAACAGTACGGTAAAAGCCGTATTGCAATATACCAAGCTTTCAACTCATTTTATTCAACATTGAAATTTCATATTTTGATAAAAAAATCAGTGCGTCACACAACTACAAAAACCGGTTCAAGAAAAAACAAACCGGTTAAAAACCGTGATAAATCGTATTGCAATATTAACCGGTATATCGGTCAACCGTTACACCCTTAATATTTCCTGCGATTGTTGTATTATATTGTTCTTGAGTCACCTTATTATACATTTATGTAAATAACCTTTGACCCCTTTGTGATTCAGAAATTATTGTGTTACTATTTTTGCAGTGACTCTCATTGTAATCTGTTACATGTATTTTTATTTCGTTTGTTAGTTGTACATGTATAGTCCTTGATATATAATAATAATAGAATGCAATATATTTATACAATATTGAATGCTGCTGTTTTAAAGTAGCATGACATTTCATGCTACATACATGTACTGTCATTGTAGCGAGACAAAATTTATTAATCCCATGATTAAAAGTAATATATGTATGAAAGTGTCCAATAAATGATACTAATGAGTTTCATTGTTATTGTGCGTAAATGTTGACCCCGACCTGACCTTTATGCAAGAATATTCATTACATTGAATACGAATGTAATATTAATGCTCGATTACACTGTGACCATGAGGATTATGCGTTAAAACTTAACAAACAAACATACTTCTATAATTTTACGATCGCTGCCGAAGTGTAGAATAGGCGTGGTACTGACTTTCATCGGGATATGTGTAGATACTTATTAGATGCAAATCTGAAAGGTCAGGTCGGGGTCAATATTTACGCACTATACAAGCATTTGCTATTCATATACATGTACATACATGCATTTTGTATGTATTCGTAGTTCAACTTTCTATAAGCATATGTTACTGATAATACCAATGTATTACAATGTATTGTAAGGAGCATATTGTCGTATTTGCAATACAATCTATCTGTAATGCATTGTTTTTTATAGAAGTCTTACTGTCGTGCACTTACTAGAAAGTTTTAACTATAGAAGTACAAATTGCTCAGGTGTAAAACTTTGTAGCGGTTAAGGTGGTAAGATCATTTTAAAGCAATTTCTGTGACTTCCTTCGTTGGTGTGCTTCCTTAAATATTGATTATTTTCAAATGTATTTACGTTTTATAATTTGATCATTTTATAATGTATTGTTATTGTATTGTTTTGTATTATGTGTACGTTTGTTTTTTATTTATAAAGTTTTGATGTTATATTTGTGTGCTACAACTTTTATATGCTAACGTTTCAAAATAAAATTAATATATTTTACAATACTTGGATTAAGTGCTTTTATCATAGGAGATTCTTATTGACGCTGTGCATCTTTATAAAGCTACAGTCCTATAAACATAAAATAGCCGTGAGAGCACCGTACGGGCGCCGTGCGATCAAGCTCAGCAAGGACCCGTGCGAACTCTTGCGTACCCGTACGGACTGTTATGTTTTTACGAGGGTCCGTGAGATGAGCCGTGGACACACGTATCAGTTTCAAAGTCAAATCGTGAACAAAGTCATGGCCGAGTATGGATTAGATATGCATATCTTCCAGCAACGGCTTCGTACGGGTGTGTTGTTTTGTGCCATGTGTGTACCGTCACCTTAATACGCAAGGCTTCCCACGGCCTAGCTGTCTGCACGTACGGGTCCGCAACAAACCACGATATTATGGGACTGAGACATAACGCATAATAAAGCAGGGTATTTTACAAGTATTTGTCCTAAAATCTTGTTATAATGGCCTGATTGTATGGTTATCAGTAAGGCGGTTGCTTTCCGTTGTACTTTCATATGCATTTAAGTTCCACTATAAATACAATCTTGTTTCTTGCAATATCGGCTAATTTTTAAGTCCTGATTACTTAATTTGAAAAGAAAAATGTTCGCTATTAAAGCCTTCGATTGTTTTGTCTTAATAGAAGATATTTACAGTATCATATTCCGTGGCTTTAACGACGAGAAAATATAACAAGTAGTGATTTTGTGTGATTTTTAAGTTTGAAAATCAATAAGTCAAATAATCAGAACAAAATATCTTAAAATACAAAGAAGGATTTTATGCAAATGTAAAAAATAAAATGTCATTATCGAGCGTTCGTATACCCTGTAGACAGTATGCCTGCAGTTCATAATGAATTGTAAATGTGCCATAGTTTAATTTATGGTAGTTTACGATAACCCATTACTGAATGAATGAAAGCTTTTAGAATTTGAATAATATTATGTAAAATTTGCAGGTTCTCAACTAAACCATGCAATTTAGATCGATAATACATAAAAATATAATTCATCACTTAGTATTAATTCATACATTAATAAAAAAGTATCACGTGACAGGTAACAATAATTCTACTTTGTCATCATGTGCGTTCGTACCATCTCGTTCATATTGATGTAAAGGAAATTTAAATATTAGTTTAGAAACTAACATGGAATGTGATCATTGAGTATTGATCAACAATTGACAATATTATATTAAATTGGATTGAATAATCTTACATAACAATACAACTCAGTTTATTATTGAATTACTTAAACGTTTCCTTGTATTCTGACGCTCTTTTAAATGTTTTTTTTTATAAATTGAAACTCATCATTATTCAATTAAAAGAACATGAAATCATTTCGCTATCGGTCGATATCTTCCATCTTACATGTATATGTTCACCTAAATGAACAAAGAACTACGTCATGATGAGACGACGTTATATCCAGGTGCTTTAATTCATTCGTAATCATCGAAAAACTACAACCAATTTAACACTTGTCACACAGTCACATAGAAGGAAAATTATTATTGCAATGAGTATGTATCATTGCCAAGGTGCTAAGCAATGAGTTTACTCATTCGTTTTAAAAATATAAATACTTAGCGTTTCTTGCAAATGATTGATGATTGGATCCACCATCGCGTAATTTTCTCACAAGTTCACATAATGAGCTTAATTTCAGGGTTCCAATAGGTCAAAGGTCATTTAGGTATCGCTATAACAAGATCGATACGCCCGCTATAGGTTACATACCACTAAATGGTAACCGTGAGTAGGCAATTACCGGAAGTAGAAAGTGTGACATGGTCCTTATTTATTTTTTGAGAGTGCATGGATACCTCATTTGTGGTGCTTTTTTATATTGAAGAGTATGTATGTCTTTGACAATGCTTTTCCTATGAAAGTATGCAAAAATTCAATGGATCTGGTTAGTTTAGTCGCGAAAACTGGTTAAAAGGGGAGATGACTCTGTACAGCTGGTGAAGAGTTAAAAACCAGGACATTTTCAGGGTAGGAACTTTCAATCGAAATTTATTTTCTTATAAGTAACGTAACTTTTTTTCTAATACTGATCATTTTGAGGGGAATAGATAGATCTTTCAGCCTATATATGGTTTGGGGTATCTCACACCCCTGGGTCATAGTGTAATTTGTTATTGAAAATGCGACTTTTTATATACAACAAAGAAGGATTTTATTTAGTGGTATGTAACCTATATTACAAAGTAAAACCAAACAGTATACAGTGTAACCTCTACAGAGCAGCCCTCTACTGAAAAAAAAACCTTTGCACAATAACTTACAGCTTTTGATATTTCTCTTAGGCGAAATTTTAATTGAATTTAACCTAAGCAGTGCAACGACCAGCGACTTACATGTACGTGTGTGTCATCCTGTGGGTGTTGTTTAAGAGAGGGTGTACTGTACATCTTATACAAATTATTCAAATTCAATGTCAAAGGTTAACTAACTTTACAAAATAGTGAATTAAAAGTCGTTATAACCATTAATTTAAAATGTTTACAAGTACTTTTCATTGTATCATTCATACACCTAATATTTTACGCCTTTAAATTCGGTAACTTATTGTTTAAAATTACACGGTCAAAATAATTTTCATTCAAGAAAAGTAACAATACCCTTGTAAACGATATCACGTAATTAATTACAAAATTGTTCAAGATATTTAAAGAACACACCGATTTTATGCCAGAAGATTAATATTTGACATTCGCGTGCATAATGGATATTAGTTTTAAGTGTTGCATATAGCTACAGTTGTCATAGCGACATACGTTAATTTAAAACTATATGAGCATAGATTAATTGAAGTAGCACATTAAGTATGATAGTTAAAATTTTCATGATGTTTTTTTATTCGAATGCTAGTGTTTAGGGAATAAGAAATCACAAAATAACAAAGCGGAAATAATGATTTTCAGCTTGATTATCATATCTGGAATTATTTCTGGGTATCACTGCGCATGCGTGTATCCTAGCAATCTAATAGGAGAATGGTACAGCACGAGCTTTGGAACGCTCCAATTTACAACAGAATCATTTTCCGGGTTCAAATCGCCTATATCAATCGTACCATTAACATTTACATGTTATATGACGTCTGGTAGTAGATATGTTTCAAGGTAAGTCAAAATAGTTCCTAAGAATGTTTCTATGTCTGATCCACACAGATAACTGTCAAGCAAAGGGACGAACGCTAAGGAGTCATGAGGTTCTGTGTTAGAATCATAGCATGAGCATTGCATTATCTTACGTACAAAATGTAGGGCCTACTTTTGAATGTGTAAGATATATACATGTATCATGGCTTGATGCAATGGTATAGATTTTGGCATTTTGGATGTACAAAACATGGGGTAAACAACTTTACAGATCAATTGGGCGTAATACTGAATAATTTCTTACATCAACTATGCCAGCTGGGTTGTTTTTATATAAAATCATGCCCCATATGTTGAATTATTTTGTAAACTATAAGATAAACGTGGTTAAAGTATATAATATTGACAAGTCGTTAGTTCAACTTTGCGACATGAAATATGGTTACTCAATTCCAGTAATATGTTTATTTTAAAAGTAGTTTTTATGATACATTTGTACTCAGTTTTAGTAGTTGTTGCACTTTTCTGTGGATCTCATTATATGCTTATTATATGATTTAAACAAGAATATTTATTTCAGAACGACACACAATCTATTTACCAATATAAACGTAGAAGTTTATCTATGTATGAATCTTCAAAGACTTTCTGATATAAAATATGTTTATACTTTAGATAGTGGTAAGTATATTCTCGTATTTGACATTCTGCACAATTTATAATGCATATAATACATCTTTGACCAGTAACACAATGTTGCAAAAAGTGTTCAGAAAATGATGCATTCACACAAAACATTGAAACTAATTTGGTTAATGCCTCGCAAAATACATGTTTCGCGTGGAAATGCTATGGATATCAAATGCTCCCGTTGCAAAAACTTAATTTTAAGCCATATTGGAAGTAATTTCAAGTGATACAAGTTGATACAATTGTGACATCACAATTGTATGGATATATAACACCTGTTGCAAACATAAAGGTAACAAGAAAGAAAGGAGTATATTTAACAACGCAGTTCAAATAGCTTCGTTCGGGTAAAAACGAGTATTTTCATTATCAAAATGAAATTCCCGATTAGTCTACATCTTACTTCAAATAATATACATTAGATAATAAATACAAGTTACTTAATGTATGCTTTGCCCTTCGTGAATTGCAAAAGGGGGTTTCATTCTTAGTTACAATAATACAGCATTATTATATCAAATTGTGACATAAATTGTCATATGACATAATTATGTACTAAACCAAACTACTGACAGCGGTTACGTTACACGTTGCTACTTTATTGATTTGATAAAGGGAGATAACCGCTGCGGGAAGTTTGGTACTAAACATGTGATAATTTTTTATAACGCAGATAAAGATGCAGGTACTGGTGTTAGATTTTATACACCACCTGATGGTACAGCTGATGTAACAATAAATGATGTATGTACATATACTGATACAAGATCTGATGGGGAATATGAACTTCTTATCAAAACAGGTAAGTATGAAATTACAAAACAATTAAGTAAAAGAGTTTTCTGCTAATATATTATTTTTTAAGGACATTATGTGGTAATGGCTATATTATAAATGCATGTGATATTCATGTTGAACAAACGTATCATATGAATCACGGGTGCTAGAATCAAATAACATACTCCCCTAGTAAAGTTGTTAATTTTGCTTGTATGCAGAATCAAGACGGTTACTATTACAATGTATAAACAGACTGCGAAGGGGCAGCTTTGTCTCACCGAAAATGCCATTCAAATTTTGTGAATCATTCCAGTTGATGGTTCCTTGTCCCTATGAACACAGATTTATGTAGTTTTCTTTATAAGTCTGCCCAGAGAACGAATGCAAACCACGAATAACATCTTGTTAATGAATTCTTATTTAACTGTACTAGGATTAAAGGTATACAAGTATGATAAAACAAGTCACTGAGACACAGGGGCAAATTGTTCCAACTGGTAAATGGTTTAATTGAACATGTACATTCTTATGTTAAGATGTCAAGTTTTTGTGCGTTTGTCTTTGTTGCGTTTTGAAATTGGTTCTTTTCTCTACAGATCAAATAAACAATGCTGTGATAGATTGTCCAAGTAGTTTACAAACAACATATGATGTTACTATGACTACCAACACTATATCTGACTGTAATGGTACACAATTAGTTGGTAATGGTGGAGTTCTTGTATATAACTATTCAACATGTGTAACTGGAGTATTTAATAGTAATATATTATTTATTATACATTTAAATTTTACTTTCAAATATATCAATATATCATACTTTGCATTTTCCTTCCAACCCATACTTTGCAATCAATCCAGAGAAACATCTAAACAATAAGACTTAGCTGTTTAAGATATTTAGCAAAATACGGAATAACCCACTGTCTGGTCCTAGGCGGAATTCCCTTGCGCTTTTATTTCGTAACTTGTTTACTGCGTTCTTTTTATAACAAAAGTTTTAAGATATTAAACAATCCTTATGCTTGTTGGTTGCATGGAAGATCATTGTCTTAGTTTAACGGTTACTGTTCGTGAAATGTTTCCGACTCGTTTTTACAAAAAAAAAAAATATTATTTATTCATTGAGCGATGCAAACATACATTAAATATAAATAACATGCTTACCTTACGCCTTACTATATAACATATGTTGAAAATTAGTTTAAAGGTGGAACCAGTGGTTTAAATTGTTTTGAGCACCTGCATAAAATTGGTATCATTGGAAACTTGAGCATATATCCAGTGATACTCTGTATCTTGAAGCGGTGTATGTGAAACCATTACGTCTCCATGACGTTGTAAAGTTGCCATGGTAAACCGATTTTTGACGGTGTGCCGATGATGACCGTAATCATCTTATTTTGTCCATAAAATGTTTATAAAAGCACAAAACTAAAAAAGGAAATGTGCCATTTTGGAAGCTTGAGATTAATTACTAGTAACGTGTACAATGCATATACATCCTGTCAGAGACAGTACTATTCAATCTAGGATACATTATTATCATGGTATAAATAAGGCTCCAACAGGTAATGGTAATATGGAAGTGATGAAAATATGATAACATATCATTCGGCTTGTACATAGTGTATAACAAAATGCAGTTTATCCCACAGTTCCTATTGATTGTTACCTTATGCAATGCTAGAAGAACCACCTACGATGAGCATTACTTAACATAGTATCAAAACTGCCACAAACAATGTACATGTATATTTAGTTTATCTATTTATTCTTACAGATGGTGGTATATTACAATGTATATATAGTAAATCTAATACTTATATAACATTATACAATAATGATACATCTATTGATGGAACTACAACATTTAAATTTACATGTCTAGTAAGTATTGACAAACAATAACTAAATCATTAGTAAATTATGTATATGTGAACTCTTTATTAAAATTTTCGACTCATGAGTAAATAGTAAATAGCAAATGTAAAGTAAGACGCTCACATCAAGTGTTACTATTCTAAAAGCACCCAGAATCAGATAACATGCAAACAGTCAGCCAATAAGTAACATATATTTATCAAGGACTACTTGAAATAATACCTTTTCTTTTCAAGTACTTGAGCACAGTGGGCCTAAATATTTTAACTATTGGGTTCAATAAAATAGATATAAAATATTCAACTAAGACATTGGTTTCAAAAGGACAGAAGCTACACCAGTTTTACATCCCATAATAAATGGTAATGACCACTACGATATGTAATGATAATGTACGATTGTTTAAATACCATAGAAATAAAAATTCTTGAATCTACATGTCTTTTTTTAGTTTTTTTTTGTGTTTGAATTTCATTATCTTATTATTTTCAGACATATAGAAAAACAGCAGACAAACTCGAAGCTACGGAGTATCCATCTGCCTGTCAGACTGGGCAGACACCAACTTCTGTTGAGTCACCAGGAATCACCTCCCTTATGACCGACCGGTGTAAGTATGTAATGAAATGACGACTTATATTAACCATGAAAATAAATGGGCCAAAAAATAGTGATTTCTGAAGCTAAATAGAACAGGGAGACACATACTTATCTTGTTATGAAGGTAATATCGTTATCAAATAAAACAACTGTATCTCATAAAGGTACCTAAGTAAAACATATGTTTTAAAGTTCTTAAAGGTAGCCCAAGTCACTAATAGTTAGCTTGATAATCTTAATTCCTAGTGCCATAGAATAGTCTTTTATAGAATATAAATTTATTCAAATTGACGCTCGAGTATTTCTTATGTTATCACTACATTGTTGCTTTATTTTAGTTTACACCCCTCCAGGCGAAGACAAAGACAATAAAGACAACAATACTGTCACCATCATAATAATTGTCTTCTGTATACTGGCTGCAATCATCATCATCGGCATCATCATTATTGTTTTGTATCTGAAAGTCTTCAAAAAGCCAAGGCCACCTACACCACCGAAGATTAGAAAAAGACGAAGAAAGCCATCGGTGACTGAATATACACCACGGATATCAGGTAGAGTTCCATCTATTGAGAAGATCGACGAGACACCATGTAAAGTAAGCACTGGAGAGCTTATTAGTGGAGTACATAGTGATAAGACATACAGTAATATGAACCTAGAAAGTGTTGGTTCTTATGAACCACCCCAGAAAGAGGTATACTTTGTAAACTGCCCTCCAAAAGTTCCTTCAGAGTGCAATGAATTAAATTGCTATCCTTTTAATGTTCAATTTTGAAGAATCATTATTTTGTTGTTTATTTTATTCATTATTCATGCAATTGAAACAAAATTTCTATGGGTATATTTAATTTTTTTGCGTTACAGCAAAAGTTATCAGCCTCCTAACTTATGGTCAACGTATCTCAATTAACTGATATTAAGTTTGAGATGTTTGTAATTTCATACCTAAATGAAAAATGTACTGATTTCAATAATAAAATTGAAAATCTTATAACAATAAAGTGCTTGTATCACTTTTTAAAACTATATTTAGTTCAATTTAAATTTTGAATGAGTGATTGAACTTTCGGAGGGCAGTGTATATAATTTTAATATCGTCTGTTTACGGTTAATATAAAAGTAAACACTTGATTATTCAATACTAGATTATGTCTAAATCAGATTACAGATTTTAGAGCTTCCTTAGTTATGTTCTATGACTTTCAATCACTGTTGCTTTTCACTGATAATGGGTCATGTAATCATACCTTGCCATTATGATTCTTTATGTGATTAAATGACAACTGCTAACGAAAAACGATAGGCTAATACTTTTGTATTCAATTAACAATAATTAGAATAACTGCTCAGCTCTGAGCAAGGGAATGAAACTAAAAAATATACGAATTTTAAATTTTTTCATCAATAGAAACCAAATATGATCATAATTGTGTCCATGTTAAAATCTTTATTTAGGTCTGGCAAAAGAAATGGGAAAAAGACTTACACCCGAAGACGCAGACACCAAGATTGACTAAAGATGTATTAAAGAATAGCAAAGCTGTCTTTCCAAGTCTTGATGCTATTTCAAAGGATAAAGACACATCTGTGTATGAATTAGACAAAGCTTTTACAATGTCAACATCTTTACCAGAGAGTTTAGATTATTACTCAACCATTTCTGGTTCCAGACAATGTAGCAGGGAAATGAAAGGTGTTGGAGGGTTTTCATCGGAAACTATTAATACCGATATTACTGATTTACCTAAATATTCTGAACGCTCACACGCCACGTCGAAAATACCCGAAAGCACAGGCAAATTTGGAGGTCCTTCTACAATGCCATCATTTGAATCTGCGATTATGCCAGCAGTAGATTCTCGTCTGGATACAATTACAGAAAATCCACTATCAAGAGAAAACACAACAACTTCAATGACCCAAAAAGACAACAGACTGAAAAAGTTGCAGCAAAATCTGCTGCGAATGAAAAACGCTGATGTGTCTGTTAGGTCAACTCCAGTCGCTGCATCTGATGGGACGGCATCGGTAGGTGATATCAGATTGCACTCTTTTCAAAGCATTAGTAGATTTAGTCATTTGAGTGCATCTAATGCGAGTATATTTGATGATCCTGGGTGGCTGCATGAAAATTCAAAGCCAAGTGAGACAGCCTTTGAACGCTTGAAAAACTTACTGCCAACTTTTGTAAGAAGCCGTGAAAGAGACTCGAAATCATTTCTGCAAGCACCAAAAGTATCTGCTATATCTAGAGAAGATTTGGACTACTTTCTGTCCAGAAATAAAACCACTGTCGGAATAAATTTGTTATCACAGAAATCGACGAGTAAAGAAATTATTGCACAAGAAAAGTCTAAAAGAAATAAACAGAAAAGCAAGCCAGTGACACCGAAATTTGTGCAACCGACTACACCTCATGTTGTTGCTGTTGATGGTGTAAAGCAAAATGGTACATCTGGCACCCCTCTGACATAAAAAACTTATTGCCTTATTTAGAAGCTGTATTTGATGCACTTTACATATGCACGTTATACACCGTACGTTCATCAATATACATGTTCCTACTCTTAATGTATTTGGCGATTTATTCAGCATAATCACTTATTTCAAAATTGCAATTGACTTATTGACAAACAAATAATTATGCTTTTAAGATTGCAATCAGTCTTTCAAAGTCATTTAGAGCACGGTGGAGGAGTCAATGGGTATTCTGAGTCATTAGTACAATCAGTTCCTCACTTAATATTTCGTAATTCTATATACAAGTTCTTACACTGTGTGTTGTGTTTTTCTACCTGAAAATTTCACCCTCTTTTAATAACTGAATCATTGATAATTTGTTGAGGTGATAAAACTTGTTGTCTTATCTAAGTTAATGTAAGAAAAAAGTTGTGTGAACGGAATGTTCTTTGCAATAATATTTACTCGTACCATAGGACGTGACATTGCAAGTATTACAATACAGTAAACAACTTATGACTTATCTTAATCTAGAACCAAAACATTCGAGACATGAAACAAACAACATGAATGATATAAAATATCCCCTTGTTTTCGTCTGTACAATGTTTATCTGAACCAAAGTAAGGTTTGAATGATATGTTTTTGTGGTATGTGTGGCTTTTCACTCTGTTCAGAGTCAATAACTAATTGGACACGAGGTTAGAATGTAACTTAGCTTAAGGTTCTTGTTAATTGTGTCGCCTTCAACCTTATCTAATAAAACATAGTTTATCGATGAAAAATTGGAATTGTATCAGTAAGAATGATAACAAGGTGTTTGAAATATACACGTACATATCAGCCTCTTATCAATTTTAAGATTATATTCAGTGTTACTTATATTAAGTCTAGGGTTTGAAGTTAACTGTAACTGTGCTTACTATGATTCAATACTAGTATACTAAACTCTTACTCAACATTGTACTTAAGTCATAATTATATCAGAAGCGTCTATTTCTTTATTGTGTTAATACTTGGGATTTTTACCTAATTAAATATTATGGATACTTCATTACAGGGATGGCAATATAAATGGGAGACAGTTCTTCGACCAAAGAGTGCGCCACCGGACACACGACGAGTACGTAAATGCAAATCTCCAGCTAAATTATTTCAAAATTGTGACAAAGTTAAGGAAGAATCGAAGTGGAAATTATTAAAAGCTAAAATTCAAAACAGATTTAAAAATAAAATTGAACATATTGACGATACGAACCCTGAACCAGAAATGGAGAAAACGACAACAGAACGTACATCAATTCAAGTCACAGAATGTGAAACATGTGAAGAAGGCGCGAAAGCAGCTGAAAAAGAACCTACTGAAACTGAATATGAAACAATACTCGATGAAATTGAAACAGCTGTACGGAACAAAGAGATGCATAGAAAAAGGAAAGACAGTTTGGAGCTATTACGAGAGAATGTGCATCGTTTACACTGTGTTGAATCTGTTGATTTTAACCAGAATATGTGTTCTAACAGTAATGAGGAATTACGAGATTCACCAAGACCTGCATCGGAATCCATTGACAGTTTAAATGAGGACGTACAATGTGATGTCCGTATATCAATAAACGAAATCGATGCGGTGAACGAAGTAGACAAAATTGACAATGAGGCGAATGATGTAAGTGATTTATTTGTAAAATCAGACACAAATAGTATAGTAAAACCTATAGAAGCAGAAAATGTAATTGGTGATGTTAAAGACTTTAAAGATTTGATTAAAAAGCCGAAAGACGTTGGTATGTTAAAAGAGACTCTCTTTGATACTGTTAGTATACATACTGAGTTATTTTATCCTGACGAATGGATCTATGAAAGTTGTATAGGTTTGGACGAGTTATGGGACTTGTGTAGTAAAACAACGGCTAGTATGAGGAGACGACAGTATAAACAATATATGAAGTATCCAGTGGAAGAAGAGTCCATTGTGAAAAAGGACAAGCGAAAACGTGAGAGACATACTTTCAAAGTTTTAGATGAGATGGGAATTGATTGGGCAAAATAAGATATTTTTTGTGGACAAACATATGCTGGGGAATAAATGACGAGTGTATGTTAAACATTCCGACAGAGAATTTAGAATCTCTAGTGAAATGGTATAATTATTACAATTACGCATAATGTTGCTGGCGTTCATATTACGTTCTCTTTAATGAGCTTAGTACGTGTCAATAAATCAAAAATAAGTATACCACTGTAAAATTTACACTCTGGTTTTGATTTTGTGAATGTTTCGAATGTTGCTTTGATCATCGTTTAAAATGTACGAGGGGTGTCCCAGTAAATCGTGTACTTTGTTCATAACTTTTTTTCCTTACGTCTCATGATGATCATAATTTACAAGACTGTTTGTTAGCCTTATTTTTATACAAATTAAGCATTTGACCTATAAGTATTTACATTAAAGGCGTCATTCTAATGTTCAGCTAATACAAGGTATGTGCATGCGGCGCAACCACTTTCACACTTGTATATTCTTTCATACTGAGTTCAAGTGTGCAGCAAAATTTAAACTTAAACTTTTTAATTGCATTTTATTTTTACATAGACATTCGCAGAAATTATCTATATATTATCACGCCAAATCTCTAATCATAAAATACGTATACAAGAGTGTCATACGCGTTTGCACCAAAACACAAAAATTGTGACATCAACGAGATATCGTGACGTCAGAACAAGATTGAGTCTATGTAATTGGAACTGAGTTTCATGATCAACCTAGCACAACTTGGATGGGTATAAATTTGAATTTAAACACATAGACAGACAAAATGAATCATTAAGTATACATTGTGCATACTACATATTGTGGAGTAGTTATTCATTGTGTAATATATCCACTGAATTAATAGTACCAAAAACTGCTGAATGTGTTATTCAAAATTAAGTTGGACACTTAACCCATGAACCATTCTATCATTGACCATACTGATATTTTGAGACTGATGTCACAAATTTGTAACAAATGTAAGACAAAAACAAATTTGTTGAAGTAAATATGAAGTAAATACATTGCCAGTATTTGTCCCTGTTCACAACAAGGCAAACTTGGAGAGTGAATAAAAATGATTTATAGACCTGACGTCTTAATATGACGTTGGCTTGCGCCGCGTTGTCATACCTAGTGTCTTATAAATCGAAGCAAAACATTTATCTTTTAATTAATCGTCTTAAAATTTAGCATACTTACTCACAACACATGCATTCAATGGCAGTTAAAAGTTGGTGCTAAAGTTGCGCGTAATTTTTCCTCCGTAAACAGAGTCCACGATTTACTTGGACACCCCTCGTATTTACCGCTGAGTGATAAAATATTCATATTTAACATTCGTATCACTTTGTCGTGTATTTACTTCATTTGGACTGTTCTAATACATGTATATAGAAAACAATGGTTACTACAAGGCAAAACAAGCTAATTATATAATACATTTTCTGCAATACATTCATATTTGTTCTTGTCCGAATGTTTATGTTCACCTTTGTTTGTTATAGATATATTGTGTATTCACCACTTGTTGACTTGTATCATGTTTATATGTATATTAAATAAATTCTTGTTATTCATGTATTTATTGTTGTTTTCGTATGAACATGTCTTACTGATAGCTCTAAACATAGACATAGAATATGTCTATCATTTGTAGCACCGCTGCGTTTTCGCGACGTTTGCTGTTGGTCTGCTACTGTGTAGCACTTGCTGCACAGGGAGCACTAATACAGGCCTGTGCCGCGGTAAAGGACTTCAGCACTTACTCCCTAAGTAGAATCTATGCATATTGTTCCTATGTAGTTTGAATTAACTTTTTTGGCATTTTCGTGCAAGCTTACTTTTCTAAATTATTTTTAGTAAAGGGATTAAACTAATGCCAAATCTTTTTCTATCGATCGTGAAATATGATATTAAGGGGAAACTCCACGGGGTGGGTTGATGCATGAGGCAGGTTGATACAGCCCATTAGTTCAATCCCCCTGCCCTTCCCTGCTAGATCTGCCTATGAATATATGATTTACAGTATGATCTAGTAAAGTCTGCTTTTCATTTTCGATAGATCTATTATTATTCTTTTTGGTGGACCGTTGGTTTTTTAGGGTGCCGGGTTGTGTTGTAGCAACACAATCCCATGTACATTGTATAAATCGCATCTTATCTGTCAGTCAACCCATGTACTCATTTTTCCTGGAATGTTTAGATTTAACTGAGTAACTGAGTCAGTGACTGACAACTGCCCGACATGGCTAAGAATCAGCAAGGGAGAATAGTGGTAGAAATCAAATCTTGAACAAACTCTGCTAAAGTATGTACGCCCCATTCGGGAATCAGATGGAATGTATAAAACACAACTAAAAAAATGTTTTAACCACTGATTCAACTAACCATTTTCCAGTCAATTATCTGACATGAAAACAATACAGTCATGCTCTTACTAAGAAAGTGTCAATTTTGAATGAAAAAGAAAAGGCATTTCTAAAATAATGTATCAAACACAGCTTTTGAGTAATGTAGGGTATTTATAATTTAACTATTGATTTTTTCTTTAGAATCATGTTATGTACAAATAGATCTATCCAACTCTACCTCTAAATGTTAGTTTGGATGAGTTTGAAAAAAATGGGAATTTTCTCCCATATTTGTAAATGGGAGAAAATTCCCATTTTTCTCCCATAAAAATCCCATAGGAGAGCAATTCTCCCATGGGAATTTGCCGATTCCCATGGGAATTTTGACTTTTGACTTAAAATTAAACATATTTCTAGTAAAGATATCTGGATGAAAGTTTAGTGGTGTTATGCCCATATGTAGATCTACATTTACTGAAAATTTGAGATAAAGCGGGTGAAAAATAAAAAAAGTAAGTTTGCAAGATTTCTGGATTCGCAAACGACTCAGATGCCTCAAGTATCTAGTTCTCAGATGAGCGGTCCAGGGTCCTAAGGACTCTCTTGTTAATGTTCCTAATCAACAACAATATACATAAATGTCCAAATACAAACCTTAACTAAATAAAACAATGCTCGTCATATTTTTTTTTGTTTATCACAATACCATGGGCGTGTTCAGTTACCGCGAACGTTACAGAACGTTACATAACGATACATTCGGAACTCCTCGGTCATATATTTGTTTACTTTAACACCGGTAGTTTCAAAATAGCGTCTAAATATGTCCGATATTATTCGCAGCAAATGGCCGAGGAGTTCCGAATGTATCGTTATGTAACGTTCTGTAACGTTCGCGGTAACTGAACACGCCCCATGTATGATACATATACCGGTAGATATTATTACATTTTTACATAAAACTGGTAAACAATACTTTGTCAAATATATTCAATATTTGATGAAGATAGCATGTCGATGTACCGAGTAATTACACATAAACACAGCCTGCATAATTAATTCACAAATTCTTTCAGTCTTAAATATTACAAATTAGGTAATAGAAGAAATGTATTTCGCACAATCCAGACTCTCATAAAATACAATTTGTAACAATTTACAAACTTTAATGTATATATACATGTATATTATCTATTCGAAACACTTCTGATGAATACAAAAGGTATGTATGCATTCATAACCAATTGTCGTATTGTAATCTTAACTAGGAGAAAACATTTTTCGGACTGTTGGTAATTTACCCCACCCTCTAGAGAAATGCATGGCAAACATCATAGAGATTCTGACAAAAAACAAATATGGCATGATTTTATGTATCTTTCACCATTACAATAACGTCATATTATCAGTTAAGAAAATAGCTTTCTTATCATCATGTGATTCAAAATCAGGGATACATATGGCTTTAACTAGGCAAAATGTTTAATGTAGTTTATGTTTAACAAGCAAACACATCATGAGATGGCAAAATGCTATAAGGCAAAAAAGTTATTGGTTTTGACTAACGTCTCAAAACATTACGGAAGACTCATTCCCACTTAGAATGTACATTTGATGTCTCCAACGTTTATCATGTTTCCAGGAATTTAACTTACAGAATTTATGTAAATAAAATGCATATTTACAAGTGATAGTGCTATAGTAAAAGTATAAACGACATATTTCGTGAAGAAAACTTCGATTTTTTCAAAATATTGTCTCTTAATTAAGCTAGGGTGTAGAAAATCCCTATGTCTCCAATGACAAATTCTTACAGTTAGCTTCAAATTGTTAAAAAAATCAGACATATTTCCAATTAAATATATCTTTAATATGTCAATTATTACTAAATCCTTATGAAAAACACATATTATAATGTAAATTCAAAAATTATTTTCCACGCCTCACACAACAAACGTTGTCTCTAAACTCCGATAACGTACGGGACGTTTATTTAAAGGCTTCATTAATCTCACAGCTTTGCACTCTTAACAAACTATTTTTGTGTAAGTTAAGTCCATAATGTTATATCCTAATGATAAGATATTCATTTAAGCTGACATTTTATTGGTATCGGTAATTTATGAGCTCATTTATTAAAAAATGAATCGTAATTTTCACCACGTAACGAACGGGACAATTAGTAAAATCAAATTATCTAACAAACAGTTTCAAATAGATATATAAATTCTTCATTGAACTGATCTTCAATGATTAAATAAAAAGTTTATAAAGTGTTTTTATAATTCACTTAAAGTGCATATTTGTGACACACAAAAAAACAGTAAAAACAAAATGAAAAATAACGTACGAGTCCGTAACGTACGGGACAAAATGTGACACAATAATTGATAATCGTCTGAATATTTATGATAAATTGCTTTTGTAAGGTTCCTTAACATGCATTTAATCTTCTCTGACGAAAATATTATGGGAACGGCAATTATAATGAAATTGATGATGTTCAAAAGTAACTAACAAGAGTGACGGGAAAATAAGTTATAGGACTTAGTATTTGCAATAAATGATGAATAGTTAGCATTGTTCATAATTGAATACCATCTAGCTTTGAAATGATAAATTAAAACAATGCCTCGTTTGATCAAATTATAACATTAGAATCATTTTAGCACACACTGCAATAATTTGATCAGGTTCATACATTATCTTACTTATTTAATAACGTACGGGACACTGTAGAATTGTCTAAACATGCATTTGCCGGATGATTTGATGGTTGTAAATCACATGTTACCCCACTACTAAATAGCTTTTATTAGTTTATGCGTTAGTTTGCTATGTTTCTTAGTTAAACTTGTCACAAAATTGTTGAATGTTGTTCTCTTGGAAAAATGAAAATTGTTCGCGTAATTATTGTAATTGAGAGATATTATTGTAGTTTTATATTTAAAACACTAGTACATTTAATTGTAAAACAAATTACACAACAATGTAAGTTGTATTCTTTCAGTTTAACTTAGTTATCAATAGTTTAGATGACCAAACTGAAGTATATAACGTACGAGCCAATTTTGCTAACGTACGGGACAACAATTATATTCTTTATTAGTTGCTTTGTGGTGGTTCACATGAATACAACGTTTTGTTATAACACTAAGACAATGGTATCCAACTATTTTAAACAGTTTCATTCTATATTTAACTTGTTTGTATCGTTCTGGAACAGTTGATATGAATGACATTTTTAAAACAAATAAAACTAATGAAAATAGCGTATTTAATATTTATGTTTTTTTGAAAGTATCTGGCTTACTCTTCAGTCTTTATCATTTATTCCGAAACATAATACCTTATAGAATGCAACCGTATTGAATTTCTCAACAGTTTGACCATTACTACTTTTAAATAAGTGAAATTTACAACACATGTTCGATTTTCATAAGCACATTTATTAATGCTAGGTGTGACCTTTCACCAGCCTATATCTAAAAAAGTATACTAGCCCAACTGAAAAGATTTTTATACTGCGTACAGAACATGTCTACAATGCCTTTAATTGATTTAAAACTCATATTTGATGACATGAAAAAAATGAAAAAAAATATGCCCATATGTCCACCTTAATTGGGATTGAGTCGGAAGGTAGGTAGGCAAATATATAGAGTAATAAAATCATCTGGGTTAATGTATGCACCACTGACAGTGGAAAACAATTAAAAATGGCTTCTTGGACAAATGTTACTAGTCTTCGTTACAAGATTGTACATTTTGTCATTAATTCAATGAATCATATTTTCGCTCTAAAATCGTCGGCCAACACCAAAAACCCCGTTTAGGGTCACTACAAAAATTAAAGGTCGGTCTGGTTACGGGAAACAAACAACATTTTAACACCAAAACACTTAAAAGGGAGACATAGGCAAAATGTTCACTTCACTTTTTCCTAATTTTGCATGCTATTATCATAATGGTGATTCAACAGACAAACTGAAATATTGCTGGTCAAAATGTAATAATGAACATTTACTAATGGAAAAATACAAGCGCTTATTATTGTGCAACATAAGTATAACTGTATCACATGGTACCCAAACTAAGTATTAATCAAGTTCGTCTGTATCAATATCCGCCAATGTCGGAGAGTTTGTACAGTTTATTACTCTACAGTTACCACAACCAGCAGAGCTTTGCAATCCATGTTTTCAGCAATTGAATCACTAGGAAGCGGACTCGAGAGTGACTAATCTTAGTTGTAAGACTCCCCACATACGTATTCGCTTGTCGGCACAATAAACCGGACACTTTAAAATAGCTGTTTGCAAGCAAGTTTTCCTGGGGCGTGTTCAGTTATCGCGAACGTTACAGAACGTTACATAACGATACATTCGGAACTCCTCGACCATATATTTGTTTACTTCAACACCGGTAGTTTCAAAATAGCGTCTAAATATGTCCGAGATTATTCGCAGCAAATGGCCAAGGAGTTCCGAATGTATCGTTACGGAACGTTCTGTAACGTTCGCGATAACTGAACACGGGGCTGATTTAATTGATATCTTTTGAATCTAAAATGCCGAGGTACCTTATGTGGTATCAAAACATAAAAATAGCTATTTCCTTGTGAAGTTAACACGAAAATGCTTAAAATTTAATCAGTACTAATGTTGTTGACAAATATATAAATCTCCGTCATACGGGGATTTACTCTTAGTGGACATGCTTGAAAAAACGGATGCAAAAAATGTTGGGTCTATTCCTGAAGTATCGTTTGCTAAATAAAGAAAGCAAACATGGACGAAAGTATGCGTTTCGTAGTTGGTTAACAGCTAAATCCATAGATCCTTTCCGGGAGATGTGAGTAGGTTGACTGACCGCTGTTAAACCTCATTTTTCACAACCCGTGTTTTTCACAACTTGTGAAAAACGCGTACGCAATTTTCACAACTTGTGAAAAACACGTTAGTAATTTTCACAAGTTGTGAAAATTGCGTACGCGTTTTTCACAAATGAGCAATGTGAAAATTACGTTAGACATATTTTTCGATTTTTAGTCCTAACGCAATTTTCACAACATTAGTTATAGTTCTATTACATTAACCTGTCACAACTTGAATAATTACACGGTCACTGAGTGTGTTATCAATTAACCTCTTTTAAAACATAGAGCCACAAATCCATATTAATAATTGATAATCTAACTATACATGCTACGATTTTGAATATCTGGGAAATAACAAGTTCGAAAGGGTTAAAAATAACAGATTCAGTGACCGTGTAATTATTTAAGTTGTGACAGGTTAATGTAATAGAACTATAATATTATAGTATATCAAAACGAATATGATAAACAAAATTAATGTTACATTTTTTTTCAAATATTTTACATTGTATTTAGATGGTTAACATCGCAACATGGACGCAAAATGTCGCAACCACCCTAAGGTCTTCAACAAGCCAGTATTGTGCCTTCTTTAACCACCACCTATACGTACAGGCAACCACTTTAGCACATTGAGAAGCCATCCTAAGGTACATAGTGAGCACACATGTCCCATGGTACTGTTATAATGTCCATATTAACAAGTTTCGCATCCAAAGCAACCGCCTCGAGGTCCATAGCAGCTGCTCAAGCACACTTAGCAACCGTTTCATTGCCCATAGTAATTACTCTAATGCTTCCTACAAACAATTTAGGCTTAGCATCATTGTTACCCTCCCTAGCAACAGCACAAAGGTCCATGGTGACATTTATGTCCATAGCAACTTCTATCGAGCGTTAGTCGTTTAAGCGGATGAGAGGGATTCAAACTAGCGACACTTAGGGCATGAAGCATAAAGCACATTACCCATTATCCGCCCTGACACTAATATTTATTCATTATGCATATAGATGGTAACATGAAGATTCTACAGTATAACATATTTGATAAGATATGTCATTGGTAAAAAAGTTTTCATGTTGGGAAGATGCATGCATATTTAACTTAGATAAATATGATTATAGCTTATATAATTGATACATAAAATTTAAGGTCATTTTTTTTATTTATGCAAACATTTGTCAATTGTGAGTTATATTTTGCGAATTGTAACACAGTGGTCAATTTCAGAGAATTTGATAAAGATTTCATTGTCGGATTTTTTACCGTCGCTCAATACTGGAATTCATATGTTGTATAAAGAGTAACAAAATTGCTGTGAAAGAGTGCCGATAAAACCTCGAGGCGAGCAATATATTCCAGTATTGAGCAAGTTTGCCGTGTTGAACCTCGTTTTTACCAAACGTGTTCTTCACAGGTTGTGAAAAACGCGTTCTGTGAAAAATGAGGTTCAATGTTGAACCTCATTTTTCACAAACCGTGTTTTTCACTACTTGTGATAAACGCGTACGCATTTTTCACAACCTGTAAAAATTGCGCTCGTTTTTTTTTTCGTTTGTTACAACTCGTTTTGTTATAAAAACCTTAATTGAAATAATAATTTATCATTACTGGTTTGGTATGTTCAACCACTTTAGTAATAACTCGTTTTGCGAAAAAAATATGACACTCTGTTTTTCTGTCGAAATATTCAAATTAACAAGGCGAAATGCAAGTTATTTGTCTATTTGAACATTTTGTGTTTGCTTTTTAAACATTATTGTCTTTCTTTATCAGTAATTTAAAGTATCTAACTATATTTTATAATAAAATTAACACAACTAGACGCTTTATTACATTTTGGGTTTTATTACAAAATGGGTTTGTATGTTCAATTACTTTCGTAATAATCCGTTTGGTAATAATTATTACAATTCAGGTTTTAATTACAAAACGGGTTGTAACAAACGTTGGAGCTCATATTTCACAAAATTTGTCGTTTTACAGGTTGTGAAAAACGCGCTTTGTGAAAATGAGGTTTTACGTTGAACCTCATTTTTCACAGAAAAAAATATAATGGACAATATAAAAATCAAATATTTTTTTTCGTCTAAAACCTCTAAGCCTAGAGCGTTGGTGTTCAATCAATAGCATAGTTTCATGTTCCTCTTTTTAAAAAAAAGTTTGCTAAAATTATGTCACTTTCACAACAAAAAAACAGACTGTATGGTTTTACCATTATTATAGAACAGAACAGAACAGAACTTCTGTTCTGTTCTGTTCAAGAAATCTTTAAATATCATATTTATATTAATATTTTTTATATTTATATCATATTTTTAACTTTATATGGTATATACAAGTACCCATCATGTGAATCACTTGGTGACCTATAGACCCAATATGTCAGGTGTTCATATGTAAATACTCTTCATGGTGTTTTCATGTTTGTAATATTGCCATAACACACGTCATGAAAATAAATAATTTACTTAATTACTGACCGCTGACAACAAAAAAAATACATGTGTGAAAAATGCGCTAGTACCAAAAAACTCAAATTTTTCAAACACTTTTTTGTAACATTTGAAGTTGTGAAAAATGCGTTTCTATGCTCGTATGAAATTTGTATGCTAACGTGTTTTTCACACAAGTTGTGAAAATTGCGTACGCGTTTTTCACAAGTTGTGAAAAACACGGGTTGTGAAAAATGAGGTTCAACACAGCCGTGTCTATGGTTTTCAAAGCAATATATCGTGGTACGTATTGCGATACCGTTCTAGCGCATCGCAATATACCGCGATACGCTTCTGGCGAATCGTAACAGCCCTAATAACAAGGCTAAAGATTATAAAACTTAAGTGCAGGAACTCCATACTCAAAGCAAAACTTATATATCAGTATTTTTTTATTAAAATTAAGGGCGAAATCAGAAAACCAAAGCCAGTTTTTAAGCAGTATTTAAAATATACATGTTTTACTACAGTTAAGTTAGTATCACGTCATTAAAATATTCTCTAAGAAAAAATGGTCATTTTGAGCATGGAGTTCCCACTCAAGTTTTACAACCTAGATCTAAGATCTGTCGGATTCTAAATCCAGGGAAATCATATTTCTACATACACATGGTTGAGTTCATCATCCAATTAATGACTGCACATATATTGGTTTGTTATATCCAGACGTCTCTCTGTATTCAAGTGAACGTTAATATTAGCTACTCTCCAATTCATCGGTTCGAAAGATTCACTCACTCATTCACTTTCTTGTAATGTATTCACTGAGCTGCGAGGGGAGCGTAATATTAGCCTGATACAGTCCCAAACAATAATTAAAACATAGTTTTCAGGTCATTTGGAACACTGACCATTCCTTGAATATATTTCTAGTAAATGGCCGAGGAGTTCCGAATGTAATACAGACAAGGCTGTCAAGTGGTCGAGTGGTTAAAACAATTTTTGAGTGATAAACTCTAGATAGATAGTTTACTTTTTTCAACCAGAACATAGCGTGTATCTCCAACATGCAAGAGATTGAACCATAAGCGTGTTCAGTAACGACTGGTAGTGAACGTTAGGGATACGGGGCAACGGGGCAACTCAACCCGAAGACAACTCAACCCATGGATAAATCAACCCAACTCAACCCGTAGCCGCCCGGCTAGCTCAGTTGGTAGCGCGCAAGTCTACTGATCGAGGGGTCGTGGGTTCGATTCCCGGGCAGGGCATACTTTCGTGGAGCTTGGTCATGAAATTATTTCTACGGCCATTCTCCCTCCTACCAATGATTTTTAGTTATGTAAGGCAGTTGTCAGTCACTGACGAAAGTATGTGCTTAGTAGTTGGTTAACAGCTAAATCCAGAGATTTAGCCGTTCGAGGAAGAGTGAGTAGGTTGACTGACCTATATATGACCTATGTAATGTGTTGCTACGGCGTTAAACCCAACAAACAAACAAACAACTCAACCCGTTAGTAGGGGATTGAGTTGTCTCGTGTTTAGTTGTCTTAGGGTTGAGTTGTTCCGACCCTAACGTTACGGAACGTTTTGGAACGTTCGGGGTACTTGAACAGGCTACATATGTTGTTTGAGTTCTAAAAACATGAGTTAAGTGGTTTGTAATATCACAGTGATAATCACAAATGCTACGTATTCACAGGGAGGTAATACCACGTGACTGACATCACAAATGTTACAATAAAAAGTAAACATAGGGAAAAAATCAGCCTAAAATCAAATTTTTTCAGCGTGTTACAGTGACAAGTCTTCTTCCATTTTTGAATCGGAAAACACGTTGGTAGGGTTTCCAGGGTGTTATTGTTCGTTTTTCTAAACTGTCAAAACATGAATAATTTCACGGTGGATGCGTTTGCTAAAATTCTTGTTGTAATACATCCGTGAGTTTCCGAAAGTGTGTATTATGATCGAATAAAGCTTCTTATGCCGTATTACGAGATAAGTTTTAGTCAAGATATTTGTAATGAAAACTAGGCCGCCAGTACAAAAACAATGCATTCAGTCACCGTGAAATTATTCAAGCTTTGACAGTTGAGAAAAAACGGACAATATAGTCCGACAACATCAACCTGAGCTTGACCTTCATGCAAGAATATTTTAAACTCTGTATTTTCAGTCTATTTTTGTCTTCGTTTGTTAATCGAGCTATATAGGAAGCCTTCGGCAAATTTACGCGTAATGAACAATTACTTTTATTTGTTTTATAAGAATAAATACTTTGAAACTGTGCCACAACATTGCGTACTTACATGTTTCCACCAAAACTAAAGTGTCCAAAATTAGAATTACATTAACATGTCATGCTTACAAAATTGATTTATATTCACATAGGTTGTTATAAACACGTGTATAACCGTATTCACGCATACGGAAACTCACGGTTTAATGTAAGTGAAGTGTGTAATTATTATTATTAGATAGTTCAAGCTCAGGTTAAAGCCACTAAACGAAGACAAAATCTTCATCATTAATTTAAAAACAAGTAAAACTATCAAAAAGACAATAGAATATAACTGCCTTTGGATTATAATAACTCTCTGTAGCGGGTTCCCTTTTAGGGGTCAAGCTATTCAAAATATCAGTTTCTTATAAAAGTGGGGTACTTTTATAACATGCAAATTAGATTACGGAGATACCCTCTTAGCCAATCAAGTTGCTTAAAAGGTGTTTGGTAAAACTTACACAGAATGGTAAAGTGATGGATATGTCATATCGTTTTTCCAGTGGTTTACTCGAGAAATCACAAACTCCTCACAGCGGTTACGTCACGCGTTGCTACTTTAACCACTGCCTTCACATGAATCACGTGACGCAAGTAGTACCATGTGACTAATGTTTTAAATTTAAACTGGCAATAACGGTAAGCCTAAAATGTGTTAGGCGGAATGTAGCGAAAAATAACATTGGATAATAAAAAAATTGGTTGATTTACAAGTACTGACAAAGAAATAAGATAAATTAAATAGAAATATATCATCATGTACCAAAACTGTTTAATTCATGAATAAATTACAACGGAAAGTGAGCAAGGTCGGGACTGAGCTGCGCTGTCCACCCAATAGGATCCTTGGTCCACCTCACGCTACTTACATGATGCTTTTGTTGAGTAATCTTCAGTATTTATGATTAAACTTTATGTATTTGATACTGAATGATATATCATTTATATATTAAATGACTAAAATAAGTGCAATTATCCATTTAATATTTACTTTGCGTAACATTTTGTTATTTGTGCAATTTTAACCGGTGTCAGGGTAAAATTAATCTTGGTTTTTTTACAAGTTATTTATTCATACTATTTATTTTTTCGCTTTATGTACTTTGAACATCATATTTTACTGAGAGAAGACTAAATTTATTGAAAATATTGAATTGTAAAAGAAAAGATGAAAAAAGTTTTTCGGCTCTCTGAGGGACGAATTTAACTTGTGGTGGCAGTGGTTATTGATTTGATAAAGGGAGATAACCGCTGCGGGGAGTTTGGAGAAATCAGTGAGTGCAATTTTGAGAAAGAAAACATTTAAACTGATGCTAAAAAGAAACGCCTCATTTCAGCTAGGTACACAATTTTCGTGATTCAGAATAATATAAGGAAACATTAATGTTTTCACCCTGTAAGAAGTCCTTGGTGACATGCTCAACGTAAGGTCTGTCGTTACTATGCTGATAGATAAAGTCATGACGTTTCCAAAGTATAGAGACACTCACCGAGCATAAAAGCTGGTCTATGTGTATGCCCCACGAGTTGTGACATAAACTCGTTTTAAAATATTGATTATTCTGAGGGCCGAAACGCGAATCCTCACTGAACTCTACACTAACTCTCCTAACTACATGATCGCGATGATACGAGCGGAGAGATAGACGTTGGTGACGGTGGCATAACTTTAGAACTTTTTACGCCAAACAAGAAGATTTCACACGTATTTGGCATGAACGGTCACCCTTTCACCACACATGACGTTAATTGGTTCGTTTCTTTTTCCCGTCAGTATATTTTTATGTTTAAAACTATTTACATGATTTCGTGAGGTTTAATTGGCTTTCGCACGAAATTCACTAAACAAAAGTGTATTTATTAAAGAAGAAAATTAGTTTTCTTCCGATTTGAAGTTGTGGTTATTTTTAGCCACGACGGAATTTTCCGATCTCGTTCGTTGAGTTCCGTGATTTTCCGTAGAGTCATTACTTTGGGTTTTTATCGCTAATTTTAAAATAGTATTAGTACAAATTCTGGAGAAAATTCTTGAGTTTTTTGTGCCTTGGGTGCGTTTTATATATTCATTTAATGTTTGCATGAGTTTTAAGCAAAAGCGTGATACTTGACAATAATCAGCGTTCTATTTAGTAAAGGGGCTTTAATATTGTCGCACCATTTAGTTATATTATATTAACCTGTCACAACTTGAATAATTACACGGTTACTGAATGTGTTTATGATTTATTTAACTACTGTTTAACCATTGACCAACTGATCCATATCAATTATTGAGAATCTAACTATATATGCAGTGATTTTGAACATAGGGGAAATAACAAGTTCCAGAGAAATTAAAAATAACAAATCCAGTGACCGTGTAATTATTTAAGTTGTGACAGGTTAATATAATAGAACTATATAGTCCAACAAAATTATCCTGAGCTTGACCTTTATGCAAGAATATATTAAACTCAGTATTTATAGTCTACTTTAGTCTTCGTTTGTATTGTCCGTTTTTTCTCAACTGTCAAAGCTTGAATAATTTCACGGTGACTGAATGCATTGTTTTTTATACTGGCGGCCTAATTTTTATTAAAAATATCTTAAATAAAACATATCATACGGCATAAGAAGCTTTACTCAATCATAATACACACTTTCGGAAACTAATGGGTGTATTACGACTATAATTTAAACAAACGCGTTCACTGTGAAATTATTCATGTTTTGACAGTTGAGAAAAAACAAACAATATGTATCATATAAATCTGACAAGAATTAAAATACTTTCAGCTCTTTATAACTCTGAGCTGATCAGTTGATGTGGTTTTTCACGGTTTTCTTCTTTAAACCATAGCATTTGTGATGTCATAGTCACGTGGTATTGCTATCGTGTGAAACCATAGCATTTGTGATGTCATAGTCACGTGGTATTGCTATCGTGTGAAAGCATAGCATTTGTGATGTCATAGTCACGTGGTATTGCCATCATGTGAAACCGTAGCATATGTGATGTCATAGTCACGTGGTATTGCCATCATGTGAAACCGTAGCATATGTGAGGTCATAGTCACGTGGTATTGCCATCGTGTGAAACCATAGCATATGTGATGTCATAGTCACGTGGTATTGCTATCGTGTGAAACCGTAGCATTTGTGATGTCATAGTCACGTGGAATTGCTACTGTGAACATGATGGCTGTATAGCCATTATTTATGTAACAATACCCACAAAAAGTTTGGAGACATTTTTACTTGGTAGGCCTATTAAATTAAATCTTTATCTAAATTTTGGTACCTAATTGTTTTGAAATACTTTTTAGTTTTGCTTTATTTTTTGGTTATCATTATTCTTACAATTGAGACTCAAAAAACCCATAAAAACTATCTCATAAAAAATAATTTCAATAAACATGGTTTTGAAGGCTTTAATTAAGATGTCAGATGCTCAATCTTATAAATGTGTTGCATTTATGAGCTTTGTTTTCATTTTATCACAAACTATACTTAAATATGTCAAAAAGATTGTTTCTACAAAAATAATCATCAAAACTCAAGACTTGAAGAGATTTCTTTTGTCTCCAAACTTTTGGTGGACACTGTACATGAACCAATAAAGATTGGTGTCCTGTATCAGTGGTCATTTTCCTAAAGAAAGCTTACGATAAAAATCATCGGAAGTAAAAATCAGGAAACTTTCATTCTTTGCCCAAACAATTTATCATATTCATTAATTATGAAGAATAATGAATACTTTCTGACATTCATATCATCATTTGACAAGAGGTTATGATATGATGTGATTTAGGCTTTTAACCTTTTTTCTTAAATTGACTTACGATGATTTTTTTTTCTTAAGAGTTTTTGTGAAAATGACCAACGTGATACATTTAATACCAGCAAGAAGGAGATAATTCAACTGTTACAAGTTCGAGTTGTTTCGAAGTCAATTGTACAAGACCGGAGTAAAATCACGGTTTGTTCCATTGCATCTATCGACCATATACTAAACTTACAATCTAGTTTCACGTGGAATTGATATAGTTTCAATGAAACACGTGACATGTATACGTTAAACCAATTCTTATCAAATTAAGCACATAGAAAAATAAATAAAGCATTTAAAATAGGTTACACAAATTATCATTATACTGTAAAGTCCCACTATAAAAGCCATCTTGAATATTAGAATTTATGCGATTTTGACGGTTTTTAAGTACGAAATGCTTAATTTGAGAAGGAAAATGTCCCCAAACCACCACGCTATTAAGACTATCGCTATAGCCCTTATATCGGAACTTTACTGTAGCATACACTAAATGATGATTTGTACTTCATAAATATCAATTCGGGTTCCTATTCTAACTTTGTACTGAATAAAAGGATAATTCGAGATACCAATCGGAACTCCTCGGCCATTCGCTACGAATAACTTACGAATAATTTATTCATTCGTGAAAGGTCGAGGTTTACCGAATGTCGAGATACATACTCTCGTCTTGTACAAAAACAAGCCGAACATGTTACAGTTAATTATTTCCCAGATAGAAAAAAAGACAAAAACCTCAGAAAGCACACCATGTCGTAGAGCAATATATGCTCTGGTATGCTTCAAGACCAAGCAGTTATAGTTTAATAGACATAAAATATACAAATAACATTCTGATGTTCAAAAAATAATGTCTAATAATGTTGTTTTGTTCATTGACGTCTTGTAGATTCATACATTGACATCTTCATCAAACTTGGTAACGATACCTTATTGTACACAGACCTGCAGAAAATATAAAACAACGACATTAAATAACATTATAAATACAAGTACCCCCATTGTAAAAAGGAATTGTCCTAATACCAATTGTACGGAGACTTAAAGTGATATTTTGAAATTCTTTTTAATTTTGACAATTATTTCGTACAAACGTAATAATTTATTATTTCGTTTTTTAGGAAATAATATTACGTTTAAACGAAATAATTTGAAAATAAAAGAAAATTTTTGATATTCTATAATGTCACTTTAGGGACTCAGTACAATTTTAATTTTCAAGCTTACATGTTTGGTATATTTGTTCATTACACCTTGTGAATCATTTTGCATAGATTAAGTTTAGTCTAGATTACCTGCCTTACACTATTGTAATTGGGTCAGGCAAAGCGCAATAATGGCGGTACCCACGGGATGCATCTCCGGGTAATAATGTTTTTTTAGCATGAAAATTTTACTATCGATGGTTAATTTGGTAGGAGTTCGGTACAATTTACTGTATTCGAAGTAGATTTTTCTTTGCTTACATAAATTTAGCCAACAATTAACAAAACAAAAAAAACATGTCTGCAAAGTAGACACAATACGGACGCTGAATATTTCTCGTTAGAATTATGGATACTTTATTAAGCATAGATGTAACCGAACGTTTAAAAAAGGTATCTATTGTAATTCTTGTTTTGAATACATTTGACATGTTTTTTTTTCATTGACGTAACGCACAATAATGGCGGACATAACGTAACGTCACAATTTGTAAATATAATGATGGTTGCGTTTTATCAACGTTAAGATCTTTCCACTGCTAATGTAAGCTTTATTAACGAACTGACAATCACATAATGAAGTTCTTTAAATCATCACGTTTAGTTCGCGTATTGTTGATGTATTATTTATATAATAAAAAATATCAAGTTCATACGATAATAATTAATTCAATATAATACACATAGAAACAGTCACACAAGTATTTTGACGAATTCGGTACATACATTTTTCATTCTATACATTTACATTCATTCATCACATCAAATTTCTAATGACTTTATAGCATGGTGAATTTAATCAGTACATGAATTATGCAGTACATTCACAACATCATATTCTGTATTTTCTCAAGTATTATACATGTCGACATTTCTTCAAAAAATCACTTTTTCCGTTCAAGGTATATTAACAGAGCTTAGGACCCTTTTCGCCTATCGTACTTTATATTATCATCGTACTGTTTCTTTTGCGATGCAGCACTTGTTTGCCTTATTTCATTTAAACATTATTGTGTATCATCAAAATTTAGTTTGTCTGTGATATACACACATACCCCGTGTTTAGTAACTACTGTTAACTAACGTTACGGGTACGGTAGCGTGTTCAATTACACTAAACGTTACAGAACGTTACATAACGATACATTCGGGCCTCCTCGGCCATTCGCTGCGAATAATCTAATCTAATATACAAAGTAAAAGTAAAATCTAAGGCGATGAGTGATGTTTCAAAATATACGGACTATAAACGAAACATCACTTAATGGCTAAACGATCATATATTTGTTTACTTCAACACCGGTAGTTTCAAAATAGCGTCTAAATATGTCCGAGATTAATCGCAACAAATGGCCGAGGAGTTCCGAATGTATCGTTACGTAACGTTTTGTAACGTTCGCGGTAACTGAACGCAGGGCGGGAGTACTCAACCCGAATACATCTCAACCCGTGCATAGCTCAACTCAAAGTTGGGACAACTCAATCCGTTAGTAGGGTGACGATATTAAACGCGTGAGTTATTTTTATGTTATCAAAAATTTTCCTCAACACGCATACACGTACACAAAATTCGCAACTTAAATAGATTTTACATTTATAAGTTTTTGAAATTTCCTTTTGAACTAAAATGATATTTCTAAAATAATTTTAAAATTGCGAAATTTCTCGCCATTGTTTCAGAATTCACGTTTGAACTTCGAAGTTTTGTTTGCTTGAACGTTTTAAGACACATTTTGAAAAAATACCTCAACACGTTTGAATCCGAGTTACTTTTTGGGATATGAACATTTAGTGATAATATTTCAATTCTAGACATTAGAATAAAATGATATTTCGTAAAACTTTTTTATTAAAATCAAATGAAGGAAAACGAGAAAGTACTGCTTACTATTTTGAGTTTTGACATTTCGCGACGTTTTTTTTTTCATGAATTTGTTACACAAGGTTACAAATTATTTATTTTCATTCTATTTTGTGATCTTTCGTCTCATCGTTGTTTCCGGTCGGTGCCGGACGTGACGACATGTATGGCACCTTGTAAAGCGTTTTAGCACAAAATATAGATGAATACTAGATTGGTGCATACTTTTTATGGGACGATCCTGGTGATTTGTGTTACAAAGTTACACTACGTTTTTTTTCACATTTCCCCCATTTTTCATATATACTAGGACGAAAAAGAAACGCCGGGTACATAAAATATGCAACACATGTCCGGCCGTGTTTCGCAAAACAAGAAGGGTCATCGTTAAAAGGGGGTATTTTTTCACATAATCAGCATCGGAAATCGATTGAAACTTCAACAGCTGGTTCCATACAGATGACATTTCATACAAAAATAAATATAATAATCCAATAATACAATTTATCCCTTAAAACAATCATTATAGGTTACCCGGCGTTTCTTTTTCGTCCTAGTATATTTAAAGAATGTATGTCTTCAATTGTGAATTAAAATCACAGCATCAGAAAGCATTCGTTTCACTGATTCATATGGTACTAAATATTATCGGTTTGTCAAATAACTATTCCGTAATTATGTAAAGAAAGGTCTAAAAAGTCGCATTTTTTTCATGTCCGTCATTAGCGTACGTAACGTCATTATATACAACTAAATGAGAAAATTACATTACATGAAAACTGAATTATCCTATACCTTGTAAAATACATTCGACCTCGCCATTATTCTACTTTGCCTGACGTCCTTTTACCCCTCAAAGTATGACTGAAACCAGACCAAGTTAAATGAATAGAACAACATACAATTACAGCATAATTAAATGAAACGTTAGCGAGTGAACGTAATAACCTCCCTTTGATAAGGAAAATACAGTCATGTAAATTCAAAATTTTGACACAGTGGATATATTTTTAGTATTCTTAGAATTGCATAATCTTGCTGTAAAAAAGTATATGTTTAATTGGACTAAGCATTTTTATGCACATTGCTTACTATTTCAAGATAAGCATAATTAAAGAAAAAATCCGGTTCTTGTTTTTCAAGTTTATGTTTTTTTTCACCGAATCATATAACAACATATAGTGTTCAATTAATGCCAAAAATCAATTAATCAAATAAGAAGTTTTGTTGTCAACAATTGAAATGATTGTGGCCAAAATTAAACGTTTCAAAACAAAGGGAGAGAGACCTTCGAAAGCAAAAGTATCAACGTTGTGATATAAATTTGGTCTTTCATTCCTTTAAAACGGCAAATAAGCAAAAGTTTACAGAGAATCGCATTGTAATTTAGTTTCAATATTTTTGTCTAAGTTAACTGGTTTTGTATTTATACAATATAAACTCTGCAGAGCAGCCTTCTGCAGAACAAACACAACAACAGCTTTTGATATTTACTTCAGGCATAATTTTAATTAATTTTAACCTCTGCAGAGCAACGACCTCTAAAGAGCAACAAAGTTAAGTCTCTCCCAATGGAAGTTGTTCAAGAAAGATTGTTCTGCATTATTAAATTAGGACTATTTCAAAATATGAAACAATGCGCACAATAGCCTTGCTCATTCAAGATGTACCAATACGATTTTTACTGCAAAATAGTGTACGTAGCTAAGTATGCAAGCAAATAATACCTCTGGTATTGGTCAAAACTGTACACTGACTGATATGCTCCATCAAAAGTCAAGCCCTGTGTGCCCAATTTAACAAATTATCTCGTGTGATAAAACGATAAAACTTTTACCTTTTTTCATCTTCATTTTCATAAAAAGAGTCATGTTGAATTAATTGTACAACGTTTACCATTATTGTTTTTGGTGTAATTTGATCATTCTACAAAAGATAAGAAATATAACTTTAGTCCAATGTTAAGTAAATGAAATTTCATAGTACGATGATAACAACTAATGGGTTTACCTTCTGCCCAAGCAAAAACACGAAGGTATGATGGTCATTTTCGGAAAAAGAACAAAGGACTAACTGGTATGCAGTCGGAGGCGTTATCCACTGAACTTAACAGGGGATTTCATTGTAATCAAATAAAATTAAATGTCCATTTATACAGCGCACAACTTAAATAACTAATTATAGTCTATATATATTCGATAGAACTTTATATTGAACTCACAGAGTTCACATTGAATCACATAAATCCTTGTTTTAAATATTTACATATAAAATTTTGAGAATAAATAAGTTTTAAGATTTGCTCTGAATTTATCTTTCGTTGATATGGATTTTATTTCATGTAAGAGAGCGCTCGACCATTTTGTGCCAACAACACTCATTAACCTATCGGCTATCTTGGTCCTATTTCTTGGAACAGTTGACTGAACACTGCCAGAGGATCGTAACTGGTATGTGGTGTGTGCAATTTAAAGTTGCAACGATTCGATACTTCGAAATTGATTGCGAGAGTTTCAATTTCGAAATAAAACTTATACTTTTTATGACCACAAAGTGAGTTTGTTTGCTAGTTTTAAAAATACGTGCATAGCTTTGTAACGTCCAATGCCAAAAAATGGACAATTTGTAACCATTAGCGTTGATTGCGACAAGAGTCTGTCATAAGACATTTTACGTCGGTCTGACATTCAACGCATTCTGGTACCCAGAATTTCGATCTAACGAGAATCTTGATAGTTCAAACAAGTTATAGTGAGGTTTTAGGTCTGCTTGTCTGCTTCCATATATATGTTAGTCCTACTTAACATTATTGTCCGAAAGAACTTGGTCATAGGGCTGCAACGATTCACTGGAAGGTCGATTCGATGCGATTCGACTTTTTTCTTTCGATTTGATTTTTTTCGATTTGATTAATTCAATAGGTTAGTTTATTCCAAATATATAGTAACACATGCATTGGAGCTTAAAATTAACTTATATTGATAATATAGAATTGCTATTTAAATTTTTAATACTTGTTGTAGAGCAAGATCAATGAAGCGAATGGATTTTCATACTGTTGTATTTGTCACTTTTAAAGTCTATCATTGTAACTATAAAAGTCCTATATTCTTATGTCTTCTTATGTCTTCTATAGACATGTTTAAAGGTTGGAATCGAATAAACAAGAGCTGTCAAATGAGACAGCATGCTCGACTAAGTAAGTACTTGCCACAGGAGATGGGGTTGATTATAAGAAACATACATATTCTAAATTTGAAAATATAACCAAAACAAATTGAAAGCAAAAAATAAATAAATAAAGAAATTTTTTAATTCATAGGAGACAATTTTGAAAAAAATGTGTTTGGAGTTATGAACCTTGTCACATGAGATAAGGTTCATAATAAGGAACATATATTTAAAGTTTGATGTCAATACCTAAAGAAATGAAACAGTTGCAGTATAAACAAGCATTTTTTAAAGAAAACTCTAAGTTCAAGGGAAGATAATTAATAAAAAATGTATTTGGAGTTATGAACCTTGTCACATGAGATGTGGTTGATAATAAGGAACATATACTTAAAGTTTGAAGTTGATACCTTAAAAAATAAAAAAGTTATAGTAAAAAATATTTTACTGCACAAAAACTTTAATCAGAAATGTGAACACGGACGCCGACGCTAGGGCGAGTAGGAGAGCTCTCCATTTACTTCGTAAAGTCGAGCTAAAAATCGCAGGTTCCAAATCTTAATCGAAATTGCACCCTCGCAATCGATTTTCGATTAATCAAATCGAATCGCTGCAGCCCTACTTGTTCATTTAAATCATCTTCAGGCAGGTAATCCCCACAGTACATGTTGACACCTGGTGAAGAGCAACGTTAGATAATTGTTTTGTTCATGAAAAGTATCAATGTTCCTTGTGTTGTTCGAAACCCCTCGATCCATGAAAGCGTAATCTACCGCTGCACCACTGCTCCTACATAAATGATAAACTTTAGAAACGAGAATGCATTTAGTGTTGCTTACACATGCAGCAAACCTTAGTTATAGTTTAAGAGTATAATATTATGTGTTTATTACTGACACAAGTATTCGAATTAAAACATTTTCTTATCTTGGTTCGATTTTCGGTCGCAGTAGTACATGAGTAAAACTAAAATTTCGATATTAGATCAAAGTCGGTGAATGAAGAAGTTGTCGTATATTTCTTAAAAATGGTAATCGCATTCAGAACATCCTTGGTGATCTTCTATGTAGTTTATCTGGGTAGAAGATCTCCGAAGAAGTTCCGAATGTGGTAATCGATTACTGGTCAGAAAAGTGCCAATTGAATCAAGTTAGATAAGTTAACCACTGCGCATGACATAGATACTGATATACGTAAACTATTTTCAAAAGAAAGCAACAAAAATACGTACCTTTCTATGTAAATGTATTCTTCTACACAAAATGGTATCGTTGAATTCTAGTATATGTTTTAACACTAATCTAGTTGATATCATGTGATAATCAATCTGTAATATAAATATAGAGATGTTGAGTGTGCACTGCCCTCCAAAAGTTTGGATATATTTTCTATTGGTAGGCCTACCAAATAGCTATTAACAAAAAACAAAGTAGTATTATTTAGGGTTGTCATTGATTGAAACTTATGTATCGATTTATTTAAAAGCAGGTATCGGTGATATATCGATATATCGAGTCAGACAAGAAGTGTAATAGAAGCCACTAGAACTTCATTATATATATTTACTATATTATACCTTCATTATGTTATGCATGATGCTAAAAGTTGTTTCTGACATAAAACAATCTTGAACAAACTGTATATTCTTGTTTTTGAAATTTAACCGGAAACATGAAAACTCAGAAATATGTTAAAGTCCTATAGTTATAGCTTTATGAAATACTAGATTGTATCGATGTACCGAATTGTCAATCGATATCGGATCGTCTGTCAAGAATCGGTGATACATCGATATCACGATTTTCGATGACAGCCCTAGTATTATTAATAAATATTTCAGATGTTGTTGCTTTATATAAATGTAACCTGTGTTTATACAATAAAGATTATGTTCTGTTCTGGTCTGTTCTAAAATTAAATAATTGTTATTTCAAATGCTTTTAAGTTTTGCATTAATTTATGTTTTATGGTTCTATCTATAGTCGAGACTACAATGTAGCTTAAAAACATGTCATTAAAAAGATTTACAATGAATATGGTTTAGGAGGCTGTAAAATGCCAGGGACAATTTCAAATTTATTGCATAACTAAGATCTATAGTATTATAAATGAACGAGGAGCCAAGTATTGCTCCAAAACCAAAACATGTCATCAGACGAATTCCACCTATTATGATTAAAGAAAATCTTAAACAAAAGATTTACGTTGTTAAGTTTTGCCTAGGGCTGCCACGGTTGACCCACCTCACGAGTTGGTTCAAATCATGGTATGCGTGCTATTGGTGCTATGAATCGGTTCTTTTCACGATTCAATAAAATCAATAAAAAAATAACTATAATATTATTATCTAAATAAAGAATGTATCTTATCTAGCGTTGAACTATTGTAACTCCCTTTATTTTCAAATGGAGTTACAATTGTGTTTTGTTCGGTCCTATAGATAAAATATAGAATTAGCTCACAACATAAAATCTTTTTTTGTGTTAACATTAAAAAACGTATCGATACCTTATCATTACGTTACATATCAAAGATTTCAAATTAAACATCTAGTTTATCATAACATTTAATAATACAGTAAAGTTCCACTTTGAGGACAATCAAAATCATTGGTCCTAATAGCGAGGTGGACTTAATCTATAGAACCTTCTTTCTTCCCAAATTTTCTACACGTACTTGAGACTTAAAATTAATAAATCACATGTTTAAGCAATAAACAAGGTGGTCTTTATAGCGGAACTTTACTGTACCATGGTGCTTTTCACAAAAATTCTCACGAAAACAATTATCGTAAGTCAATTTCATATAATTAGCAGTTCAAAGTCACATGGATAATAACCTTAACTATGATATGATATTCAAAAGGTATACACCATTCTACACTATTGTATAATATTTAGAATTGATAAGTCAAAAAATGAGCGTATTATTACTGTTTCTTGTTTTTGACTTACGAAGATTTTTTTCGTAAGAATTCAAAACAATGAAATTTATTGATAAATTAAATTCACACGGCGCATGTATTGAGCAAAATTTGAAAGTATTATATGTCATTTAGCTGACTGCACTGGGGTCAAAAAGTTTATTTACACAAATTAAATTTGAAAGTCTATGTTTTGGTTATACTGTACATGTAGTTATTAGTAATACAACCAGTATTTAGTTTAACATAAACCATAAAATATGCTCTTCGTGTATAATGAATGTAAAATGAAAATATCTAACAAGAAGTATCTGCAATAATCAAATTTTAATCAAGAATAAAAACATATGAAAAAATCATAAGTTTGTTTGTTTGTTTTGTTGGGTTTAACGCCGTAGCAACACATTTTATAGGTCATATAACAGCGGTCAGTCAACCTACTCACTCCTCCTGGAAAGGCCAAATCTCTGGATTTAGCTGTTAACTAACTACTAAGCACATACTTTCGTCAGTGACTGACAACTGCCCTACATAATTAATAATCATTGGTAGGAGGGAGAATGGCCGTAGAAATAATTTCATGACCAAAGTATGCGAAAGTATGCCCCGCCCGGGAATCGAACCCATGACCCCTCGATCAGTAGACTTGCGTGCTACCAACTGAACTAGCCGGGCGGCTTTAAGATCATAAGTAAAGAAAACGTTTGGGCACCAGTGTATACTATTATGTTGAACGAAAGTGAATGCTTATTGAATATAACTAATTCCATGTCACATGATAAATTATACAAATGTATATTGAAATAATATGATGTTATAAGAGACAATGCATTTAATATTATAAAACTATGTGTGCTTCACATTGATTCTAAGACGTGCATTGGCAGAATGGCTTTTGCCGAGTTCTTTGTTCCAATTATATCAATTATTTTAGCAAAATGTGAAGCAGTCTGTATTATTGTTTGGAAACGTTTATTGTTTTGGAGTGCACGTGTGTCAAAGTCAATTAATCTTATTTTTAATAAGAAAAGAATGTTGTTAATGATTTTGTTTCATAAACTTAAAGCCCCATTATAAAATGCATGGACTACAGAGAAATAATACATCTATCTATTTAATTGTCCTCTACAGAAAACCGATAAACCGAATAATCGCATAATTATGTTAATGTATTCATTAAATTTCAAAGTGAAAGTAGATCGAAACCAAAAAAAAAGAATTTCGTTGCCAATGCTACAGTTTTGGTAAAAGTATGTTAAAATTTAAGATGAAGGCTTGTGATTGAAAAAGACGTCCTCCAAATTACATAGTTAACTTTTTAAACGCTTTTGGATCATACATAGTCACCATTAATAAAACATTAATATCGTATGCTCTTGTGAAAAGACATCATAGCACCTAAAAAGACTACTCTCCAATACATCGGTTCGAAAGATTCACTCGTTTACTTTCTATGTAATGTATTCACTGAGCTGCGAAGGGAGCGTACAAAAACGCAATTCGAACCAAAATGTGACGTGATCGAACCGCTGCAGTCCTAAGTGTTTCTTGACATTCTAAACATTCTGATTAAGTGTTTCATTCTACTTACCACAAAATGATCTCTATGAACTTGATGTATCCATTTACTCTCTAGACAATCACAAAGGGAGATACTTTTGTCTTTTCTAATTCCCATGATCCATAGACATCAGTTGCAACCTAAAATATATAACATACGGGGAAAAAACGAACACAAAACATTTATTTAGCCTTCATTTACCCGTAAAACTAAAAATATAGAAAATGCAACATAATGACGTTATTGTGTAAAAAGATTGCGATCTTTAGTTTTTTTCAAAATAGTTTATTTATGAAATTAGAAAGTGAAATAGTACTTTGCTTCCGATGAAAAGTTTGCTAAAAGTAATATGATTCTGTACTTATCGACTAGCTGTGTTAAAAGTCATATTCTGGTTTCTTTTGTCTTTATTCCCAAACCAATGACATAGATACGGATATCTCTGGCCAAACGACAGGGGACAAATTAAAAAGATCTTCCGACAGAAAACATCTTAATCAAGTTTTGTGAGATAAAAGAAAGTGGTTTGCTGGTTGAATATGGAATGTATCATTTAATATGGAATTCACTATACTCACTGTACAGTTCATTTTATTCAACAAAATAGACGGTATGTAGCCTATTCGTATTGTAGTTTTCAAATTATGTTCATGTCGCGCATGAACAAAATTTCTATTCTAGTTCATTATACTAGTTATTGGTTGATAGAGACTGTATATAGTGGATTTTGTCCATGCGGCGAATGAACTAAATTTGGACTGGATTTTAGTGTTTAATCCTTAGTGAAGATGTCCCAACACATGTGATACATTTAGTCTCATATTTGTAAAGGGGCTACACGAAGTCTCATGTTTGTAAAAGTTAAAGGGGCTACATGAATGCTCATGTTTATAAAGGTTAAAGGGGCTACATGTGGTCTCATGTTTATAAATAGTGAATTCCATATTAAATGATACATTCCATATTCAAATAAGACAGTGTTAACAGTTTGTGTGATGATATTGTTTAGACAGTTTCTTACATAATGTTTGCTTCCTTAGAATTAATATAGAATTAATATAAATACCTACTGAACATTTTCTAAACATTGATTCAAGACGAATTTTGCCGAAAATTCTTTTCGTAATATGACATCATTTGCTGTTGTTTGGATTAATTTTGAGTTTCTCTTGTCTGGTCTACTTTTCTTGATTCATAGACGTCAGTCACAACCTGAAATAGACAAAACACGAGAAGAGAAACCCGACAAAAATATGGTACTAAATTAAATGGAAAAAAGAAAACGAAATGCTGAAAAAAAAAACAACAAATTAAAATGGGCATGGGGCAAGGAGAAGCATGCATACGGGGCAGGGAGGGGACACGGGCAGGGATTATTACACCATGGGGGTTTTGTGGTCCGTTTAGGGCGGTCATTTCCGCTACCATTCTCACCTAACTACCAGGGCTATAGGAAGTCACTGATCACCATTATTCCAAGATAGCTGACTTGCATGAAATTTTGTTTTTTACCTAGTTTAGAAAATCTTATCAAACCGCAAAATCAATACCCCCATTCCGTTACCTTTAAGTACTTACTCCTTTTTTAGCATTAACCCCACTTCCACCCTATAATTTTTAAGTGTTAATGCCCCCCAAAAAACTTCTCCAACCTACAGTTTCATGTTCAGTTTCGATTTTAATTAATACAGTATTACTACCCTGTAAATATAATTTCTGTGATTGTTGTTTTATAAGCCTGGAAACTGACAAGAAATATCTCATTGTGAAATAAATACATGCAAATAGGAAGAATAGAATATTTTCTATTCAACCTATGTCATTTTGACATCTTGTCATGTACATTTACAATTTTATGTATACATATAAAGTAATGACATATTATAATGTGTTAGTTCATAATGATCATAGAAAATGTTTACATAGGTAATGTGTGTGTGTGTGTGATGACATATACATATATAATGATATGACCATATATTGTAATCCGATAAATATACTATCTAGCAACTCACTATTATACTATGTATAAGTTAGATCTATTGTATTTTGTTCTGTTCTGTATTGATAATTCATTATGATCATTTATATTGTACTGACATGTCAATGTACTTGTATTTGCCGCTAAGTCTAAGACCTTCCGGTGTTTATATAAATAAACTTGGTAATGTGTGTGTGTGTGTGATGACATATTGACTTTGGCTTTGTAAATGCTCCGAATGCTCAGAAGAGCAAATACTGAAATGTATGTTGTCCCTGTATTATTTCAAAATGCATGTGCATGTACGTTGCATAAGTGGTATATCTCTCAATATGTTGTAGAAGTATAGTGCGTACAAAAAAAACAAAACAATGTTTATAATAACAATAGAATAAACTAATCCACTACGAGGGACGCTCAGGATGACAATAACATAAACATGTGATATGTTTTACGATTGTCTTAGCTGTTAGTGTAATGGAAAATATTTTTACCAACACAAACACGATTTACGAACAAATGGTGGTATCCATCATGCTAATTTTGTTACAATGAATTACACACATTTTATTTTCATTACTGCCTACCCCAGAAACGGTATGTCTCATTTCTAATGTTTACCAAAACACGTTTTGTTTTTTTTGTACGCACTATACTAGTAATAGGCGAATATAGCAGTAATTAAATGCAGTAAAGTTCTGCTATTAAGACCACCTTGGTTATTTCAAAATCATGCGATTTTCGACAATTTTTACGTCCCAAATGCTTAATTTGAGAAGAAAACAGTTCCTATATTTAGACTATCCCGCTATTATGACCATCGATTTGATGTTCATAGTAATGTCCTTTACTGTAATAAATTCACGAACGTACATGTACACGTGCTGTTCAGAGTAAAGCAAGATAAGGAACGATTGTATAAGAATTTTGTTCGAGTTTGTGATTTATGAACTACTTGCAAACGCAAGTTTAACTCATACCATCTGGACAGCATCGAGTCATATGACTCTCCCTAACTTAAACAGTCAATAGCTCCTTGACATGGAAAGAAACTAAAGGTTTGGCGAATGTTTAAGGGGTATAAAAAGAGTTTGAAAACATGTCAGAAACAGCATAAAAACACAGACCATCAACACAAACAAAGCGCACTAAAGATTTTCAAACCTTTGTTATGAACAGGACGCCGTAAACTAATAACGAAAACGAGAACATAAGGGTTTTTCCACATTGGAACGAACAGAAGCAACATACCACTGGAGGTTTAAATCAAGTTCTAGGATGTACCAACCTAACATTGTGGTCAATGTTTGTTTCTTTAGAGTTTTAACAACATATCATATATAGTTATTATGCGGATGCAACATTAGTTGCAAGCCAAGCCAAATATGGTAGTTATTGAAACCAGAGCTGAACTAAAGTCGATAAATAAACACTGGAACAATCAAAACACCGTTCCTCTTGATTTTTTCTGTAAACTATACACAAATTAAAATAGTGAAATTATTTGAAATGCAACAATGTTTAAAAAAGTCTTAAAATATGCTCATAGTATAGAATGTTATCGTATACATATGTAAATATATCTTATGTACCTTATAAATAGTATTTTTGCATTAAGAGGAAATGATATTGGTATTAAAAATATTAAAAATCAATAAAAATGATAGAATTATTTACACTGATTGTATACGCAAGTGAATAAGTAAATTATCTATTTCAAATATGTAAAAAAAACGAAAAACAGCATTTTACATAAATTCTGAATGCACTATAATTATTTACAATTGAAACAATATCATACTTGTAAATATAAAGACATTTTCTATTAAATAATTAGCAATGAATAATTAACCTTAAAACAATAAATTACTTATATTTACTGTATACAAATCATAACAAAATGCTGACGTTGGTTAAAAAATGAAAACTGACTGTTTCAAAAATTTATAATATGTAAACTAAATAATTTAAAATTATTTCTATAATTTAACTGTATCAAAAACCTTTCACATCCATGTACACAACAACACCAATCAATAAACATAGATTTTTCTTACAAATATGAGCCAAAATCAAAGTTGTAAGAGAAACACAAGGCGTTTTACCAATTACAAATTTTCTTCTTTTCCAAATAGGTATTAAACTCATACATGTAATTAGAGTCCTAGCCAGACCTAGTACTTTCATTATCAAGTCAATTATTCTGTGTATTTTACATAGCACCTTATTTATTTGGTGCATCATCATAATTATGTTTAACATAAATGGAGAATTCTGATCTAGCTATCCTCCCATAAAAATGGGCCCTTCGCTAGATTGCTCAGAATTATGTGTTTAAACTCTTATGTATAATTCCGATCTAGCTATCCTCCCATAAAGGGTCCTTCACTAGATTGCTCAGAATTATGTGTTTAAACTCTTATGTATAATTCCGATCTAGCTATCCTCCCATAAAGGGTCCTTCACTAGATTGCTCAGAATTATGTGTTTAAACTCTTAAGAATAATTCCGATCTAGCTATCCTCCCATAAAGGGTCCTTCACTAGATTGCTCAGAATTATGTGTTTAAACTTTTAAGAATAATTCCGATCTAGCTATCCTCCCATAAAGGGTCCTTCACTAGATTGCTCAGAATTATGTGTTTAAACTCTTAAGTATAATTCCGATCTAGCTATCCTCCCATTAAAATGGGTCCTTCACTAGATTGCTCAGAATTATGTGTTTAAACTCTTACAATAATTCCGATCTAGCTATCCTCCCATAATGGGCCCTTCACTAGATTGCTCAGAATTATGTGTTTAAACTCTTAAGAATAATTCCGATCTAGCTATCCTCCCATAAAGGGTCCTTCACTAGATTGCTCAGAATTATTGATTATTATTTTATATTGAATTAAGAAATGGTTAGGCCCTTTTTTTTGGTGGGGGTACCTTTGTTATAGACACAGTACATCATTATCAAGCATCATCGGTACTTATTACATGTGTTTAAAATGCTATTTATAACTTGTTATGTATTTTTTTTAAATAAAAACTTTTAACAAAATACTATGTATAATGACTATGTTATTTAAGTACATAGAAGTGTACAAATGTAGGTTATAAAAATATCATTTATAGACATGATGGATTATCTAATTGTCAAAAATTTATTGAGTAAAAAATGCAACAAAAATTGTAAACAATAGAGCTCCTAACAATAACAAAACATTTTATTTCCACTAATCTACGTTCATATTGAATTCATGGGAATATTTATTGCAGAAAAATCATGTTTCGAAACTATTCCAGTGTTTTCTCGATATATAGCTCAGTTTGTAGTAAAATTCAATAAAATGAATTTAAAACTATCACTTTTTGTATGTCAGATAAACAGAGTCCACTCTGCTGTATAACGCATGATTAGAAACAAACAATAGGTGAAGGAATATCAAATGAAGATAGAAACCTAATTACCAATTAGAACAGAAGAGCATGTTATAATAAATGCGTACGTATCCTTAACCACGTACCTACGCCTACATGAGAAAAAGATCATGCCAAATCGGGTGTACAGTAGTATATAAATTATGTCTTGAACAGAGCCATGAATGTGAATAAGTATGGATTGGCAGGTCATACTAGTATTCTGCTCATTTACCTTAATTGATACAGTAAAATTTATGAGAATAAGGACCGATTGAAATGCCATAATGGGTGTCAGTTATTTTTACTGAAGACAGAGGCAAAGATGATAGAAATGATAGAATTACATACCAATCTTTGTGTGTTCTTTACATTAATTAAAGATAGAAACCTTCATGAGAGGGGTAATAGAACGAATTGTCTTATTGTGTGTATGTTATCTTAATTGAAGACAGATACTTACCTGGGTTAATATAAGAATGGCATGTCATATTGGCTGTATATTTCATAATTGAAGATAGAAACCTACATGAGAGTAAAGATAGAATGACGTCATATTGGCTGTATGTTTCTTAATTGAAGATAGAAACCTACACGAGAGTAACGATAGAATGACATGCCATGTCGTGTGTATGCTATTTCATTTGAAGATATAATCCTACACGAGAGTAACGATAGAATGACATGCCATGTCGTGTGTATGCTATTTCATTTGAAGATAGAATCCTACACGAGAGAAATGATAGAATGACATGCCATATTGTGTGTATATTATCTTAATTGAAGATAGAAACCTACATGAAAGTTATGATAGAATGACATGCCATATTGTGTGTATGTTATCTTAATTGAAGATAGAATACTTACCTCGGGAAAATATAAGAATGACATGTCATATTTTGTGTATGTTATCTTAATTAAAGATAGAAACCTACATGAAAGTTATGATAGAATGACATGCCATATTGTGTGTATGTTATCTTAATTGAAGATAGAATACTTACCTCGGGAAAATATAAGAATGGCATGTCATAATTTGTGTATGTTATCTTAATTGAAGATAGAATACTTACCTCGGGAAAATATAAGAATGGCATGTCATATTTTGTGTATGTTATCTTAATTGAAGATAGATACTTACCTCGGGAAAATATAAGAATGACATGTCATAATTTGTGTATTTTATCTTAATTAAAGATAGAAACCTACATGAAAGTTATGATAGAATGACATGCCATATTGTGTGTATGTTATCTTAATTGAAGATAGAATACTTACCTCGGGAAAATATAAGAATGGCATGTCATATTTTGTGTATGTTATCTTAATTGAAGATAGATACTTACCTCGGGAAAATATAAGAATGACATGTCATAATTTGTGTATTTTATCTTAATTAAAGATAGAAACCTACATGAAAGTTATGATAGAATGACATGTTATGTTGTGTGTATATTATCTTAATTGAAGAAGGATACTTAGCTAGAAATAAAATAAGAGTTATATGTCATATTGTGTGTATAAACATAATTGAAGGTAGTAACCTACATAAAGAAATAATAGAATGGTTAGAATGACATGACATACGGAGTGTAAAAATGTTATCTCACGATATCTTTATTAAAGATAGAAACGAAAATATAAAGAAAATGCTAAAATTACGTGTCATGTTATGTGTACTGTGTATGCTATCTTAATTAAAGATAGAAACCTACATGAAAGAAAAGATAGAATGACATGTTATATTTTGTGTATATTGTCTTAAATGAGGATGGAAAATCTACCTGAGGTTTATTATAGAATGTCATAACGTATTGGGTACATGCTACTATGATTTAAGACAAATACTTATTTTTGAATAATGTAAGATTTGCATGCCATATTGTGTACAAGTTATCTTGATCGAAGATAACGATAACGAACGAATGACAGATCATATTGTGTTGAATTCATGTTTGTTAAACCAACGTAAATGACTGCATGTTTGAAATACTGAATGGTAGAAAGAAAGTGTGTTTCAGTTCCATTGTTATTCAACTAAAACTATTTTGGTTTTCCCAGAACAGAACGGTTACCGTAAAGAAACGTAACGATTACGATTGTATGCGTGATGGTCAACTATAGAACTTTTTTATAAACAAAGTTAATGCTCAATTTACTTAATTATTCAAAAATTTAGCTTGAATCAACCAACTCATTTTCTAAGTAAGTTCTAAACGTTCTCCCCCATGTTCAAAAAAGAACCCCAACAAAACTCTTCCACTTCCTATACGAAAAACCAATATTGCATCCTTTATTTGCAAAGTAAAACTAAAAGAAATCCAGTCTATCCAAACTAAAGATACCAACATGCCTTTCATCCTCTCCAAAACCCCTACAACCTACCCAATTACTCAAACATACCCCAACCCACTATCCCCCAAGTTCCCCAAAAGTGTATGTCTTAACTAGATAAAACTGATATAAAAATTCCACAAGTCAGCACGAATACAAATAATGGTGACCAAAGCATTCCGAACCCTGATGCTGGGAGATATGAAGCCAATGACTCTTAAAAACCCCAACAGACCGGACCCTCTCCATGGCGGGGATGGGGCAGATAGAGTGGGATATGCATGCGGTGACCTGAGATATCGGTGCAAATCTCAGATCAGACACGGGCAATCTAAAGACCAGAAGGCAGGAAAACATTAAGGCATAAAATACAATCAGTGTAACAACAACAAAACTAAATAATTAAGTAGACTAGAAATGTCATTTGTTGATAAATAAAGTATGCACGAGTAATACAAATTCAATAATTTGTTAATAAGTAAGATGTTTAGCACACACGAAAGCACCCTAACCCGCTCACCACTGCATTCAAATTTAGTTCTCATACGCACGCCCGCTCCCACACTAACACTCACGCCATACTCACAGTCAGTACTCATACTCACACCCCAACCCACACGTACACACGGCCATCACAATTCCCACAAGCTTGCTCGGTGCCCATGCTTACCTCATCTCTATAGTTACACCTCTCATTCACACACCATGTTCAAACGCACCCCAGTCCCAGTAACACTCGTTGGTCATACTTATTCCAGCACCCCATTCCCACATTTCAATCCCCACACTCACACACCGCGCCCATACGCACCCAAGTACTACATTCTCACACAGCAAGTTTTCAATAGCCAGTGCATGCGCTATACATGTATACACGTAACAAATACCTTAGTTTATCAACAAATGACATATCTAGAAAATAATAAATAAATAAAACTTACCAAAACCTCGCGGTAACTGTCGTAATTTCTTGCAGCATGTTGAACCATAACCAGAGCGTTTATAATTTACATCTAAAGGCATAAGGAAACCATGTAATGGCAAGTTTTTAATAGCTCAGATTTAATAAATACTTAACTTGGAATAACCTGATAACAGCGACTTAATTATCATAGGCTGAAAAAAGAAGAAAAACAGATTATCAGTAAAGTTTAATGACAAAATTCTGAAGTTTTCTTCTTTAATAAATTTAAAATGGATATATTGATCAAACAATGTCTTAAATGCATCGCATAGGATACGGCATCTAATATTCCAAAGCCTCCAAAAACAAATTCAATTCTTCTCTATAACATAGCTTTAAGCTACTTTGGCAGTCGCAACTACAAATGGTAACATAACAAAACAGTTAAGCAAAACTGAAAGCAGTTCTAAATAAATGGTTATCAATTTTTTTGTGAAAGCTATGTACATGTAGTAGGCTTACAAAGTGAAAATATCTCCAAACTTTTGGTCGGTACTGTGAAAATACATTCTAACAAAGTAAAATGAATACAAAATATGTCCGGTCCTACGGACATATAAGTCACTGTGTTAAACTACATACATTGTATGAGTACATGTACACTACAAACAAGTACATGTACATGAAATAATTATCATTTATTTAAAGTAAGTGTCTGTCATATTGAGAATGCCTTTGTTACATATTTTGTGACTAATTTATTTTAGCTCGATTGTGAAACAAGTTCTTACAGCCTAAATTAATCAATTTCGAGTCCGCTTCCCGGTCCCAGTACTAGCTATTTATATAAAATTTCTTGCTCATTGAAACAACAGAATAGATATTTAATGGGATTCTAACCAACGCGGAACTGGCTAGCAAATGATAACAACCCAACGTCGTAAACACTCGACCACGTCCGTTGATGGTTATACATGTAGTTTAAAGGGTTTAAAAGTTTTCAGTATTAATACTGATGTCAGTATTTTGAGATTGATTTCCTTTAGGTAATTTGTATGAAATCTGTGTATTTCAGTGTTTTAAAGTTTGTCGTCAGTATTTTCAAAAAATTCAACTTCAACCCATGAGTATAAAGTAAACAAGATTTTAAAACAGAAGTTAAACTTTTAATGATCTTTACGCATTAGTATTAGAAAGTATACTTCCTTTATTCTATCAGTGAGGACATTGATCATTGTCATCAAACCAATCTAGCTATACACACATAGTTATATATATATCACAGAGGTACTTCTATAACATGGACCAACTTCGTACACTCGTAGAATCTGAAAACACATGCAAAAATAATCAAGGCCGTTGAATTTAATATTCGGGAAAAGACAACAATTTATATCCGGAATTCAAATATTTCTGTTCCTATCGGTACAAACAAACATTCACCGTTCCAATTAATATATGTGTACTAAGAAAATAGGATTTAATCCCGTGTTTCGTGCTTTTTCGGCAATAATGAGTAACAAACTTTGTTTGTACCGCCTGCACACGGATTGAAAAACCAATAATTTGATTTTCGAATTAAGTCAATAATACAAGTATCCAACCAATCTCCGTAAACAGAGATCCTGTTCTACTCGCGTTGTCGTAAATTAGCGAGTATGCGAGCGGTAAAATTATAGATCGGGTTTTAATCAGATTGGTATCCAACCGATTTGACCCATTTTTGCTGATGACAAAGTAAATCCTATGATCTCATTATTAATATTTTAAATGTTACCAGACACCAGTAGCCTGTTCAATTACACTAAACGTTACAGAACGTTCCGTAACGATACATTCGGAACTCCTCGGACATTCGCTGCCAATAATATAATCTAATAAACAAATATACGATCGTGAAGGCAATGAGTGATGTTTCAAAATTTATGGACTAAATACGAAACATCACTCATTGCCTAAACGATCGTATATTTGTATATTCAACCCCGGTAGTTTCAAAATAGCGTCTAAATATGTCCGAGATTATTCGCAGCAAAATGGCCGAGGAGTTCCGAATGTGTCGTTACGGAACGTTTTGGAGCGTTTAGGGTAATTGAACAGGCTACAGTTGTTTTTACCTACAGTTATAAACCAAACCCACACATACGTAATTCTTAAAGAGTCGAAGTAATGGATGTGTAATTAAAGGGAAGTAACTCTTCCAGTGTAATTGTTTATTATCTGTTTGAGTTGTTTCCCTTGTACCGTCTGTACGAAACTATTGTCGACAAATGTATCTTTATGTGGCGGTGTAAAACGCAGAGTAAACAAACGTTGATTGAAAGATCTGGGGCCACTTTCACAAAACAACTTCAGTTCATTTCTAAACTTAAGTTGTTGCTTAAGTCTAGTTTTTATCTTATCACTGTTTCACAAAAAAACTTATGTCGATTTTGAAACATAAACTTAAGACAAAACTTAGGTCTACTAGGGAGGTGACTTAAGTCTAAAACAGGTGACTTAAAGCAGAAATTTCAATATGGCTGCGCCCAATGTTTTAATTCGGAGATGTCATTTGAGTAGGCCGCGAATAATTAGAATATATTTAACTTTTTAAAAGTGTTTGACGACCAATACTTAATTAATATGAACAGGTTATCCCAGACCAGCAAGTTACCTACAAGTAGGTCACATAGTTCGCCAGTTTACATCGTCGGACAGTTCTTGGTGCATTAAAGTTCTATGCTACTGGCAATTATAACAGAATTCAAATTGCATGACTCATAGAATAAATGGCATTTAAATACATATATGTACCACTATTTCTATGAAGAGGCGAACAAATAAAAATGCGTGTAAAGACGATTAAAGCTACCCGACAACAAAATTGAGGTTTGAATGCAAAATAAAAGCAAACAAATTAAATTATGTATCAGTGAATGTTAAAAAGCAACGAAATGCAGAATTTAAATAAAAAAATATTGATTTACCTTTTCATTTTCAAACTCTACATATATATAACATCAACCTCTTTTTTCTTAACTTTCATTCCCTGATGGTACAAGGATAACACGAGGACATCGTGTATTGATATTTAATGTGTTTGTGTGATGTGTATATAAGTCATTGTTAAAAGATTGTATAACATCATACTACGGACGACTTACACATTACCGGTTAAAAATTGACAGATTTAACAGCGTAGCTATGAAACATTGATATTGTCAAAACTTAAGACCAGACTTAAGTCAGGAACAGATAAGATTGTCTTAAGTTTTTTCGAGAAACTGACTTAGTAAAAACTTAAGTTCACCACAACTTTTAACTTAAGTCCAAGCTTAAGTCTTGACTTATGAAAAAACTTAAGATTTTTTGTGAAAGTGGCCCCAGGTTGTTATTATTCAGAAAACCCTCGCACTCAGTTAATATCCTTTACACTTACAATAAGCAATGATTCAGTAAGGCAGGTATTACATAAATATTTCAATTACCAAGTTTGTACAGGTCGTCCACGTAAGCATTGCGTATACAAACAAAGCCAGTTTATGACACACTAATATTTAGGGGTGAATTACTTTTGCAATTTTAAAGTTTAGTTATTCAACACTTATTTTAAAACCATATCATCGTATAAAATTTACAATGTCCATACACACTATTTAAAATAAATATTACAATTAAAAATGGCCGGTTTAAATCAGTGAAAATTCTGTTCATGCATTAGCTTATTTACCTACATGTATTTAATGGGCAAGTCCCTTGTTTAAAGTACAAAAACACGCATGACCTAGAATACAACCTGTATTTGCATAGTTTTGAATTAAAGAGATGTAAACATGGCTGTAGTCCGAAAACTTTCGAAATATTATAATACTGGATCACTGGTTAGGTACCAATCTCCGTAAACAGAGATCCTGTTCTACTCGCGTTGTCGTGCTAAATTAGCGAGTATGCGTGCGGTAAAATTTTAGATCGGGTTTTAATCAGATTGGTTAGGTACTTGTATGTATGCTTTCAATTCCATAGATCCTGAGTTCGATCCTCACAGAGACATTGAGTTAAACAAGATAAACTCAATAGCTAATGTTATCCATGTACACGACGTGTATCTATTGGTATATGTGGGTGTTAAATGTTATCGGTTGTACATTCAAGGCAGAAAATACTTCGACTGGACAATTCATAGGCATGAATCAGTAGTCCGGCGACCATAGCAATAAGAATGAGCTTGTAACTTTACTGCATTTCAAACAACAATAAAAGCATAGTCTACAGTTCGTATAAAAACATAAGCCTGTTAATATTCCTCGTGGCGTACGTACTAGTTGAAGCTCGAATGGAATAATTAAAACAGACAAATGTATAAAATGTTATTTATGTAAACAATACAATGAACCAATCTACGACAGGAGATGCTTAAATGACAATATAATATAATACATGTATAGTAATAATTTTGATATGGACTTATAAGTGCCATGTTGATGTAATGGTAAATCGTTCCACCATTACAAGCATGACTGACCAAGGGTTGGTGGTTTATCCGCCACACTAAGGTAAAAAAATTATATGAGTACTAATTTACTAAACAACCTTAATTTTAGATACGGTCCTACCTAAAGAATGGAGTGGTTTATTTTAATGTTTACACAGGCACGTAATGCTACACGCTACGAACTATATTTAGGCATATTAGCCCGAGCAACAAAACAAATGGTACACGAAAAGAACTTCATAATTATTATATGACGTTACTAAAACCGTGCATCAATGCATGTGGATAAAACAATATAATAAATTACCTTGAAAGTGCGTTCCAAATATCAAAAATCCATTTCAAAAACAATCAATTGATACCATTACTAAAAGTTACAAATTCAAAATGGTGGTTGTGTGTTTAGTTGTGTTTTGATTGGATATCAGCTAAGTGTTGATTTAAATAAGAATAGCCAGAGGTTATAGTTCAGATGTATGTATAGTGCGTACAAAAAAAACAAAACGTGTTTTGGTAAACATTATAAATGAGGCCATTCATTTCAGGGATAGGCAGTATTGAAAATAAAATTTGTGTAATTTATTTTAACAAAATTAGCATTGTTGATAAACCATCACCACTTGGTAAATCATGCTTGTCCGAGAAGCGTATAGAATGAGTAGCAATGGCGGGTAACTCGCCCCCAAGTGGTTCTAGCGCGCTGGGTTCGTGACCCATACCGACTGGGCGGCGTTCCGGGTTGGGTCCGAGGCCAAAACCGGAAGAAGGTCACCATTGTTTACATATGTACATGTCCATATAGTGTCTATATAGCGTATAGAGTGAGAAGCAAGGGCGGGTAACTCGCCCCCAAAGTTTTTCTAGCGCGCTGGGTTCGTGACCCATACCGACTGGGCGGCGTTGCAGGTTGGGTCTGAGGCCAAAACCGGAAGTAGGTCAGCATTGTTTACATATGTACATGTCCATATAGTGTCTATAGAGCGTATAGAGTGAGTAGCAAGGGCGGGTAACTCGCCCCCAAGGTGGTTCTAGCGCGCTGGGTTCGTCACCCATACTGACTGGGAGGCGTTCCGGGTTGGGTCCGAGGCCAAAACCGGAAGTAGGTCACCATTGTTTACATATGTAGATGTCCATATAGTGTCTATAGAGCGTATAGTGTGAGAAGCAAGGGTGGGTAACTCGCCCCCAAAGTGGTTCTAGCTCGCTGGGTTCGTGACCCATACCGACTGGGCGGCGTTCCGGGTTTGGTCTGAGGCCAAAACCGGAAGTAGGTCACCATTGTTTACATATATACATGTCCATATAGTGTCTATAGAGCGTATAGAGTGAGTAGCAAGGGCGGGTAACTCGCCCCCCTAAAGTGGTTCTAGCGCGCTGGGTTCGTGACTCATACCAACTGGACGGCGTTCCGGGTTGTGTCCGAGGCCAAAACCGGAAGAAGGTCACCATTGTTTACATATGTACATGTCCATATAGTGTCTATATAGCGTATAGAGTGAGTAGCAAGGGCGGGTAACTCGTCCCCGTAGTGGTTCTAGCGCGCTGGGTTCGTGACCCATACCGACTTGGCGGCCTTCCGGGTATGGTCCGAGGCCAAAACCGGAAGTAGGTCACCATTCTTTACATATGTACATGTCCATATAGTGTCTATAGAGCGTGTAGAGTGAGTAGCAAGGGCGGGTAACTCGCCCCCAAAGTGGTTCTAGCGCGCTGGGTTCGTGACCCATACTGACTTGGCGGCCTTCCGGGTATGGTCCGAGGCCAAAACCGGAAGAAGGTCACCATTGTTTACATATGTACATGTCCATATAGTGTCTATATAGCGTATAGAGTGAGTAGCAAGGGCGGGTAACTCGTCCCCGTAGTGGTTCTAGCGCGCTGGGTTCGTGACCCATACCGACTTGGCGGCCTTCCGGGTATGGTCCGAGGCCAAAACCGGAAGTAGGTCACCATTGTTTACATATGTACATGTCCATATAGTGTCTATAGAGCGTGTAGAGTGAGTAGCAAGGGCGGGTAACTCGCCCCCCCCCCCCCAAAGTGGTTCTAGCGCGCTGGGTTCGTGACCCATAGCGACTGGGCGGCATTAAAGATTTTCTTGTAAAACTCTTGAAAAACTTATGAGCCCTGAGCTGTGACTAATCTGAATCCAAGCGACATAACATAAATAATCTTTGCAGAAGACATTACGGCGATGCTTTATACAAAATATGAAAGCTATGTTGAACCTCATTTTTCACAACCCGTGTTTTTCACAACTTGTGAAAAACGCGTACGTATTTTTCACAACTTGTGTGAAAATACGTTAGCATGCAAATTTCATACGAGCATAGAAACGCATTTTTCACAACATCAAATCTGGCGAAAAAAATGTTTGAAAAATTTGAGTTTTTTGGTACTAACGCATTTTTCACACATGTAAATTTTTAGTTGCCAGCTGTAAGTAAGTAAGTGAGTTATTTATTTTCGTGACATGTGTTATGACAATATTACAAACATGAAAACAACATGAAGAGTATTTACAGATAAACACCCGACCCAATGGGTGTAAAAACCACAGCCTTTAAAAAGACAAATTTTGTGAAAAATGAGGTTCAAAGTTTGTTACAACCTGTTTTGTAATAAAAACCCGAATTGTAAAAACTATTACAAAACAGGTTATAACAAACATACAAACGCGTTTTGTAATAAAAACCCGAAATGTAATGAAATGGCTACTTGTATTAATTTTATTATAAAATATAGTACAATACATTTTATTGGTAAAGAAAGAAACTAATGTTTAACAAGCAAACATAAATGTTCAAATAGACAAATTACTTACATTTCGCAATGTTAATTTGAAGATTTCTACAGAAAAACAAGTTGTCATATTTTATTGCAAAAAGAGTTATTACAAAAGTGGTTGAACTTACCAACCGATTTATTATAAACTTTTGTTACAATTAGGGGTTTTATCACAAAACGGGTTTTAACAAAAGTTGAGAAAAAAAAAACACGAGCGTCATTTTACAGGTTGTGAAAAACACGTTTGTGAAAAATGAGGTTTAATGTTGAACCTCATTTTTCACAGAACGCGTTTTTCACAACCTGTGAAGAACACGTTTGTGAAAAACGAGGTTCAACATGGTAAACTTGTTCAATTCTGGAATCTATAGCCCGCCTCGAGGTTTTATCAGCACACTTTCACAGCAATTTTGTTACTATTCATACAACATAAGAATTCCAGTATTGAGCGACGGTAAAAAAATCTGACAATGAAATCTGTACCTCTGAAATTGACCACTGTGTTACAATTCACAAAATATAACTTACATATTTGCATAGATAAAACTACAATGACCTTTACTTTTATATATCAATTACATAAGCTATAATCATATTCATTTAAGTTTAATATGCATGCATTTTCCCAACATGTAAACCTTTTTTTACCAAAGGTATATCTTACCAAAACATGAAATACTGTAGAATCTTCATGTTGCCATCAAATAAATAATAAATAAATATAAGTATCAGGGCGGATAATGGGTTATGTGCTTCATGCGTCATGCCCCAAGAGTCGCTAGTTTGAATCCCTCTCCTCCACTTAAACGACTAAGGCTTGATAGAAAGTGCTATAAGCATAAATGTTACCATGGATATTCGCGCTGTTACAAGGGAGCGTAACGTAGGATGCTGGGACATAAGTGTTCTTAGAAGCATTAGAATAATAACTCTGGGCAATGAAAATGTTGCTAAGTGTGCTTTAGCAGCTGCTATGGCCTCAAAGCGGTTGCTTTGGATGTGAAACTTGTTAATACGGAAATTATAACAGTTCCATGGGGCATGTGTGCTTACTATGTTCCTTAAGATGACTTCTCTATGTGCTAAAGTGGTTGCTTGAACGTAAAGATGGTTAAATTAGGCACAACTCTGGCTGGTTGAAGACCTTAGAGTGGTTGCGACATCGTGCGTCCATGTGCGACGTTAACCATCTAAATAAAGTATTTGAATGAAAACTGAAACATTAATTTTGTTTATCATTATATACTTTCAATATAATATGATATTGACCCATGTTGTGAAAATTGCGTTGGGACTAAAAATCAAAAAATATGTCTAACGTAATTTTCACATTGCTCATTTGTGAAAAACGCGTACGCAAATTACTAACGTGTTTTTCACAAGTTGTGAAAATTGCGTACGCGTTTTTCACAAGTTGTGAAAAACACGGGTTGTGAAAAATGAGGTTCAACAAAGCTATATGCTATACAGTTTTAGAAAAGATTTTTTAAGGAATTGTTGACGATAGACGCACGCGCACTCGCTTGTACTAATGCACGCACGCATGCACTAACACACGCACGGACACCGAATATACCCCCGCTATTCTATTGCAATAGAGTATGGTTCAGATTGGGCACTTTGTGCACAGGTGAGTTTAAACTCACACACCCTAAAGTAAGTCTAAGTAATTCAACGGTTTAAATGTAGAAACCCTTGATTTTTAACTGAATAACTTCTTGTTACAGAGGTAAACATAGTCTGATTTAGACTCTAAAGAAGTTCCACTGTATTCTATAAAATTAAAACAAAAACAAAATGTTGTTTCAGATTAAAAAATGTGAAGTTTAATTAAGGACAATATTAATATAATGCAAACAGTCTAATTTTTTGTTTATATCATGACTTGTACTTGGTCACTGGGATGGAACGAACGTGTTGACTTTATCTTACTATTAAATCCATCGACGGTGTAATGTTTAGTACACCGAGCGTGAATCACGGGCTTTCCGTGCCTGCTTATTGATTATCCTAAAATAGAGTTTTATTTGTTGAAAAACAACCGACTAGTGAGGTAAGCTTAAATATTTATAAAATATTCTTTAATAATTTACTATTGTAAATATGTATTGATATTAATTTTAATCTTAGGAAATATACATGCTGGTTTCATATGATATTAAAACAGTTTCAATAGACTAGTTTGTCCTGTAAGGTAAGCCGACCACGTGGTAATGTTGATTAGATGAATTATTTTTATAGTTAAATTAAGTAAAGTAAATTTATTGCACCTATAGCCTAAGTTTCATGTTAATTACACGTTCACCGACTTTACAATATATTATCCCTGGTTATTGGGCTACTGGTATCAATCAGTCAATCTCTCGGAGGAGTATTTAACTCCGCTTTGTGCAGCCGACAAATTGGCGCAACAGAATTATACCACCCTCGCAGGTACCCATTTACACCTGGGTGAAGTGAAGCAGTCGCAGGTAAATTTCTTGCTTAAGGAAATTAGCAATGCCCCTGGCGGGTATCGAACCTGGGACCTCTGGATCCCTAAGCGCACGTCCTACCACTTGACTATTGCAACCACTTTATATATAGAGCTGAACATGTACAATGTTAGTTTGACGTTGACATTGCCGATTTTGTGCTTTCTTCTTTATAAGGGTGCCGGTATTTCTGGGGCCGGGTGGTGGGGCTCGATAAACATGGGCCCGAGGTCACATTGGAACACTCGAAAGTGGCTGTTTCCAGCTTGTCTTTAAAATGTGTGTTCATCTCGTCGTCTATATACCACGTGACACTTTGTGATCAGAGTCGGAACATAATTTAAAAAAAACGCCCCCTCATGGGAGGGTTTTCTACTATATATTTTTATATAATTTACAACATTTCTATGGCATAACATCTTCATTCGGAACACCTCGACCTTTCATAAATGAATAATCTTGGAAGGATTCGTGGGGGTCTACCCTGGCGGCTTGGGTTTCTACACCCAAACAAATTCATTTACTGAGCGCTTTGATTATATATCTTGTTCCACACTGATCACAATATGCCACGTGGTATATGCCCTGTATTCATGTTTAAAACAAAACAGTTGAATATAAAACTGGCCACCAGTCCCAAGTTGGTTATTCTGTATTAAAGTGATATTTTCATAGGAAGGAAACTACATGTATAAAATTCTGGACAATTTCAATCTAACATGTTATGCTTGTCCAACTTTGATTCAGTGCTGTTATTGTATATACGCTTTTCAAATGTCAGTGCCACATATACCTCGCCGATTTACATACTGTCAACCATAAATCAGTTTGCGATTTTTACTTTTGCAGTCATAGTATTCCCGCAAATATGACAAGTCAATCTGTATAAACATTTATATACGTGACCTCTAGGTTCAAATTAGTTTTATGTGTATAAACAACCCGTGTCAGTGGCGCAGTTGGTAGCGCGCCGGGGTTTTTGAATCTCTTGTCCCGAAGGGGGTTCGGGTTCGAATCCCACCCGGGGACGTTATACCCTTCCATGGAAATTTGACACTAATGTCAATTTTCCTCGATTAATGAGATATATGGAGAAGTTTTCGGAAGGGTAAATGAGTACTGGTTATAGACAAGGGTCCAGGAAAGCTAGGTTAGGTGCACTGGGCGACGTGAAATGACCTAACTTGTGTTGACACGGCGTTAAACCCAATTAAAAATGTGTTTAAAGAAAAGACAAAATAAGTTCTGATAAAGCAAATACTAAATGGAAACTGAAGAGGTCCTCAAGGGGAGGTAACCAGTACAAACACACATGAAATTACACAGCAAGCAATGTTGAAGTAAAACGCACGGGATTTTAATTGTCTAAACAAAATGATTTCAACGATAGGGATTATTTTCTGACCACACCTGTGTTATTATAATGTGTATCAAATTTAATGACTGAGATTTTAAACTATTTTATTTTTGCTACATGTTCTAATTTGGCCCGTAGCAAATCGGGGGGACTAGTGGGTTTTACACCCCCCCCACCAACAATAAAATGTTGATCTTTACTAAACCGAACCAGATTGGAAAAAATCACTTGTTATTTTCAACGGAACAATTCTTTCTTACAAAATCAAACCCCATCTGAAAATGTCTACTACGCCACTGTAAATAATTTATTTTTCACGTGTTTACTCTGCTCGGTAAAAACGAGCAATAATTACAAAAGGGCTTCAGTTTTTCAGTTACGTACTAGTGAGCATTCCATTAATTGTGAATAGTGAACGTGATTGTAAAGTATTCATACAAAAATGTTTATATATAACATGGACTACAATGGATATGTTTGGATTTTAGCAATAACTTATTGAATAAGAATGTGAACATCAAGTAGTGATGAGTAAGCGTCTTATATATGTTTTTTTGTATTTTTGTGTGGGGGTGCGTGTGTGGGGGTGCGTGTGTGGGGATGTGGGGGATGGGAGTGGATGTGTGTATACGGAAACTTTAGTCTAGAGAACTGTGTTATTTAATTGTATTTACTGGTATCGGTTACCTTGGTAACTGAGTCAGTAAGATTCGTAGTTCTAATGCTTATACCTGTTGCTATGGATCTATATACATGAATATATCGGGTCCTTATTGTAGCCAAAGTATAATACGATCCTTGTACATGAATTCATTTGCTTTCAATCTGGCTTTTGTGGCGACGTGGTAGAGTTTGCACTTAGGGAAAAGTCCGTGGTTTGATACAATTTCAGGTCAATGAAACCACAGGGGATCTTTATCCCCTTCTGTTATACGTACAAATGATTCGAATAATAGTATTATCGATCCAGGGGGGGGGGCATCGGTCCTGAGCCCCCAGTCTGGTTGTTTCCACCCCCTTTCTAGAATATTCCGTTCCCCATCTTGAAATCCTGGATCCGCATAATGGTAACAGACAAATATGGCATGTGAATTAAACATGCTTACTGCTCAATGCACAGCTTTATACCGTAGACCTTTAACTTTTTAATTTTGACTTGTCTACAGTTTGATGGATCAGCTCAAAACAAGCCTTCATCATTCTTTACCTACTTGTAGTTACACTAGTTTTGCGCTGTCTCATCGACTTGTCACCTATGATCTTTAACCTCTGGTATTAAGGCTGAAAAAATCTGACAGTTCAAAGGATGCTTTGTATTCACTGCACTGGTTACCAGTCAAAGCAAGAATCAACTTTAAAATATGTACTTTCATGTACAGCTGTTTTACTGAAACTGCACCTGCATATCTGACTGAAATTCTGAGAAAGCCTTTACAAAGCAGATCTGGTCTTAGATCTGCAAAATCCAAAGACCTGAATTTTTTGGTTCCAACAAATAAGAAAAAAACATTCAGTGACAGAAGCTTTAGCACTGTTGGCCCCATGCTATGGAATAAGCTACCAGATGCTGTCAAATTATCACCTACTTTGGATGTTTTCAAAAAACGATTGAAAACTCACTATTTCTCTAATTTTTATGATCTATTCTAAAATTGACATGGTTTGTAAATGTCTCACCTTACAATTACGGTAAACATACTAAGTGATTGAGTGAGTGCATTATGACGTGAGAATGAGGATTGCCTCGCTCTCTGTCATTTTCTACCTTGTTTCACAAGACTGCAATGACAACCTAAATAAATTGTCCCTTTAAAGGTGATGTTTCGACACCTTTGGGGATGTATTAAGGGCCCTTTAAAGGTGATGTTTTGACACCTTTAGGGAAAGTCTGGTTAACAGTGGCGTTATGTTACACTGTTAGGACATGTCCGGTTAACAGTAGCATCATGTAATACTGTTCAGGACACCAACTTTTAATATGAAATAAAAAAAAAGTAAAATTAGTGATAAAAATGTAAAATTAAGTAGGATCATGAACTTTGAATAATGTAGGTATAATAAAACATGTACACTTGCACACTATATTACATCATGTGTGATAAATTTTATTTTGTTTTGTGTTATTGTATATACATGTATTTATGGTGGAGGGTTTTTACTTATTAATTTTTAATTTTTTATAATCTATATTTTTGTACAACGCCATTGAATATGTTATGTAGAAATAGGCGTTTAATCAAATGAAAAAGTTTAAGTTTAAGTTTAACCTCCGGCTATTCTTATTCAAATCAATACTAATTGATATCCAATCAAACACGACCAAAACATTACCATTTTCGAATTTGAACTTTTTAGAATTTTGGTGTTTAGTGATTTTTATTGGATTGGATTTTTATTATTTTATTTCATTTTCAAGGTAATTATTATTTCACTGTTTTGTACATTTCGTAGCACTAAATTATTTTAAAATTAATTTTACCAGTGTTTTCTTACTCGAGCTTATACAGATATTATTTATGTTGTTTGAGAAACAGTGACGTGACAATGTCGTCCCTTTAAGTGGGGTTAATGCGCTGCTGGTTTCTACCTTTTAATCTTCCTACAAAGCAGCCAACAACATTTTACACTCTAATGTATCAATACCAAGCATGATGATCTAGGTTGGCGGACTCTATAGCACCGGCTATTAGACTTCAGACGTAGTATGCTTTATAAAATTTATCACAATATTCTCTGCAGGGGTTCGAACCCAATTTATCTCTTATTGTAAACAGGCCTCCTTGACATAGGTGTTCGGCACATTTTTTTTCAAAATATACATTATTATAATAGTGTATCTTTTGAAAAAAATTATGCCTAACACCTATGATCCTTGAAGTGCAACTCTGATCCAGTATCCTGATATGCCAAATTATTCAGACCTCTGACATTGCTTTCATTTTTATTTGAGCAAATATAAACTTGTTATTTTTATTGAAATGTTTGTATAATGAATGTATTGTTAAATTTATTCTTTCAATGGCGTATGTATTAACTACGGTGACTTAAATATATTTTATCGATCGTGAGTACAGGCCCCAGTTTCACAAACAAACTTAAGTATAAACTCAATAACAGACTCAAGTGTTTTTTGTCTCTAAATAGCATGTCAATGTAGATGGAATGGCTGTTATTAGATGGATCTTAATTATGAAAATATGTAAAATGTAGTAAGATAAAATATTATGGGTTAAATTATAAACTCCACAAAAATCCACAAAATCAATTGTCACTTGAGACTAAACTCAAGAGTTCATTAACAGACTCAAATTAAAACAATTAAATTAACCCTTATTCAAACATGTAAGTCGGTTTTATTTCATAAAGTATAGCTTTGGAATCACTATTTAGATTTTCAAATGACACTACATTTGTTGTAACATTGATTAAATAAGTAAAAATATTGATTAAAACATAAGATTGAGTTTGAGTACGAAGTTGAGTTTTTTCGTGAAACTGGGCCCAGAAGTACTGTATTGAATATATGTATTTAAATCAGCGGGGTCAATATATGCGATACTGACAGTTAAATGAAATTCAACAATACTATTAAACCAATACTGTTCGTAATGGATACAGCTGACTTATTAGATTGTAGTAAAAGTTCTCGCAAATTCCTTGACTTTGCATGGTAACAATGTACATGTTCAGATTTACAACTTTGACTTAATTGATCAAACTGTCTGTTATATGGTACTGGTACCATTGACTTATTTTTTGCTGTGTTGGTTTGTTGAATTCCAATGGACGGATACAGTAGCTTGAGAGGACTGGTCAGATGACGGAAACTTGTCATTAAAAACTCATTTTCTACCGTTTTACTATCTACATATGTCCATTCTAAATCTTTTAGTCATCTTTTGTTCATGTGGCACTAACATCGAAACGTATTGGTCAGTTGTTGACAGTAGTTTCGTATAGATGCAGATGTAATCTTGGGAAATAACTCATAAAGATAAAAGCAATAATATTGACATATTTACTTCCCTTATTACTAATCAACATTGCAATATATAAACCAATTATGCACTTTAAATTTTGGACTGATTCTTTTATGGGGGAACATATATGTTCACGATGTTGTTGCACAGACTCAAAATATTTTATTCTTTGTACTATTTACGTCTTTATATTGGCGGGTGCAAAAATTGGCATTTGTGTTATATTTTTAGCTCGACTTTACGTAGTAATGTAGAGCTCTCCTACTCGCCCCAGCGTCGGCGTCGGCGTCGGCGTCCGCGTCCGCGTCCACCTTTCTGATTAAAGTTTTTGTGCAGTAAAATACTTTCTTCTATATCTTTGTTATTTCTTAAGATATTAACTTCAAACTTTAAATATATGCTTCTTACTATCAACCACATCTCATGTGACAAGGTATATAACTCCAAACACATTTCTTTCAGAATTATCTCCCCTTGAACTGATTAAAGTTTTTGTGCACAGATTAAAGTTTTTGTGCAGTAAAATACTTTCTCCTATATCTTTGTTATTTCTTAAGATATTAACTTCAAACTTTAAATATATGCTTCTTATTATCAACCACATCTCATGTGACAAGGTTCATAACTCTAAATATATTTTTTTCAGAATTATCTCCCCTTGAACTTAGAGTTTTCTTTCAAAAATGTTTGTTTTTACTGCAACTGTTTTATTCCTTTAGGTATTGACTTCAAACTTTAAATGTACATTCCTTATTATCAACCACATCTCATGTGACAAGGTGTATAACTCCAAATATATTTTTTCAGAATTATCTCCCCTTGAACTTAGAGTTTTCTTTAAAAAGTGTTTGTTTTTACTGCAACTGTTTTATTTCTATAGGTATTGACTTTAAACTTTAAATGTACATTCCTTATTATCAACCACATCTCATGTGACAAGGTGTATAACTCCAAATATATTTTTTCAGAATTATCTCCCCTTGAAATTTAAAAAATGTTTGTTTTTACTGCAACTGTTTTATTTCTTAAGGTATTGACTTCAAACTTTAAATATATGTTTCTTATTATCAACCACATCCCATGTGACTAGGTTTATAACTCCTTATACATATTTTTTACTCCTGTGACAAACACTAACTAAGTCGAGCATGCTGTCTCCTCTGACAGCTCTTGTTATATTGTCGGAGTCAATAATCGTACATTACAATTTTAAACAGACTTCCTAATTTTTGTTTCATTGCAACTTTTTGGGAAAATGAAAACAAAAAAATGAGAATTTTCAATATTTTGTCATCATGCTTGCGGTTAAACTGTGTAAAATTTGTCTGGTACTTCTTTCACACTCGTACATGAAATTCCGCACCCTTATGTATTTTTTTTGTTTTCAGAATCTACAAGATTGCTCAGTGGATCTATGTTATAGAAATACTGCTTTGATGTAATCAACTGTTTATGTATAGATTGACTTGATGGCAGTGATATTTAACCTTACTTATATGATAAAGGAAGTATATTTTCAAATATGGATCCTTAAAGATCATTGAAAGTTGTAAATCGGTTTTAAAATCTGCTTTCCTTTATAAACATTCGATTTACATAACTATTATTCCGTACGATAGTGATGAGTTCATCATCATGTAGGATCCCATTTTACTAATTTACACCTGGAAAAAGTAATTTACTTGTAGTTATTTTTGTTGTTCGAAATTATTAGTCGTACCCTTAGAGGGATTCGAACCTCTGAAATCCCAAAGTGTTTGTACTAGACTTCTGCTTCTACGTTAACTGTTGTAAGTTATTACCCAGTAAGGCCACAACAAATTGATCATATGTTCTATGGATTCGCTCGCACCTTAATTTTGACGGTTTTTACAATAAAAAATATCTTTATTTCCTCGCTCGCTCATAAAAATTTGGTCAAACCGCTATATAAAGCAAGTTAACAAAGACTTTTTTATTTTTTGTCTTCGCTCGCTCGCCCCATTTTTTTTTCAGAAAAATCCGTAAAACATATGATCAACTTGTTGTGGCCTAAGGTTATACAGATCGTTAATATTTGGTTATACGATGCGATGGAATATATTCTCTGCATACAAAGTTATATACAAGGGATTCGCCGAATTCGGAAATCTTATTTTATTTTGCATCCCATCCTGTCAGCTAAGTACATGTATGTAGTACTTGTGATTATGAATCCATGGTTCGTATGATTAACCTACAAACCTTTGTAGATATTAGCAATTAAATATTTTCCACTGCATTTCTCTTTTCTGTTGCTTCGTGGCTGTGAGCGTTTTAAGCTCATTTGAGCATAACTCACGAAGTTGTGTGCTTGGTTCCTAAGATTTATACCAGCTACCCAATCTGTGTCGCCTGTCTCTGTATCTTAAGTATAGCACTTGTCAGCCACTAGGAGGGTATATGATAGTACACAAAGCTTTGCTCAAGAGATCTAAGTTCATCCAGGGACAGTGTGTAGGACGACTGACCACCGCATTAGGATTTAACATTTGGAATGTGGCAAAGTGCACCATTAATTGTTCACGTGAAATTTATGGTTGAAGAAAAACTTCAGACTTTCATCCTTTAATTTTACTAATATTAAACGATATTATTCTTTTTATTTCAGCTAATGGTAGTTAAGTCGCTGTTATTTTAAGTTAAGTAATTATTAACTCTTCGATATTGTTATCCTGTAATTCAATGTCTTCCTCAAAGTTTAAAAAGTGAACAAAACACTGTAGTTATGTTTTAACACTCTGGAAGACAAGATGACAGAAACAGTGAGGACTTGGTGAGTGTTTATTTTTTTATAAATATTTTTGTTATTTATTTGTTTAGGCCACAACAAATTGATCAAATGTTCTATGGATTCGCTTGCATCTTAATTTTGACGGTTTTTACAAAAAATATTTTTATTTCCTCGCTTGCTCATAAAAATTTGGTCAAACCGATATATAAAGCAACTGAATTAAGATTTTTTTCTTCGCTCCTTCGTCCCATTTTTTTTCTAGAAAAATCCGTAGAACATATCATCAACTTGTTGTGGCCTTATATATTATTTGTTATTTATTTGTTTGTATGTTATTTTCTAGAAAAGTCATTTGTTGATAAACTTCTATTGAAAACGTCAATCGCTGTTAGGGGATGTGAGTGTGGGGATGGGCATGAGAAATAAGTTTTAGTGTGAGGGGTGTGAGAATTAGAAGTGAGTGCTAGTGTGGGAGGGTCGGGGTGCGTATGAGCACAGAGTGTTAGTGTGGGAGGGTCGGGGTGCGTATGAGCACGGAGTGTTAGTGTGGGAGGGTCGGGGTGCGTATGAGCACGGAGTGTTAGTGTGGGAGGGTCGGAGTGTGTATACCCACTGAGTGTGGGGGTCAGGGTGTGTATGAGCATTGAGTGTTAAGTATGGGGGATCGGGATGCTTATGAGCACTGAGTGAAAGTGTTAGGGTCGGGATGCCCTTAAGTACAAAATGTTAGTGCGTGGGGGTTGGAGTTTGTATGAGTACTGAATGTTAGTGTGGGGAGGTCGGGGTGCGTATAAGCACTGAGTATAAGAATGGGGATCGTGTGTGTATGAGCACTGGTGTGTGAACGAGCATTAAGGGTGATTGTGGGGGTGCACGTATTTACTGAATGTTAGCGTGCGGGTGTAGGATGTGCGTGTGAGTGTGTGCTTGTGTAAGTATAACTGTTAAGGTTAATGTGAGTTTGTGTGTGCTAAATTTCTAAATTTTTATTCAGTTGGTGTATTTGTATGACTTCTGCACACTTAGTTTATCAACAAATGACATTTCTAGTTTATTTAACTCATGTGCCGTGTTGATGTTTATTATACTATTTTGTCTTTAAGCTTTTCAGCTTTTTGTTCTTCAGCTTGTCCGTGTCTGATCTGAGATTTGCACCGATATCTCAGGTCGCAACATGCATATCCCATCCTTACTGCCCCATCCCCGCCATGAAGAGGGTTCGGTCTGTTGGGGTTTCTAAGAGTCATTGGCTTCATATCCCCCAGCACCAGAGGTTCGGAACGCTTTGGTCACTATTATTTGTATTCTTGCTGGCTTGTGGACTTATAAATTGGTTTTATCTAGTTAAGACATAAATGTTTTGGGCAAATTATGGGATAGTCGGTGGGTTTGGGTAATCGGGAGGGTGGTTGGTTGTTCATTTTTTGGAGGGGGGTTATAAAAGGATTGCTTGCAATTTACTTTAGAATGGAAATCCGTGGTTTTACGTTCGAAAAGAATGTATGATTAGTTAGGAAAAGAATTTGACAATGTTTAGGGTTCTATCAATTAAATGAGGGAGGACGTTTGGAACTTACTAAGGCTATGCTATATCGGACTTTTGTTAAGCGTCCGCGTGCGCGTTGGTTTTACAGTCCTCAATCAAATTTAAAAAAATATATATGGTAAAATTTTCTTAAATAATTCCGATGTTCCGGGATTGGATATGACATTTTAATTCAGGGAAAACTGTTTTCGGCAACGACGTTATTCGTCGTATTCAATTTATCATAACTGCGTCATTAATACAAGTTTAATATACATTTATGTGAAAAATAAAACGCCAGTCATTTTAGATTAGACCATTGTTTCATATTATGAGGATGTTATTCCATTGAAAAAAAGACTGTAATGCATTGTTTTTGCCATACAAGTATTTGTGTATTCGTTTTCGGTTTGTGTTTTTGTGAATAGGTACCTAGGTTTTCCAAATTTGTGTTGACGCGTAACAGAATTCCAATTTGGCATGGCTTAAGATAATAAAATGGTTGGTTGAATCTATCTTTTGGGGATGTACATTGGGATGCCAAGTATTCATAATCATTTATTCACAATTAACAAAATAATTAAATGTAAAATGATTAAATTCATTTCAAAATTTCTTTAATATATTAGAAAACAGCTAATTTTCTATACCAACATTTTAAAAATGAAGTATACCTTGTCATTGTGTTTATTATAGTTAAGTTTTTTAAGCCGTATTTTATTTTGAAGTTATCATCTGCATGCAATGAATCACTTAGGTATATGTTACAAAATTACGTTCTACTCTAGTAAATACAACATGAGATATAAGTTGAATATATTAAAAAAATGTGAAAAATCTGAAAGTGATTGCTTTTTTTCCCTGGAATTTTGATCGTTCACTTCACGTAGAAATAATTTCCATGGTATTTTTAATTGATTTTTTTATATTTTATAAATGTATTTTTATATTTGCTTCAAGAAATACATTTAGTTACAAACACAATTTTACAATGAATATATAGAAAAATGATACGAATTATGATTGAATAATAAAGTGACTACATATCATACATACTATAAACAAAATTAAAAAAAATAACCATAATTATTATCACTTATACTTTGAAACTTACAGTCACTTATACTGTGGCAGAGGTCTCATATCTAACTAACACACTTTGATGTAACGTAATTTTTATTACTTTTAATTACATGTAACTCATGGTAACAACAAAAACAGAACTAACTTGTACTATAGTATATCAGTTATATATAGAATACGAACCGTTCAAGGAACGGCAATAAAGAGAACCGTCAGATAAACGGTTCCTAATATCCGTCATATGGACGGATTGTTTGACAAAAACATTCAACACGCAATATTTGCGACATTCCCGCCTTAAGGAAAATTTCATAAATTCAAGACAAATGATATACAAATATTTCAGTTTAAACAATGTTTCATCATGTTTAAACATATTTAAACAACTAAATTAAGTCAATTATTCATATAAATTTATGAAAAATAATATACAAATATATATCCCTCAAACAATGTTTCATCATGTTTAAATAATCAAATAAACAGTCAATTATTTTGATATCAATTAATGAAAAATAATATACAAATATATATCCCTCAAACAATGTTTCATCATGTTTAAATATATGTAAACACATAAATTGACAGTCAATTATTCATACTGATTTGCATATTCAAAGAATTCATTGTGAACATACGAGAACAATTCCGATAAATTGTTCACAATTTCATGAGTGGAAAGATTACTTGAATGTCCACTTGATGCAGATCTAGTTGTCTTTATGACATTTCCATTTTGAATCAGTTCTGTTTTTGCAACAGATAACTGAACAGAAGAGTATCTTATATATTCTGACTGTTCGTTTTGATTATCAAACGCATAATCATTATTTTCTAAATTATCATTAATCTCACAGTTATCAGCATCTGAATTTTCTATGACAGGTAACAACTTTTCATCTGCATTTTGTTCCTCATCTAGAACTGAATAATCCCCATCATTAGTTTTGACACTTTGCACAAACAGCTCCCCACAGTCATTTTCAACACTTAAAATTTGCTTTAAATTTTCTTCTTCATAATTTTCTACACTTTAACTTAACACCAAACTTTCTTCTTTATCATTTTCTACATATACTGCTTAGTCAATATTTTAAACATATTATCACTTAAACTGCGTTTGAATCAGGGTCGATAGCGCAGTTGGTAGCGCGCTGGGATTTGGATACTCGTGCCTGAGGGGGTGCGGGTTCGAATCCCACCCGGGGAGGTTATACCCTTCCATGAAAATTTGACAATAATGTCGATTTTCCTCCATTGACTAGATAATATGGAGAAGTTTCCGGCCTTGTGGAAGGATAGATGAGTACTGGTTATAGACAATGGTCCAGGAAAGCTAGGTTAGGTGCGCTGGACGCCGTGAAATGACCTAAATTGTGTTGATACGGCGTTAACTCCAATAAATAAATAAACTGCGATTGTTCGTTTTTTTCAACTGTCAAAGCATGACTTACACGGTGAATGCGTGTGTTAAAATTTAAGTCGTAATACATCCATGAGGTTCCGAAAATGTGTATTATGATCGAGAAACGCTGCTTATACCGTATGCTATGTTTTAGTCAACATATTTTTTAATAACAATTAGGCTGCCAGTACAAAAACAAAGCATTCAGTCACCGTGAAATTATTCAAGCTTTGACAGTTGAAAATATTTGGTAATATTTGTTTGTTTGTTTACCTTTACATTCTTATTGGAAGATATACATACTAGTTTACAAGTTTATTCATATAATCACCGAATGATCTTAAGCCTGTCTCACACAGAATTCACGACTTATACGGTTGGCTACCCGTGTAAACCGCACGTGAAACCTAATCAAATGTGTTCTGATCCGAATTACTTTTTCTCAAATATCATAGGCAATTACAGGTCGTATTCTAGGTCATGCTTGTTTTTGTACTTTAAACAATGGACTTGCCCACTGAATAGGTAAATAAGCTGATGCATGAACAGCATTTTACTGATTTAAACATACCATTTTGATAGTTAACATTTATTTTAAATAGTGTATATGCATATTGTAAATTTTATATTATAATATGTTCATAAAATAAGAGAAAACTAAGTAACTATAACATTGTAGAAATAGTTCACCCCTGATATTAATGTGTAATGAAACTGGCTGTGTTTACATACGCAATGTTTACGTGGACGACCTGTAACTTGTTTTCTGCCTTTGAGTTGTGTTTTCTGTACAACTTGCATCCGCGAACTCTTCGTGTATTTGCTAAGCAACCTTGTGTATTTACTTGTATATAACATTTGCCTCTTTGTTGTCACTGGGTTCTTTTTCGCGTTAAATGTCCGATTAAAAAATATCAGTCTGCACAACGTTATACATTTCATCTTCTTTCACAATCTTATGAGAAAATTTTGTATCTTTTGAATTCATTTTTTGAGTATGCAAAATCAGACTTAAGTTCTTGATTTCCTATCCATGCCCTTCCACGCATGATTTCTACATGAATTGAATTCGTTGATAAAACAAACTTAAAATCATTGTTTGCGATTGACTTACGCTTGTGATTGTTAATATATTTTATTATTGTATTGAACGTTGAAACCCTCAGAGATATTATTAGTAATACCGGACGCTTCTTTGTAAATTCGTTCCTGCTCCAGGAGCCAACGGCCTGAATATTTCATTATATTATCTTTAATGTGACTCTAAAAAGATTGTTCAAAAGACTCACACCAAGGACCGCTCAAAGTGTCTAGTTGTTGTTGGAATTGGTTTTCTGACGTACATCTTAATAAGGTATCTAAATGTTAAATGTAAAGCTCCACATTTGATGTCGGAGTTTTTCGTTGGCAAAGCCATTATCTGATGTACCTTTTTACATGATTCATGCATTGGTAACACTGAGGTGTTATCTAATTTGTCTCTTTTGGTATTTGTTATACCTGGCTTGCGATCAGCAACGAACACAATGTCCGTCTTTTTTAAATTTGCTTATTTGTCGATTAGATAATAGAAATGAAACGATCGTGAAATTGTTGATCTTTTTTTTCGTAAAGCCATAATAAGGCGACTGGTGTAGTTGGTTCTTTTTTAATTATGAAGTTTTTTTTACACTAAAGGGGTTATATAGAAGTTCCCGCATTCAAATGTCGCATCTATAGAACACATTGTTTTACAGTCTTGTTCAATCGTTTGTTTGGGTTTTAATGGCACATCAACACAAAAATGTTATATCGCGCCTTGTTCAATCATTAATAAGTTATTCACATTGTCCAGAGCTTCTTGCATGCCTATCATAATTGTCAGACTTGGATATGACCCATTTGGTGAACTAATCCTTCTAACCAATAAGATAGTAACAACGCTCTATATAACGTCATCTTGTGGTGAACGCTTCCGTTCTTGCATTTATTTTGTCACTTTCTTAACTTGTTCTTTGTTCTTTGGTGTCCCAGATAGCACCCGTTCGAAATCTACTGATGCAACTGTAACCGTCCCGTTAATTGGTCATATCAGAGTTTCTTGCTCTTAGGGACCGAGGTTCGGCTATGTCACTGGTTTGAATCCCAAGTTGAAGTCCAAGTATAAGTACATGTATTTATCGGCTCGTGATCGTATACTTATATGAGTTAACTATGAAATTGTAACCTGACTGTTATTGGTGGTGATTATGCAGCTTGAACTTAAGCTGCTGGCAGTGAGAGGTCCGTAATCTCGGGATCGAGTCCAAGTCAGGAAACATTCACACAAGTCAAATAATCTAAACTAATAATTAAGACAAAGTCCACTTTTCACATTATGGGTACTTTATTTAAAAATTACAACTCAAATCCAATGTCCAAAATATTCATAAATAGCTCACTGAAAGATCCTATAGATATCTTTAAGTCTTTAATTCAAAGCTTTCAAAAATAACAAAGATGAAAATATACTATAAAAATCATGTACTAGAAATACGTGTGTATCAGTCAAAGTCAAAGTAAGAAGTCCTCCAGAACTTGCCACTGAAGCGGGCTTTTGGAATGTATTTTCAAAACGAGGCTGGATGAACTTGTGATGTATTTAACCTGTCCAAAGCGTGTAACCATAAAAGGATTTGGCCTGTGCTCTGGCACTAGTGAAGTTATGATCTTTGACCTCTATAGTATCAATAGTGAACTATTCGTTACAATGTATAATTCATAAACATAGCAAGGTGTAAATACAGTGAATACAGATAAACGCCGTAGTGTTTTGTACCGGCCGAAGTCTAATATGTATAAAATTACGTGGCTGGCTCCTGATTTTCTAGTATGGAGTCTTGCATCATAGTTACGGTAACAATAAAATTTGCATTTAGTGCAAGAATATTGTAATCTTTTTCTCTCATGCACTGATTCAAAGTGTTTCATTTTATTAACATTTGTGAAGATCTCACTATTGCAACCAGCAACAGGGCAGGTCATACCACCCTGTGGTCACGCCATTCTTTCACAGGTAGATGACGCTTGGGACATGGCTATCTATAAAAGAAATGACATTATGTTAAATAAAATTGTCAATGAATACTACTTTATAGAATCATGTTATATGGACAATGCTTAATTCTATATACATATAAATATTATATAGAGATAAAATTAGCTGATTTGGATATACAATAATACTTAAGGATATCCATTATACAGTAACAACCTATAGTATATAATATTATTTTCAAGTATATCCCCATATTATTACATGTTTAGTGTCAATATAATCATATAGCATATCAAAACATACAAATAATTATTAACTATAAATTTACTCAATACAAGTAAAAACATTTATTGATATAAATCAAATATATTAAAGTAAACATATAAATTGATATTTTTTTATATTATTTTTTTTTCATTTCTCTGGGGTTTTTTTAAAAATTTTTTTTAGTCATAACTATCGTTTAATAATCTAGTATTTGGCTCCGGAATATTCAGTTTTGATTAATTATTACCATTTATATAATTATGTAGGTATAATAATCTCAGACATTGGAGGTACTGTAATAGACTCATAACTCTGTACTTTCGCACATGTCAATGATTTATGGGTATATATGATCTAAGTTTCCCTCTACTAGTTTTTAATATTTTCTTAGATATTTTTATAGATGCATCGTAAGCCTCAAGAAACTTGAAGAAAGTCAATGCCTAATATGCCCATACTTTCTGCTACATCTGCTACAATAAAGGTACATTTAAATCTTATATGTTCTAAATAAAACTCATAATCACATTTCCTAATACTGTTAAATCATCACCATTTACAGTCAAATACATGTATTTATTGTACGATTATATTGAACTGTCCGATTGCATAATCACACGGTAATTGCACACTGTATATATTATTTTCCGTGTTCTATATATAGAAATTCGCAGTAAAAATTACCTTGTGTAGGTTAATTTAGTGTACATATCACATCTGGCTGAATGGTCGTACGGTTAAAGTGCAATGCTACAAAACATCTATTTTTGAAAGAAGTGCGAGTCTGAAGCTAAATATGCATTTTATGCTAAATAATCATTACTTTCGTGTAGGTTATATCTTCAATCCAGATAACGAGCAGACATTATGTCATTGCATTCTATAATTTCTCTCATGTAGGTTTTTATCTCCAATTGAGTTAACATACACTCAATAAGTCCATCTTGCATTATTCTCAAGTGTGTATCTGTCTTCCATTAGCATAACAGATACACACTATGACATGTCATTCTATCATTGTTCTCATGTAGGTTCTGCAGTAAGAATAACACACACAATATGGCAAGTCATTCTATCTTTACTTTCGTGTAGGTTTCTATCTATAATAAAGATAACATACTTGTAATAAAATATGATATGCCATTCATACATTGTTCGCAGGTAGGTATCTGTCTTTACCTAAAAACATTGCCGGTCTTTACTTATCAACATTGCTGGTCTTTCTTTTATTGTATCTGTCTTCAATGAAATATCAAACACACAATGTGACATTTAATTCTTTCATTATTGTCTTGTAAGTATCTGTCTTTAATTAGGATAACATACATACAATATAACACGTAATTTTAAAATTACTTTCATGTAGGTTCCTATCTCTAATTACGAAAACGCAAACACAATATGACATGCTATTCTTTTCTTATTCTCATTTAGGTTTCTATCATCAGTTGAAATAACAAACACACTGTATGGCATGTCATTATATCATTACTCCTCTCATGAAAGTTTCTATATACGCACTAAGGATGAGCAATTCGATGTCCGTCATGACCAGATGTCGGACAAAATGGCGGTCGATTAGCCGCTTATCTCAGATAAGCATCAGGGTATCAAATGCCGGACGCTGATTGGCTAATAGGATCTGTCAAATTTGTCAATCAAATTCTTGCGTAAGGTCAATTCTAGGGGGATCTGGACACCCCGCTGGAACTGCCCATGTATTAAATGCATTTTAAATTGGTCATATATGAATTGCGAGAACTGTGACAAAAATTTCAGCAATGTTTCACGACAAAAGTTCATATTAATTAACAACCCAGTGTAAGACTTAAATTCAGCATATACAGTGTTAGTCTAGCACATTATTCCACATTATTCCACGTGCATAAATGAAGTGGTTTAATAATTTTAGTTCAACCGCTTGATTGTTGAGCTCTTCGTTTTCACTTTCTGGCAAAAATATAATCGTTATAATAATATATGCAATTAATTGTCAGGAAGAAATTTAAGTTAAATATTTACCCCGTCCCCTCAATCTATCCATAAGTTGTTTAAAACTTTCCATATTAAACAGTAAGTAATGTATCAATGTGTAATATCGATGTGAGTTATGACATGTATTTTCTGCCGGTTAAGCGAAGCAGACATGCCACAATTTCTCTCATGTAGGATTTTGTCATCAATAAATATACAATGTAACAGCCGCACAATATGACATATCATTTTACATTATTATCAGGTAAGTATCTGTCTTCAACTTCGATTACATACAAATAATACTGTCGGTCTTTCTATTATTCCATGCGTCTTTAATTAAGTTAACATACACACACTATTACATGTCATTTATATCATTTCTCTCATATAAGTTTCTATCTTCAATTAAAATAACACACACAATATGACATGTTATTCTATCAGTACTCTCATGTAGGTTTCTTTCTTCAAGTAAGATAACATACTCACAATATGACATGTCATTCTATCATTACTCTCGTGTAGGTTTCTGTCTTCAATTAAGATAACATACACACAAAATGACATGCCATTCTATCATTACGCTCATGTAGGTTTCTATCTTCAATTAAGATAACATACACACACTATGACATGTCATTCTATCATTACTCTCATGTAGGTTTCTATCTTCAATAAAGATAACATACACTCTATATGACATGTCATTTCCTTATTTCTCAGGAAAGCATCTGTCCTCAATTAAGATAACATACACACAGTATGACATGTCATTCTATCAATACTCTCATGTAGGTTTCTTTCTTCAAGTAAGATAACATACTCACAATATGACATGTCATTCTATCATTACTCTCGTGTAGGTTTCTGTCTTCAATTAAGATAACATACACACAAAATGACATGCCATTCTATCATTACTCTCATGTAGGTTTCTATCTTCAATTAAGATAACATACACACACTATGACATGTCATTCTATCATTACTCTCATGTAGGTTTCTATCTTCAATAAAGATAACATACACTCTATATGACATGTCATTTCCTTATTTCTCAGGAAAGCATCTGTCCTCAATTAAGATAACATACACACAGTATGACATGTCATTCTATCAATACTCTCATATAGGTTTCTATCTTCAAGTAAGATAACATACTCACAATATGACATGTCATTCTATCATTACTCTCGTGTAGGTTTCTGTCTTCAATTAAGATAACATACACACACTATGACATGTCATTCTATCATTACTCTCATGTAGGTTTCTATCTTCAATAAAGATAACATACACTCTATATGACATGTCATTTCCTTATTTCTCAGGAAAGCATCTGTCCTCAATTAAGATAACATACACACAGTATGACATGTCATTCTATCAATACTCTCATATAGGTTTCTATCTTCAAGTAAGATAACATACACACAAAATGACATGCCATTCTATCATTACTCTCATGTAGGTTTCTATCTTCAATTAAGATAACATACACACACTATGACATGTCATTCTATCATTATTCTCATGTAGGTTTCTATCTTCAATAAAGATAACATACACTCTATATGACATGTCATTTCCTTATTTCTCAGGAAAGCATCTGTCCTCAATTAAGATAACATACACACAGTATGACATGTCATTCTATCAATACTCTCATATAGGTTTCTATCTTCAGTTAAGATAACATACTAGAAATAATAATATGACATGTCATATTTACTTTATTCTCAGGTAAGTATCTGTCTTCAATTAGATAACATACACACACTATGACATGTCATTTTATCATTACTCTCATGTAGGATTCTATCTTCAATTAAGATAACATACACACAATATGACATGTCATTTCCTTATTTCTCAGGAAAGCATCTGTCCTCAATTAAGATAACATACACACACTATGACATGTCATTTCCTTATTTTTCAGGAAAGCATCTGTCCTCCATTAAGATAAAATACACACACTATGACATGTCATTCTATCATTACTCTCATGTAGGTTTCTATCTTCAATTAAAATAACACACACAATATGATATGTTATTCTATCAGTACTCTCATGTAGGTCTCTTTCTTCAAGTAAGATAACATACTCACAATATGACATGTCATTCTATCATTACTCTCGTGTACGTTTCTGTCTTCAATTAAGATAACATACAAACTATATGACATGTCATTCTATCATTACTCCCATGTTGGTTTCTGTCTTCAATTAAGATAACATACACACAATACGACATGCCATTCTATCATTACTCTCATGTAGGATTCTATCTTCAATTAAGATAACATACACACAATATGACATATCATTTCCTTATTTCTCAGTAAAGCATCTGTCCTCAATTAAGATAACATACACACACTATGACATGTCATTCTATCATTACTCTCATGTAGGTTTCTATCTTCAATTAAGATAACATACAAACACTATGACATGTCATTCTATCAATACTCTCATGTAGGTTTCTATCTTTAGTTAAGATAACATACTAGAAATAATAATATGACATGTCATATTTACTTTATTTTCAGGTAAGTATCTGTCTTCAATTAGATAACTAACACACTATATGACATGTCCTTCTATCTTCATTTAGGTGTTAGCATCTGTCTTTAATTAATATAACATACACACATCAATGCCTGTCTTTCTATCGTAATTCTGAAGTTTCTATCTTCAATGAAGATATCAGGAACACAATATGACATGTCAATCTATACTTTTTTTCATGCAGGACTTTTAAGTAAAGTTAATAGGCACATAATTTGGCACGTCAGACGATTCTTTTTTCTCATGTAGGTATGTTGCTAAGGTTACTTACATTTTTATTTTTCTATGGTATTCGGTCTTTATTTTCATTAAGTTTCAATCTTCATTTAAAATTTCCTCAACCTTATGTTTCTAACTAGGAGGTATATAACAGAGTTTAGACCGTTTGTCAAAAATACAAATAGTTATATCAGATTAAAATAATTTTATTAATTGTAACTACATGCTGAATAAAAAATCAAGAAAGCATTGGACCATATTAAAACATTATTTCTCGCCAATAAATAAACCCATGAAAGCAATGCCGAAGTAGATCAGTAGAAATGAACTGTTATATTTTTTGTTAGGATCCTATTGTTTACAATTTTGTGATGCATTTGTTTAGTCATTGGAATTTTTATATATAGATTACACATCACGTTATACAAATGATTAATACTAATACTTAAACTTTCGTGTATAAAATAACATATTCATTGTATGCAGTAGTTTTAATAAAGTGTTGTGTGAAACAAACATAAAAAAACATTATTTTTTTTCATTTTTGAGATACATGTAATTAGTACTAATGATGCTTGATAACGATGTACTAAAATGTCTACATATATATACACATATATATATTTTAAAGTAGGAAGAGAGACCTATGCCTTTTTTAAATAAAAATAATCAAAATATCAATAGTTCTGAGCAATCTAGTGAAGGACCCTTTATGGGAGGATAACTAGATCGGAGTATTTGTAAGAGTTTAAACACAAAAATCTGAGCAATCTAGTGAAAGACCCTTTATGGGAGGATACCTAGATCGTAATTATTGTAAGAGTTTAAACACATAGTTCTGAGCAATCTAGTAAAGGACCCATGTTTATGGGGGGATAGCTGGATCGGAATTATTGTGTGAGTTTAAACACATAATTCTGAGCAATCTAGTGAAGGACCCTTTATGGGAGGATAGCTAGATCGGAATTATTCTAAGAGTTTAAACACATAATTCTGAGCAATCTAGTGAAGGGCCCTTTATGGGAGGATAGCTAGATCGGAATTATTGTAAGAGTTTAAACACAAAAATCTGAGCAATCTAGTGAAGGACCCTTTATGGGAGGATAGCTAGATCGGAATTCTTGTAAGAGTTTAAACACATAATTCTGAGCAATCTAGTGAAGGACCCATGTTTATGGGGGGATAGCTGGATCGGAATTATTGTATGAGTTTAAACACATAATTCTGAGCAATCTAGTGAAGGACCCTTTATGGGAGGATAGCTAGATCGGAATTATTCTAAGAGTTTAAACACGTAATTCTGAGCAATCTAGTGAAGGACCCTTTATGGGAGGATAGCTAGATCGGAATTATTCTAAGAGTTTAAACACATAATTCTGAGCAATCTAGTGAAGGGCCCTTTATGGGCGGATAGGTAGATCGGAATTCACTATTCATTAACAAATTTGAAGCAAACATGTACCACATATATAAGGTGCTACGCACAACACGTATATAATGGACATAGTGATAATAGTACTAAGTCTGGCTAGGTGGCTAATTACATGTATATGTTTTTTAATTAAAAAAAGACCATACTTACTTTGTAAAAGTTTCGTTTCCACGTATTACATTTGTAAGTACAAAATGTGTACAATGAGTTATGTTGTTGTTTACATGGATGTGAAAGTATTTGATATAATTCATTTATGTATATAACTTAACTTTTTAATTTACAATTCATAAATAACTAGCTATTTTTACTTTAAACACCAGTATTTTGTTATGATGTGTACTGTATATAAACGTTGTGGTTAAAGCTACATGCTTTATGGTTGATATTTTAATAGAACACGACTTTATGTTTATTAATTTGATATTGGTAAAACTTGAATGCAATCAGAATGCATTGTAAATGCTGTGTCCATTTTCTACATTTTTTGAAGGAAATAATTAACTTGAGTATACAGTTGGTGTAAAAAACCTTATTTTTTGTTATTAATTCTTAATATTTAATAAAAACATTATTTCAACTTGTTTGCGTACATATATTGTTTATACAATATACCGTGTAAGATACTTGGTTTTTTTTCTAAGATTTTTTCAGTGATATTTATGTAAAAATTGTTTGCACTTTGAATAATGTCCATTTTCAATGGTTTTATTTTCTGTATAATTTAGGGACACATTTAAGAGAAAAAGTGTCTTGATTATTCCAATGTTTTCTTGCAGAATTTTGTTTAGCTCATGCATCAATAACTGTCAAAATATTATTTGATTTTGATTTTTCAACTACATGGTGTATGCGCATATTGATTAAAACTGTTCAATTACTAGATGAAATTAATGTAAATATTTCGTTATGACTCAAAACATACACGCTATTACTACATTTTGAGGATGATGGATCCTAAAACCTGGTTTATACCTCCAGTGGCAACTGTTTTGCTTCTATCGGTTACAATGTGGAAATTCCTTATGTTCTTTTGTTACTTGATCGTACCGTCCTTTTTTATGGCAAACTATAAAAAATCATGTCACTATTTGCCTCTAGTCTTTATGAGAGGCATGCATGTTTGACTGTTGCTGTTCCTGTTATGGTTTTCAAACCTCCTTTCATACCCTTAAAACCTACGACACAATCTTTATTTTCCTGTACATTGCATGAAACTTTCGAGCAAAAGTCATTAGTATCGTTGCTGAAGTAAATTACGAACACGAACAGCATTGATGAAACAAGTCCTTATACAATTGTCCCTGTCCCTGTGATACACGGAACATGTGACAGAAAGTGCATGTGATAACATTTTATAAGTGTACGTTCGTGTATTCACTATTTATGTACTGCTATTCACCCATTGTTTGCTCGTCTGAGCTTTCACAAATCCAAATCAATCAGTTGACACACACTTTATTTCTTTGCAATGTTGTATTGGCAATTATTTCAAGATCAATGGTTTCTTTTCAGTTTAGTTAATTACAAATAACACACACTGAACAGTAATTTGCAGGATAGAAATACTTACTCAATTACTGTGGAAACTAAACTTGGAAACGTAGTGAAGTTTTCTTACACCCTCCTTAAACATTTTACAAACAAATTTTTCGATCACACTATATCAATTCTAGTCATAGGCTTTACTCGGATCTGCTGTATCTTGAAGTACTGCTTGCTTTTTCCATCATAACAGAACAGATTCTTTATGCAAAAACGTATATATATCGCGCATCTTGTTACATGTTACATATACATTCGGTCACATTACTAAAAACATTCATACAAAAAACTAAATTATTCATTTTATCACTCTCATCCAACTCATCTACTCACGTCAAAGATAGTTTTAAGTCATGCGTTTTATTTACTACGAACTACTCACGTGTGACAGAACAGAACAGAACAGAATTTATTATAAACAGCATAACCACATGGTGTTCGTCGACATTACAATACAGCTGGCAGAACTATATGGTTGATCACATGACACAATAATTATATAAATAATTATAACTTGTTTTGTTTTCATATACAACTAGTAGGGCTAAAGTTAAACAATATTTAAGAAATAACTTACAGTTGTCTATATTTTGTTGTCTAATAAAATATAGGCACGAGTTGTGATGCGCGTATGATTAAATCACGAGTGCTTTAGCACGAGTGATTTAATTAGCGCATCAAACGAGTGCCTATATTTTATTAGACAACAAAATATAGACAACTGTAAGTTATTTCGATTCTAACATTGTAAAATACATCCGTAAAAACGATATATTTATAGAACTATTTTTAACTGTCAGAAACGTCATGCAGTTGAAATCCACCCCAGTGCAAAGACCGAAAATAGCATTTTTTTTACACAATTCTCACAGATAGGTGTTTCTTATTCCGAACAAAAAATATTAAAATCTTTATTATAGAATAGAAACCAAATGGTAAAAGTCAACCCTCATAAACTCAGGCGCCATTTTCGGCTTTGCGCATTTAACGTAGGGAGTAAAATTTCAACAGCCGTCACGAGCTATATTTTGTTGAATAATAAAGCATAGATGACGTCACATTAAATAAAGAGTGCAAACGCACGTGCCTATGTTAGAATAATTTATCAACAAACGAGTACATATAATGATAATGATGATAATCATAATTTTAATAATCTTAGTAATCATAATAATTATAACCATAATAATAATAACTATCATCATCATCATCATCATCATCATCATCACATACTTATGATCATAATCATAATCATAATTAATTAATAAATGCTATGTGAAATCATGCTGCTACATTTGCATTATCATTCTTTCCATTGTAAGTTGTGCAGATTACTCTAATCAAACATAGCACTTACATCATTTCTACAAGACACAATATGTGATATCCTAGGCATAATTGGCATAATCATTTCAAATTTATGGTATGATTTATCAGATATCATTGCACTATCACATAAACTTAGATATTGTGATACGCTGCTTTTCTTGTCTACAGACATACGGTTATATGAAATGTTTCCTCTTTCCCACCATTATAAGAAACAGTACATTCAACATCATTAAATGTCTCACAGACTAATTGTTTAGGTAAAGTTCCGTAAGTCTCAATGAATTCTAATGCTTTGCATACTTTGCTTTGTAAAGTATTCGACAATTCTCTTTTTTGGGGTTCGAGAAGTTTGATCTATTCTAACACCTTTATGTTTTACACTTTCTGCGTGGACTTGAGTCTCAGAATTACAAATCTCAAAGTCCTTTTCCGATAAACCTATGTTCATTATTTTACTATCAAATTTCAATTTACCATGCCCCCCTTTTAATTTGTTGTAAGCTGATCCTTTTCTCCTAAATTCAAGAGAGGGACGCTTAGTCAATTCTGCATTTGTCTTTGTCTAAGCATATCCGATAATAGACGTTTGATAATTTCCTCAACAATAGATACATCGTCATTCTTAGCGTCTAAAGTTCTTAAAGACTTGTAACACATAGAAAGTGAGGTATATTATTTCTCGGTGGTACAGGGTGACTCATATTCAAAGTTATTTGTTTTAAGGAGAGTGTTACTCATTGTATGATTCATTTCAGTGCACAATACATTAGACATATAGAGACATGCATACAAATAAATAAACAGTAAATAAAAATGCATCAAATGAAAAATGATCATAACTTAATGTCCACACTGTAAAGTTCTGCAACATCAAATAGCATAACTAAATGCCATGTTTATATAGGTGCACGTTCAATAAAAGTCATAATATCTGATAATATTATTCAATAGGGTTGAGCATTTTAACAAACGTACTGTTTTCTTTTACATAGATCTGTCTGAAAATACAGTTTATGGATAGTTTAAGTGGAAACTTTAATTTTCTTCCACATCCTTTCTTATCAACAGAGTACATGAAGTACCAATAAGTTGACAATCCACACTTAGCCAAATCTTTAAATTCACACACAAATTATTTCTTATCACCAAATAAGAATCTCAATACATCCAAATCGACTTGAATGATCGATTTGGTTTTTTATCTAAGTTTTTTCTATATAGCATTATTAAATGTTCGTGTAAATGCAGATATCTTATCTTCGTCCATCCAGGTTAGAAAATAACTGTCGATCGAACATGAAGGGATGTTAGTTGACGGCTCCCTTGTACAATCTGATATGTGGTAACCTAACCACTTGACTAGGTACAGTAGACACTGAATTGAAAAGAACTGTGTTTTGTATACTTTTAATTTACTCTCCATTGCATCGGTTCGATAGATTCACTCGTACTCGTTCACTTTCAATGTATTCATTGAGCTGCGAGTGTAACTTTTAATTGAGCCAATGCCATATTAGGGAGACATCATAAACGGAACAAAATTGCTTTCATTTATATTCCTTATTTAGTTTATACTAATTTATTTCTAGCTCTTTTTGGAACAAGTTCTGACAAGTGGATAAACAATTTTCTTTTTGAGCTATTAAAATAAAGTTTCTTGCAATTTTTGGATGGGATTCGAAACAATGCGGAGCCGGCTTTCCAATCATTACCAGTTCAACGTCGTAACCACTCGGTGGTGTATTATAATAAGGGGGGCAGCTTTAAATTTCTTGGGGGTCGGGTTAACACTAAGAAAGGATCGATTACAAAGGGAGATCCGGATGGGGGACTTGGTTTTGGGGGGTTTTAATTAAATTTTAATATTTTTTCTTAACTAGGTAAAACACAATTTCATGCAAGTCAGCTATCTTGGAATAATGGTGATCAGAGACATCCTATAGCCCTGGTAGTTAGGTGGGAATGGTAGCGGAAATGACCGCCCTAAACGGACCAGTGAGCCCCCATGGTGTAAAAATCCCTGCCCGTGCCCCTCCCTGTCCCTTATGCATGCTTCTCCTTGCCACCACCGTGTCTATTCTAATTTATTTCTTTTCAACATTTCTATATTATATATTTTAGTATAATGTTTATGTCATTTTTACCGGGTTTCTCTTCTCGTGTTTTTTCTATTTCAGATTTGGACTGATGATTATGGATCAAGAAAAGTAGACCAGACGAGAAATGTTCAAGCTGAATTAATATAATAAAACAACAAATAATGTCATATTACAAAAAGATCTTACGACAATTTTCGTCTTTAACCCGTAAACCAAAAGAAGAAAATATTAATAAAATGTTAAATATTTATCTATTTCAATTTCAAAATAACATATAATAATATTTATGATAATGATTTACTTTTGATTAAAGCATCACATAATTTGTAATTCAATCATCAATTCATATTCATCGAGTTAAACTCCTACAACTGGTTTAAGACAAGATTTGTTGTAAGATCTTTTTTATATGACCCCAAAATATGACTTCAGCCACTTGACCCCAACTATAGATCAAATGTTTATTCAGTAGGATATGATTCTTAGTAGGATTTTCGTTGTTTCCAATGCAAAATTGGACTGACTAATTTCATAAATTACCTATTTAGCAAATTTTTAAAGAATTATTTAGGCAAAAGCATAATTACATGTTTATTGTATGTTCTTTATTTAGAGTTTCCATGAATGAAAGCTTAAGAAATATTTCTATTTTGTTTGTGTCCCCATATGTTATATATTCTAGGTAGAGACTGAATCAAGTTGAAAAAGTAATGAAAAATGTGTTCCACTTATCATGAGATTATTTTATAAGTAAATGGAAACATCAAGTTCTCAAAGAAGTTCCAATGGTAAGTAGAATGAAATTTCTTAATCTGAAATTCTAAAAAAATGTACAACAACACTTGGGGTTGTCGCCCGAAAACTATTCAATGCAGTCACATGTACATGTTTAACATTTAATGAAATTGTGTCAGTTGGGTCGATTTTTATACCCCCGCTTCGAAGAAGAGGGGGGTATACTGTTTTACCCTTGTCCGTCCGTGCGTCCGTCCGTCCGTTACAAATTTTCCGTCGCAGTTTTGTCAGTAACTATATCATGCAGTAGCCTAATACTTAGCATATTGCTTCATTCCATAGTCCCATGTGGTGTAAAGTGATTTCATGCTCCTTGCTCATCTACTTCCTGTTTGTCGCATATTTTTAGATTTTGGCGGGGGTATCACTAGTGAGCATTAGCTCACATATTTACTTGTTGTTAATTTATTAGGAATATGGAGACAATGGTCCTGGGAAACTAGGTTAGGTGAGCTAGCTACAGTAGAATGATCCTAATCTGTTTTGACACGTCGTTAACATCAACAAAAATATAATTTATTAGTGACAAGATAAAAGCAACAGACGATACTTTGCGTATGAACCATACATGGGTCAATTACAGTTAAACCCTTAGCCTGTTTATCTCAGTCGGTAGCGTCTTCTTTCATACTTGGGGACGTTGATTCGATTTCCAAGCAGAACCTTCACACCTCTGTGGAATTAGGTTTTTAAATATTTTGTACAACATTTCTCCCTTCTATGACTACATCAAGAAGGGTCAGTAAATAGCCACTGTCGATATATATGATTAGTATTTGTTTAAAAGGTTGCTTGCATTCATAAGCCTAGGCTTTTACAGGGAAGTGAGTAGCACAACTGACCATCACGGTTTGACTAAAATATTTTTAAACACGACGTAAAGAAACCAAAACACTATATTAAATACTGAACACTATTTTCACTGTTTTTGAAAGCCACTACAATTTATTTTGTGATGGCTTAATAGTTTTATCACTTACATTAACATGTAACTAATGTACTATACATTTCTATATTTATCAAAAACTGAACCTGAGTTATATATTTTTTTACTTTTTTGTAGAATGTTGGAATCACACTCAAACATAGAACAGAATATGGTAATTGTTGTACAATTGATTCATCATGGTCCCATGTCAGATCATCAGGATCCAAAGAAGGTAAAAATATAATCTTTTTTAACACACAAACTAATCGTTTAAAGTTGACCCATCAGTCTTGACTTTCGGGTGGGCAAATCAATCGCAGAACAGTTTTGATCGATATTAGAGGGGTAGTTGTACAATATCCTTAGCTATGTATATTAACTTGCAGTAAATGTGGTACCTAGATGTCTAATTGAGCATGGCGGTTCTATGTATTTTTTAATGAATAAAATGTTAGCAGAAACAGCAGAACGATTGATCTTTCTGCTGTGTCTGCTTGCAGAAACATTAAATTCCAGCAGAAGAATCAATCCTTTTGCTGTTTCTGCTAGCAGACTGCTGTTTCTGTTGTGTGCTGTGTCTGCTAACTTTTTATTCATCATTGTCTTATGATTTTAAAACAGTTGCAAATGAAGAAAATAATGCAAATTTAATACATAAAATCATTTCGAACCTCGTTGTTTTGAAGCCCAATCTGCCTAAGACAAACAAAAATGTCACCGAAACTGCAAAGCGATACTCAATGCAAACCATTTCTTATGCCAAGTGTTTAAAGTGTTGAAATTTGCATTACAGGACATTTCTACTTTCGCTTTCAAGAGTGCCGTTTCATCTGTTGATAATTATGCACTCGCACATTCTGCTTGAAACATTTTAATTACGACCACAATCATCTTAATTCCTTACATCAATATATTTAATAGGGTTAATTATTGATTGGTCGTTGAATTAGTGTGTAAATTGTATTTGTATTGTGCTAGTTTGAACGTAACCCAAATCTATTCATACAGGAGTGAAATGGCGATTTCTTGAGAAGATTGTTGGGTTAAATTTGGGTACAATGTAACGGAAAGAGGGAAGACATACCCACAAAGCATGTACACTGGTTTGATGCTTCGCTGTGAAATGTTAGTTGAACAAAGTTAACTCGAACTCGAAAAAACTAGTCTCGGATATTATCTATTTGTCTTTCATTTGCATTATTTTCTTTAAGCATGCACATTTTAGACTATGAATTAATTTGGAAAATATAAATATTTAGCACGATGTAGCCATTTGGCTTTAACAACAAGATAATATATTTAATTTAGGCTAAAAGCAAATCATTCCTCGGGTGATGATCATAATCAATACAGCAACCAATTTCGATAGCTTTCTAAAAAATTTACCAGTAAGATTTTTTCAGAACACGAATTTTTAATGACATTAAATATTATAGATCTTATTCATATTTTATTCAAATAAATAAAGTACCCAACATATCAGAACAAATAAACGTTTTCACTTATTTCACGTACAAGTGTCAACAAAAAATTATAAGTAATAAAACTTGATTTTTTTAGCAGTTTATACCTTATAATAACAATTTATTTAACTACCAAACCCATTGTTAGTCAAAATTTCGCATTTTAACAAAATCTTTCAGGTAGAATAGCCGTATTCACAAATTATGGCTACGGTTAATAATCAATTCTAGGAATATTAAGTGAAATCGTATATCAACATTTATTTATTATATCAACGTTTATCATTCGAAACACCTCTACCATTCATTGAATGAATAATCTCGGAAGGATTCGTGGGGGTCCACCAATAATTTTGGGCTTGTGACGCAAGGGTAGTTCCAAAATGTCGTCTAAATATGTTGCTAATCCCGTGAATGCCATCAGGATTTGGTTGATGATTGGTTAAAAAACCTTAATTCATGCAAAATGATTAACATAATGTAATAAATGGAACTTTCAAAAATATATTTTAAAACTATTTCATTATTCAAATTGGAAGCTATGGAATTCTTGTTCACTACAATGTTATTGTAATGTTGTTTAATGTTGCTGTTTTATATCTTTCTTCAGGTCTGAATACAATTAGATCATCGTAACCAAGTTTGTTAAAGATGTCAATGTTTGAATCTACATGAAGAATTGGAACAAAAAACATTTACAGACAGTGCCATAAGATCAGAATTTAGTTGTATTTTATAGCTATTAAACTATAACTGCATGGTCTTTAAGCATACCTGAGCACATTTTGCTCAACCTATAGGTGTGCTTCATGAGTGTTTGTCTTTTTTATTTGGTAGAGTTGGGAGAATTAACTGTAACTTGTTCAGCGTGTTTTTATACAAGACGAGAGTATGTTATATGTATTTGAATTATCCATAAAGCTAGTACTAAGCTAAGATGGGAACGCTTAAAATAGCTTAATAGTTACAATTACGTATCATCTTTTGGTATATGTTTTAATGATACTTTCAGACTCTTTACATTTTTCTCTTTCATGTGCTTAATTTTACGAGTAATCATTTGTAAACCTAACACACATGTAGGATGCTTTATGGAAATTGTATAAATTTTACGTAAACTACGTTTAAGTATATTAAAAAGTCGATTGAAGCAATGGACAAAACCGTGCTTGTACTCTGGCCTTGTACAATTATTTCTGAACTTGTTACAGTTAAATATCTCCCTGTCGCTAGTATTGTTCGTTTTTTCTCAACTGTCAAAGCTTGAATAATAACACGGTGACTGAATGCATTGTTTTTGTACTGGCGGCCTAATTGTTATTAAAAATATCTTGACTAAAACATATCATACGGCATATGAAGCTTTACTCAATCATAATACACACTTTCGGGATTTCATGGGTGTATTACGACAATGATTTTGATAAACGCATTCACCGTGAAATTATTCATGTTTTGACAGTTGAGAAAAAAACGAACAATATTATAGCATTAATATTGACCTGGTACAGATCTGTATTCGTTATTGATATTTAGATCAATTCAACGGAGTAAAGTGCACCTTGTTGAGGTATCTAGCTTGATTATGAAACGAATTGGCATTACTTGCATGCATACAAACCACTCGACTTCACAGCCTAACATTAGAAGTCAGCAGAGATGCTTTTCACAAAACAATCTTGCGATAAAAATCAAAAAGTAAGTCAAAAACATGAAACATTCATAATAAGGTCATTTCTTTCGTCTATCAATTCTGAATATTCATAAATTATGTAGAATAGTGTATACCCTTGGATATCATGTCATAGTAATGTTCATTATCCTTTTCACTTTGAACTGCAAAATTTATGAAATTGACTTGCGATAAATTTTCTCGTAAGATTTTTTGTGGAAAGGTTTCCTGTTTCTTTTGATATTAAACAGTGTGGTAAACCCTATTGAATATTGAAGGTGAATGCTGTACATTGGTTTAAAATATTAAACTGGCTGTCTGGAGATTACCACTCTAGTATTTATTGTTTAACCACTCGACCATTCGACAAACTTGCTCAAAGAAAGTTGGATTGGGAACTGTACCAGGTTAATATTAATGTTGAATCCAAGGTGCCTAGCTTCAACAGACCAATGTCAGTCCAGTCATAAAAATGTTGCTGGATGTAGACATATTACTTCTCCCTGGGTTTAGAAACCACTGGATCAGGGACCGAGGTTGTAACATTTGAGAATGAACTCCTTGCTCAAACATTCGATATTTCTACGGGTTATATTATATGACGTAAGAACTTCGAACTAATTTACAAAGCACTGTTTGCATCCTTATTTGGGGGTTTAAAGTTCCTTCTCAGTAAATGCTTTGTTGTCAATATTTGTTTTTAGAATGGAGTTCCTTCTCAAAATTTATAATCTTTGACCCTGTTATCATTTTGAGTCACTCTCGACAGTATTGACGAGTTTTGATCGAATGCTCAAAATCGGTGCATTTATAAAATGACACCAGTTTTTGTTAAACCCAAACACATCACATCGGAGAGTCACAACCTGCCATCACAAATCACGTGACCCTAGTAGCATCATGTGACTTATTACATTTGGGACTCCTTGGCGATTTCCTTCGTGGATGATCATGATCGCCATGGTGCACCGAACGTTGACTTGTGTATACGCCGGTGTACCTAAAGTATGTAATGAAGCGCAAAATAATATAAAATGGTTAGTAATGTTGATCAAATTAGGGACATAAGTCAGTTATCTTTCCTTGATAAAATCTGAAGCAATCCAATTGGTAAGTAGGTCCTTACAGTTGAAATCCTCGGATTTTATCATTGAATTCCTATGTAAGGGTAACAAAATATTTCATCTAATATATTTCTTGCTAATGAAGATATTAACAGAAGTGATGGAATTTAGATAGTTCTTTAACTTAAAAATAATTAGCTTGAATTTCAAACAAATTAATCGATATACAAAAAGTTATTTAAGATTAAATTTGGCAAATTAACATTGAAAAGTAAGGGTAAAATCCGAGTAATCCAACTAATTAGACCTACCTATTTTGAAGAGTATACAAGGGGAAATAACTGACTAAAGTCCCTTATTGGTAGATTCACTATAGGAAATGCAAAGTTATGAATAAGACGCATCCTTCATTTAAAAAAGGGATAAACTGTAAGTATTCGCAGGCCATACCAAAGTCGAGTTTAGAGTGCACGGGTGGACCATAAGAATTAAAAACAAATGTCATCTTGCGTAAAAAAATTTCGTTGATAGATAACATGCATGTATTTGTGTTCTGAAATATGTGCTTATTTCAACAAGTATTCTTTATAACTTACAACTGGTCCAACATTGACTCTACTAGATTGTGTAAACTGGAGTTCAAATAAGTTCCATTAAGTATCTGGAATTCATCGCAATTTGACCGACCTGATCAAACCGGTAAATAGAACTCAAGCGTTCATTTGTCTGTCTGGTTGGGAAATTATAACCTTTGAACAAACTTCCAGCAAAAAACGTTTTTTGGTATGGCCATGGAATGACATTAAATTTAACATTCATCTACTGTAGGACAAAATTACAAAAACACATTTGATATATATTTTACGCGACTAAAACGCTACATACCAATTTATTTCCTGTAGGTAAACGTTGTAAGTCAAAATTGATCGTGTTATTCACAATTGTTTATAAACATTATGCTTATTTGAAAGAACAATTCATATACTGGATTTACTCAAATGTAAAAGGACATGTGTTCGGCTCTCTGACGGCTTGTGGATACAGTTGATATTCTTATGATAAAGGGAAGTAACTGATCTTAGGAGTGTATCGTTCGGAACACCTCTACAATTCATTGAATCCATAGTGAATGACCGAGGTGTTCCGAATGGAGTTTGTGTAAAACCAACTCGGACAACCATTCGGATCATCCTCGGCCATTCGCTACGAATTACTTATTCATTCATGAAAGGTCGAGGGTGTTCCGAATGCTCGGACAACACACGGATGATTCCGTTAACTGACGAACATCTGTGTGTTGCTCCGAGACCGTATGTGCACCGCAAAGGTTAATTCCCTTTGCCACCACATAAGTTCGTCCGTAAGAGAGACGACTATTATTTTTATTTCTATGAATTAAGGATACTTTAAGTAACATATAATGTTCAAAATACATAAAAAAATGAAAACAGTATAAAAAGCATTTTGTTAAATAACAAGATTAATTTTGATATTTACACAGGTTACCTAAAGTATGAAAAGTAGCTCAAATGGCGTAATGTAGCGCAAAGAAATGTTATATAGAATATCTGTTTTAGTTATTTAGAAGATAAATGTTATATAATATGTTAAAGATATTCGCTTATAGTGTCATATTAAGTGGCATGTAGTGAACGACGTAGCTCATTACCATTTTTGCGCACTTTCTTGTATAACCTGTGAATGCATTCTATAATATTCCTCTTTCTCTGACAAAAGTTTATTTTCGCTACATTGCGCTTGACATACTTTAAGCAACCGACGTTGTAAACACTAGTCACACGGAGCAACTAGCGTCACATAATTATCATACAAAACTCCACGGCCAATGGGTTCACCAAGAAATCTGGGTTCTGATACATTCATGAGACGAAGCACGTGACAGTTATGCCGGATGAAGCATTTTGATTAGGCATATGACACAGAAGTAGTTCAAACATGATGTCTAAATACAGAATTCACGGACATGTTAGGACGCCATGTTGGACATACTTTTGCGTCAAATGACTGCACAAAATGCTCTTTTATAGCTGATGTAAACAAATCCACGATCGATTAGACGATAATTGATGTCTAAAATAAAGTTCATAATTTTTAAAGACACGGTTCAATGCTATTGCTGAACAAGAAAACATGCTTTGCAAAGTCTAGCAAGTTAAAGACATGAAATCTTTTGCATAAAATTTTACGTGCTTCGCCTCGCGTACGTAACAAAACAATATACTTGGTGAAACCCAACGAATCCTTCCGAGATTTATCGTTCAATGAATGGTAAACATGTGTTCCGAATGATGTCCGAGGTTTTTCGTAGTGATGATGATGGCCGATCACTTTCGAAAGAATTTTACGTGACCCTAGTTGCGCCATGTGACATTATTCGTTCAATGAATGATCGAAACATTCTTAATTGTAATATAAGTAAAGGCAGTGGTTAAAGTAGCAGCGCGTGACGTAACCTATGTGAGGAGTTTGGTAAACCTCTTACCGGAGTTGAAGTTCTTACATCATCATTCTTCGTAACAAGATTCGGAACTTCTCGGTGATTTTCCACTCAAATATACCTCAGACATCGTAACGAGTGATAAAAGTTGTAACATGGATACAGTCATTAACGTAAGAATCATTGAATATATGTTCATTTTAGGAAATATAATCTGAAGAACACAGAAACACGACTTCTTTGACACGGCGCTTTTAATGAAATAAAAATTGAATTAAAATAGTAAAAACAATATTGATCTATGTATTTATGAAAGAAGACGACAGCTAAGTTCTTTTCAAAGAATTAAGATAATCTAAGGCTTAATTAGTACAGTATGTATACTTTTTAAAGTTTGAAATGTGATTATTGAACAAAATAGCGGACAACCTTCGTTGTAAAGATTTGTCTTTAGCACGTCCGTGTATAAGTTCAGCACCATGTGCCTACAATTTATTTGATGGCCTGATAACATGCTGTATTACTAGCACTTTTGACGTTCTGGGAATATTTCATTCAAAGATTACCAAAGTATTCCGAATGTCGTCACAATTATCATTAGGAAAATCTCGAAGATCTGCCACGAATCTAAGTCTCTACCATCAAAAGTAGTACAATGTAGAACTTAACACGACAAATTATATAGACCAGCAACTACATCGCTGGCAAGTATTGCTAAGTTATGATCCACACGCATATTGACCGCTATTCTGCCAACTGAAATGTTAGGAAATAAAGGCATAAGAATTTCTAAATACTTATGATTACAGTCAACTGCCGTTTTCTTAAGCTGTGGTCACATATCGTTCAGTCACGTAGTAAAATTTGAACGTAGTATGTCTTAGTGCAAATCCAAGTCCTGTTTCCGTGTAGCCCATGTTATATTTCCACAAAAGCTATATTCAATGAAGTTCATGTTTATTATAAAATCAGAGTTGCTTTGTTAGAACTAGATCTACTATCTCCCAGTTTGATGTCCAAGGCATATTTGCGTAGGAGTTCCGATTGCACAGTTAAGTCCCTGCCAACGTCTTGACGCATGAGTGACGTTGTTGAACCTCATTTTTCACAACCCGTGTTTTTCACAACTTGTGAAAAACGCGTACGCAATTTTCACAACTTGTGACAACCACGTTAGTAATTTTCACAAGTTGTGAAAATTGCGTACGCGTTTTTCACAAATGAGGAATGTGAAAATTTCGTTAGACATATTTTTCGATTTTTAGTCCAAACGTAATTTTCACAACATTAGTTAATATTATAGTATATCAAAACGAATATGATAAACAAAATTAATGTTTCATTTTTTTTTCAAATAATTTACCTTGTATTTAGATGGTTAACATCGCAACATGGACGCAAAATGTCGCAACCACCCTAAGGTCTTCTACAAGCCAGTATTGTGCCTTCTTTAACCACCACCTATACGTACAGGCAACCGCTTTAGCACATTGAGTAGCCATTCTAAGGTACATAGTGAGCACACATGTCCCATGGTACTGTTATAATGTCCATATTAACTAGTTTCGCATCCAAAGCAACCGCCTCGAGGTCCTTAGCAGCTGCTCAAGCACACTTAGCAACAGTTTCATTGCTCATAGTAATTACTCTAATGCTTCCTACAAACAATTTAGGCCTAGCATCATCGTTACCCTTCCTAGCAACAGCACAAAGGTCCATGGTGACATTTATGTCCATAGCAACTTCTATCGAGCGTTAGTCGTTTAAGCGGATGAGAGGGATTCAAACTAGCGACACTTAGGGCATGAAGCATAAAGCACATTACCCATTATCCGCCCTGACACTAATATTTATTCATTATGCATAGATGGTAACATGAAGATTCTACAGCATAACATATTTGATAAGATATGTCATTGGTAAAAAAGTTTTCATGTTCGGAAGATGCATGCATATTAAACTTAGATAAATATGATTATAGCTTATATAATTGATATATAAAATTTAAGGTCATTTTTTTTATTTATGCAAACATTTGTCAATTGTGAGTTATATTTTGCGAATTGTAACACAGTGGTCAATTTCAGAGAATTTGATAAAGATTTCATTGTCGGATTTTTTACCGTCGCTCAATACTGGAATTCATATGTTGTATAAAGAGTAACAAAATTGCTGTGAAAGAGTGCCGATAAAACTTCGAGGCAAGCAATATATTCCAGTATTGAGCAAGTTTGCCGTGTTGAACCTCGTTTTTACCAAACGTGTTCTTCACAGGTTGTGAAAAACGCGTTCTGTGAAAAATGAGGTTCAACGTTGAACCTCATTTTTCACAAGCCGTGTTTTTCACTACTCGTGAAAAATGCGTACGATTTTTTTATTCGTTTGTTACAACTCGTTTTGTTATAAAAAACCTTAATTGAAATAGTAATTTATCATTACCGGGTTGGTATGTTCAACCACTTTAATAATAACTCGTTTTGCGAAAAAATATGACACTCTGTTTTTCTGTCGAAATATTCAAATTAACAAGGCGAAATGTAAGTAATTTGTCTATTTGAACATTTTGTGTTTGCTTTTTAAACATTATTGTCTTTCTTTATCAGTAATTTAAAGTATCTAACTATATTTTAACACAAAATTAACACAACAAGACGTTTTATTACATTTTGGGTTTTATTACAAAATTGGTTTGTATGTTCAATTACTTTCGTAATAATCCGTTTGGTAATAATTATTACAATTCAGGTTTTAATTACAAAACGGGTTGTAACAAACGTTGGAGCTCATATTTCACAAAATTTGTCTTTTTACTGGTTGTGAAAAACGCGCTTTGTGAAAATGAGGTTTTACGTTGAACCTCATTTTTCACAGAAAAAATATAATGGACAATATAAAAATCAAATATTTTTTTCGTCTAAAACCTCTAAGCCTAGAGCGTTGGTGTTCAATCAATAGCATAGTTTCATGTTCCTCTTTTTTAAAAAAGTTTGCAAAAATTATGTCACTTTCACAACAACAAAAAAACAGACTGTATGGTTTTACCATCATTATAGAACAGAACAGAACAGAACTTCTGTTCTGTTATGTTCTGTTCAAGAAATCTTTAAATATCATATTTATATTAATATTTTTTATATTTATATCATATTTTTAACTTTATATGGTATATACAAGTACCCATCATGTGAATCACTTGGTGACCTATAGACCCAATATGTCTGGTGTTCATATATAAATATTCTTCATGGTGTTTTCATGTTGGTAATATTGCCATAACACACGTCATGAAAATAAATGATTTACTTAATTACTGACCGCTGGCAACTAAAAAAAAAAAATATGTGTGAAAAATGCGTTAGTACGAAAAACCCAAATTTTTCAAACACTTTTTTTGTAACATTTGTGAAAAATACGTTTCTATGCTCCTATGATATTTGTATGCTAACGTGTTTTTCACACAAGTTGTGAAAATTGCGTACGCGTTTTTCACAAGTTGTGAAAAACACGGATTGTGAAAAATGAGGTTCAACAGACCGCCGTTGTATGACCGATACAATGTGTTCCTACAGTGTTAAATCAAACAAACACACATAACTTATTTCGAAATAAACTTAGATCTGCGTATGATTTTGATCTATAGTTCATTAGTGTTTCATTCACGTTTATGATGAGATGACTTTCAAAATAATGCATGTAAGAGCAAAAAGAAAACATAGTGAAGCAAAATTGAATTAAGTTAGCCGTATAGATCTAAATTTACTGAATACTCCTGGTTTTAATCGCTGGTTCTCAACATTTGAACAGTCCTATAGCTCATTATTGTCATAATTACGCCATGATGATGTCATAAACATGTCTGCTATCATGTACTTTCACCACAATATTGGCATTCGGAACACCCTCGGCCATTCATGAAAAGTCGAGGGTGTTCCGAATGCAATATTGGGATAGATGAGAAAATGTTAGACTTTGAAACTTGTAAGTGATGGTTATTTTTAACTCAAATTTTGCACACATAGCAATATATTGTACTTAATAGATGTGCTTAATTCTTCAAAGTGTACTGTCTTTATAAAAGATGGAATTTGATTACTACTCCCGCCGACTCAAACATCCGGTTTATATGTCGCTCCTCCGTTTTTACCTGTTGCATATAGACGAGTGTCTCTCGAGATTAAGACCCGATTTTGAAGTACAAAACTTTGTGTATTAACTTTTCTTGATATATAAATGTACTGAGCGGGAACCGAATTATATCAAGTCAAAATTTCAATTCAATACATGTTAAAACAAAAAGGTTACCGCTGAAAATGTTTTTTAAAAAAACTTTCGGTACTAGGAATGTGAAGAGTAATACATTGGTATTTAACCCTATTTCACGTCTTCAGATTATGAATCTTTTAACAAAACACACATATGGGTCGTGAAAATACTACATAATAATAGTATATGTTGTTTTAGATGACAACAGGTTGTAGTCTGTGTCTTGTGTACGTTATGGCCCTTACCCGCTTCCGTAGTTTTATTTTTAAATAAAACCCTAGATTCAAAATCGTTTTTATTCGTTATTTTGATTTTTATTAAATCCAATGTAAAAAAAACATTTAATTTATATTTTAGAAACACGCAAATAAACTCACAAAGATACAAAAAAAGAGTTAAGAATTGTTTTATAAAATGTCTAGTAAAGTTGTAGGAGTTGTTTCCCTTTAAACGTGCAACCAAGTGTAATTACTAATAAGTATCACATTCTCCAATAAATATAGACGAGTTGAATAACATGGCAAAAATTAGTGCTGTATCTATACTGGATATAAAGATTATGTGGTAGAATTAATGAGCGTCTCTGGGTTTATTTCGAGCGTATAAGTGAACTGGGACTGACATAATATTTACTTATATAGGGGCTCAATTTACCATCTTAACGGGATATTATCCTCGATTTTTTTTGTAAATGTAAAAAGTCATTGTGTAAAGCTAGCTTTGGCGACGTGATAGAGTGTCCGCTTACGACACGAGAGATCGTGGGTTCGAATCTCATTTCGGACCATGAATTTTTATCGGGTTACATTTGGCGCCCAACGTAAATAACCCACTAGGAATTGCATGATTACACCCCTAGATAGTCCCACAGACAATCAAGCTCCAAGAATTCGAGGACGAGTTCTGTTAAGGAGGGTGTGTGTGTAGCTGAGGTATAATACTGCGCTTGTACTCCCTTGCCGTCACGCTATCTTTTATGGCAACATAGTAGAGTGTCCACTAACGACTCGAGAGATCGTGGGTTCGAATCTCAGTTAGGACCATGGGTTTTTATTGGGTTGCAGTAAGAACAATTTTCTGGGATATATACCTAATAAAATCATGTTCCCTTATACGTATCGACTAGAAAGTTGACATGGCCTGTTCTTTTATGCTTTAAATCTATAGAACAGAACAGAACAGAACAGAACAGAACATATCTTTTATTATGTCACAGTTTACATTGTAAATACATGTGAACAAATTATAACATAAATACATGAATACAACATGTCGGTATAATTTTAAATGTTACGAGTTGATTTTTATAACTACAAACATAATAAATGCAAGTTACAGGATTGTCAAGTGTGGGGGATGGTGGTGCAAAAATTACAAAAAAATTTAAGGGTAAGAGCAAAATACTATTGTCCTAAATTTTTGCGACTGTTTAAAAAGTAGAGCAATAAGCTCAGTGTATTGGAGTGAGTGTGTACTGCTATTTTGTCGAATGCATACACCTAGTACATTGTGCGAGAATCACGGGTTTTTCGTGGCCTCTAGTTCAGTGACCTCAATTGTGGTTGTATAGTTGTGGATGTAATACAGATACTGAGGTAAGCTTTATTTCTAAAAATTATGTTTCAATTAATGTTCTATTCACAATTACAGTTGTGTTTTATTTGTATCATATGAAGCGTAAATTGGAGTTAATATTTTAAAAAGCATTGTGTAATGATTTAAATATATTAGATATTTAAACATTTAAACAGGTGTGTCTACCACGTGAATCAACCACGTGTAAACTTGAAGGTGACTTAGTGCGGGTGTTTTGTGTGTTTAATGTCTGGCGAAGTGTTGCATGATTTTATTCGCAAATGTACTTAGTTTTTTTAGGATTATTTCATTATCGGATGTCATTATTTCGTTAAATTTGATTACATTTGGTCTGTTATAATATTTGCCTGGAATATATTTCTTTCGTAGCTCGCGGAAAAAAGGACAAATAAGAAGATAATGCATTTCGTCTCCAAGATCATTAGTACATAAAGGGCACTTTCTTTCGTTGTGTGGAGTATTGTTCCAGCGGCCTACTTCTATTGGGAGTCTATTGTTACCTGTTCTGAAATGAAAGAATTGAATACGCTGGGATGGAGATAGAACATTTAGAACCGTAGTATGCTCAAATTTTCTTATTTAAGTGTATGATACCGAAAACACCCACACGAGACTGTGTGGTGTAGATGTTTTGCTCTGAATCTTTTGTACATTCATAAAAAATGTTTAACTTAGGTAACCATTTGATTCAATTTTTCGGGGAAAAATGGAGCTAACGATCAGAACAAAATACATTTGCTGGAATTGTTTTGGAAAAGAAAACTATAAGTTATCAATTTAATGCATTTTGATACTGGAATTCTCAGCGTGGTAGCTTCTACAAATCGGAGAGACTTTTATTAAGTTAGACTTAACTAATACTAAGTTTCGTGAACGATTAAGATTATGCTAGTTGAAAGACCGAGATAGTTTGCATGTAACATTGATTCCTAAAACTGAAAGTACAACCAAATTCCGTGTACGTTTATCAATGTACGGAATCACCCGAGCGGTTCCCCGATTGACGTCACAGGAATTTTGTATTTTAACCTCAATTGAATTGATATACTGACCATTTAGTCGGTAAAGACTTAATAATTTGCCCTGTGGTCAAGTTTTAGAGATCAGCAAATATAAATTTCTTGTTCAATAACGGTAAATTTTCCAAAATGCATTCTGATTGGTCGAGATTTATGAGCGAAACTTTTTCGTGCATTGTATTGAAACCTAAACAATAGCGTTGTCTGAATACAATACAATACAATATTTCTTTATTTAGCAAGTATTGTTGTTTCGAATGGAAGGTGTTGGGGTTTTTTACGCCAGGTAAAGCTCGCACCTGCAAAATCAGTCGTTTGGATACATTCAAAGAGGTAAGACATTGTGAAATTTTGAATTTTCGATTGGATTTTATTGCGTTTAGGTGCTTGCTAATTAAATTTCTGGAGGGTGAAATGGGATTCGTGCAAACGAGTTTTCAATTGGATTTGTGAAACTTTAAGTGGTATAAATCTAGTGATTTTAAATTGTTTTGCAATTCAATGATGCCAGGCTGGATTGACTCTTTATGAAGAACCAGGTTTCCAGTTATGAGAATACGTACCCTGTGATATTACTGGATGCTTAGATAGTTGACCAACATTTGTGTTACGATGTGTTGTAAGGTGATGATATGTACGATTATTAAAATGCTTGTACGTTCTTGTGGCTGGATTTGTACTGGTCAGTTCTAATCAAATATGACCATGTTTAGACCGACTCTATGTAGTTTCAGCGTATCTAATACGATTGTGAAAGCAATATGAATGTAATAAATCATTTTGTACAGTATGAATGCTCAAAGTTAAACATCAGACTGCATTTGTCTCTATGCAACAGTTAATTAATTATTGTTCATGTATGTTTGTTATTGTTTTTGTAGCACAGAGTCTAACCATATTTATCTTTGTTTATTTCATGTCTCACAGACTTCATGATTGAGATATGACACTCTACTACATGTACATATATTTGTTGTCCAACCAAACATAGAACAATGTATGATTTAGATGTATTGAGAACTAAAGACTAACCTATCATCATCCATACCTTGGTAAGTAGATTGATTGTTTATATTATTGTGATTATTGATCAGATCTGCTGGTGAATGTTTTAACATGATTTGTTAATCCAACAAAAGACGAGTGTATTTGACAAGACCAGGCCCCAGTTTCACGAAAAAACTCAACTTAATACTCAAACTCAATCTTATGTTTCGATCGTTAATTTTACTTGTCTAATTAATGTTACAACAAACATAGTATCATTAGAAACCAAAATAGTGATTTAAAAGCCATGTTATATAAAATAAAACTGACTAATATGTTTGGATAAGGTTTAATTTAATCGATTTGAGTCTGTTAATAAACTGTTGAGTTTAGTCTCTAGTGAAAATTGAGTTTGTGGTTTTAAGTTAATAATAAAACCCATAATATTTTATGTTGATACTTCTTATATATTTTCATTATTATGATTATCTAATAACAGCAATTCCAACTACATTAACATGTTTTTAGAGACCAAAAACACTTGAGTCTGTTATTGAGTTTGTACTTAAGTTTGTTTGTGAAACTGGGGCCAGGAATGTTGACTATTTTCAGAGGATTTCTCTTATCATCAATACAAAACAAGTCTTCATGTAGTTAGATGCCATTATAGTGTTAAATAGCACTTTTATTTGCTTCTATAAATATTAAATACTTTGAAAGTGTGCCATGACATCTTGGACTTGAGTGTTTCCCCATAAAAAGGTTGAGTCCAAATTTAAGTTCAAAATTAAAAGTATCATTCCATGTTTACTTAATTGATTTATAAAGTAATGTATCTACATTTTAATGTTATTTTTATTATTTATCTTTGAATCACAAGTTCAACTTTGTTAGATTTGAAATAAGTTTACAACTTTTGACTATACCATTTAATATGAGTAGTTACTCCACCTTGGACTTTTTAACTAGAAACTGGGATTATAACTATTTCTTTTGGACTTTGAAATCCATTCCTCATAGGCTCTTTGCCAGGACCCCCCTTGGAAATATATTGGATCCAACATTGGTTTATTTTTTGTATAAATAATTCTGTTTTCTCTTTCACTATTAATTTGTGTATATAAAAGTTTGAAAATGGTGAGAATTGCTTATTCTAAAACTATAGTCAACTGCCTTACTTATCATAAAATATCTATTGATATTTTAACAATAAGATCAAGCAGTTCAGTTTGGGAACATTAGCTGCAAACATGATATCATTTGTTCACAGAATGTACGGTACAACATTATTTCTATTGTTAAACACTATGTATTGTTAAATTTTATAAACTAAGCTGTCTGTGGCATATTTATAAACCCTGCTGATTTAAATGCTCATTATTTGTTTGTTAATGCCAAAACATCAATACTGATATCTATTTTTATTGAGAGTATTTACTGATACTGCTGTACAACTAAGAAACAATTACATGTACATTGTTGATGTTGTTGTTCTTTCATTGTTTGGTTTTATGCTGTAGCAACTCATTATACAACTCATATCATGGTGGAAATGCTACATCTCTAGATAAAGCTCTTAACCAGTTATTAAGGCACTTACTTCCATCATTGACTGACAATTGTCCAACATGATTTAGTATCAGTGGTAGGAGGGGGAATTGCTGTAGAAATCATTTCATATGACTAAACTCCATGTAAGTTTGCCCTGTCTGGGAATTGAACTCACCACCCCGCAAGCAGTAGACTTGTGTGCTGGGCAATTTTTTGTAGACAAAATTCTGGAGCAATTAAAGTTATCATATTAAGATAAGAAATATGTTTAGAGTGTTTTCGATAGATATTTATAATTTTAAATCTTTTTCAATTATAGGTAATGGTGAAGTTGTATGTTTATCTACAATATAAATGTCATGAAGTCAAATGGTCTTGAAGATACATTTTTGTGTAAGTTATAATTTCTTTAAATTCCATTAATTTGAACTGTTTTCTTTCATGCATTATGGTGAAACAATGATGAAAATATATGATGAAAATATGGGATGAAAATTTACGATAAAATGTAAGATTTTACATATTCATTGTAGCAACAACAAAAAAATCAAAATGACACTAACTATAGAAGATAAATAGAGGAAAAAATGATGTCTCACTACATTTAAGCAGATTATCTCTAGCAGAACACAGATTAATGCATGAAAGAAACAGTTTTTTTGTAAATTTTGGATGTAACATTTTTGTATTTCTACTCATGAGCTCAGAAAATGATATTGTCAATTGTGGCTGCGCCACTCTTAAAAATAAATTTTCTGAACTCACTCATAGAATTAAAATTTGATCTTACACCAAAGTTTACAAAATACCACTATGATTTTATGATTGTTATCTAGGGAATCTACAAGAAAAAATGTTGGATTAAAATGAAATAATTTGCTCAAAGCCTTTATTTGCTCTTATCTGACCATTGAAGCATGCTGACCAATCTTTCTCTGCTGAACTGGTATATGAAATCCTGCTTTGGGGTAAAAGCCATAAATACTGAATAGAACTGGGGATTTCTAGAGCTCTAATTTTACTTGTTGCTAATTTGAAATAAAAAAAATTCACAATGACATTTTTTCTAAGTATTTGTTAGAGATGGTTCTTCATTCCACTTTATTCAATAAATGCACTATATTTGGCTGAGATGTTTCAAAATCATTTTTTATTCTGCAAATTTTTGGTCTTTGAATTCTGCACAATTTTATTTTCTAACATTTAATTCTAAAATAAATTCTATACAATAATATAATCTTTTTAATTATAGTGAAGCAAACATTACACTGAAAAAATTGAATTTATGTTGGAATTTTTATCGTAAATTTGCGATACATTGCCAGACATTACATGGAAGATCTGGAATCTGCATATTATGCATCTAGTACTCTAGTATTCCTTACTAGGAAAAAGGGTTTAAAGTTGGAATTTCCTTAATAATTCTCATCATGAACATATTTGCAAACTGTGAGAAATGTCTACAAAAAATGTTTTTTATTCTCTTAACATCATTTCAATCATTTTGCATGGTTTGGTATATTACACAGCAGTCTGATCAGAATTATTAATTTATCGTTATCTCCCTTTTGTATAAAAATTGTGTGAGTACAAAAAATATGTTAATATAATTTAAAAATTGGGTAAGTGTACAAAATAGGATAATTCATATTAGCACAATATGTTCATTAGTTTTGTATTGCTAAGAATCATTACTTAACTTGTTATTGTAAATTATTTGTTAAAAAAATAATTATAGAATAAATTATTACCTCCCTTTCATATGAAAATAGAGCAAATTTAAATATATACATTAAAGTTTGAGTTGACATACACTGTAAAAAATCTGACATGGTGAAGTCTTTGAAAACTAATGAGCAAATAAATTAGCTATTTCTAGAAATTTTAGCAGCTGTGATTTAAGATTAATACATTGTAAATCTTGTTTGTTTGTTTGTTGGGTATAACGCCATAGCAACACATTGTATAGGTCATATAATGGCGGTCAGTCAACCTACTCACTCCTCCAGGAAAGGCTAAATCTCTGGATTTAGCTGTTAAACAACTACTAAGCACATACTTTCGTCATCGAAAATCATTGGTGGGAGGGAGAATGGCCGTAGAAATAATTTCATGACCAAGCTTCACGAATGTATGCCCAGCCCGAAGACTGAACCCATGAAGACGGGCATATACAATTATTGAGATATAATAATTATAATGTATTATTTTTATTTTTTAAGGATGTCAAGCAGAACATGTGATGTATACACATATTGATGTATGAAAACAGTGCGATTCATGCTACACAAGGAATATGGACAAGTTGAAAAAGGATGAAAAGATAAAAGCTAAGATATTTATATTATTTTATGTATTTTGTATGTCTATGAGTCTGATGGCAACCTTTTTATTTACCTGAATTAGCTTGTGTGATTAATGTTTAATTTTGAAATTAAGTGATAGAAGTTGTTGCCTTAGTCCGTTGAGTACTTTGATTCAAGATTTCTTTGAAAGCAAACTGTCTCAGGCCACAGGCGATCTTTGTCTGTTGTTCTTATACATATATATTATCTATAATATATGTAAGAGACCAAGAGATAAAGATCACCTGTGTCTCAGACTTAGCTTATGCAGACTGGTTTGTTATTCCATATTCTTATATAGAGTAATATTCTAGTCTTGGACATCTATATTTTGATTGATAACTTTGTTAATTTTCTTTTCTATTTAATTTAATGAGTGCTGAATGAAACACTGTTGTGACTCCATTTAAAATAAAGGGAGTTACAATAGTGTTTTGTTCTGCTCTTGATTTAAAATATACTTAATATGAATAGAAACCACCTGATTAACATTAAGTTAATTTGGTCGTTTTTGTTTGTTTGTTACAACACAGCAAGAGCATTATTCTAGAACTTGATAGAGTCTTTATCTGATTTTTCTAAAAACTTGTGTGTAAGTTATACTTTTGGAAATTTAATGATTGTAGATATTTATTAAAGGGAGGTAACTACGTATTTAATCTATAGAATAGTTATATACTAATTATCTCCCTTTAAGCAGTATCTATCATTTCAGTTCTAAATTGTTACATGTTTTATTGGTTTGTTTTGATGCTAGATTAAGACTTTGTCATTTAAAGGATAAAAGCTGATAGGATACAGGCTTGACTTAGATTGGTTTTACATTTGTAATTATATTAACATTCATGTTTTGATTGTCTTTTTAAAATTATTTTTGTTCACATAAAGCCCAAATCCTTTCAAAAGGTGTATGACAAATACAGTGTATATCATAAACATTTTCACTTATAGGTCTGTTAAACTTATGATTACTGTTAACTTCGAAATAATTTATTTTCTTTTGGTTTTGGTTACTTTTCTATTTATTACTAAGACAAAATTTTTGACAATTCCTTTCATTCTTACTTTTTGAATTTATAATGTTTTTTTGTTTAAGTAGCATTTCATTTAATTATATAAATTTAATTTTGATCATCTTTTTTAATTTGTTCGCATTATACCTTAAGTTTCATAGTGTTATTATTTTCAAGTTTTGGATAGCTAATTACAAGTTTTCAAATTAATTCATTCAATGTACTTTTTTAATCTATACAATCTGCTAATGAACACTATTTATTATTATAATAGTTTAGTTAAGATTTCAAATAAGTCTACTGTATTTTGTCATGCATTTTTTGACGCTGATATCCTTTGCTTTTTATTATGGACTTATTCTGGATCTCTGGTTTATTGTTTTTCAATTAAGGTGCAAACACACTTTTAGTGGTACAATGAAAATTTATGGAACGATATTTATTTTTAATTTATTTTTTGGTTGATGAAACTGCTAAAAGCTTTGTTTGTACCTACATTGAATAACGTAAACTTTTGAGTGCTGGACATTTGTCTACTGAAAAGTATCTGGAATAATGTTCTTGTTGAGTTATTATAACCGATAATAAATAAGTCTTTACAACAAGTCATGGATTCTCAGGTAGATTATGAGAACGCCAGGTTTGTGGAACCTGGATATACTGAGGGTTGGTTGTGAGCCCAAGCCCCGGACGTACCGTTGATGTCACTAAGCAAGGTTGGGTGGAGTGTCGTCTGATCAGAGGGGTCATATGTAATGTTCCTGCTATCTTGTATTGGCTGGTAAATTTTAATACCTCAACCTAAACAGTGTTGGTTGGGATTTATAGGGATGATAGGGAGTTGTGTGTATGGGGGGTTGGAAGGGTAGGTGTGTATGGGAAGGCTGGGTTGTTTATGATGGCGGGGTGAGAAATGGTGTTATCTGAAAGTATCTGAGAAAGGCTGGTGGGTATTCCATGATTTAATGCTATCAGAAGTTTGTAATGTTGTACAGTGTATTGTCCCCATTTAGTGACTGTATGAGAGATGATCCCAAATTAGTGGTTTAGTGAGTGACTATTCATTAAGTGTTGTTTACTGAATAGCGCTTTCATTTTTGTGGTGTCTATATTTGTAGACCTCCTATGGGGTTATTAGTTTAGCAGGATCATGAATTTGTGCATTTGATTTGTATTTCATTATTTGTAATACAGTCTGTATTGGTACTGATATATGCATGGGGTTTAGGATTAATTGTGGACTAAGGGTATGCATTGGAAATTTAAATTTCACTAAATTTACTGCTATGCAGTTCTTGAATTACTCCTAGTGTTACACTGAACCTACATGAATGTAGTTTATGCAAAACTGTCTACTCCTCAAGTTGGACTTATTCATTGGTAGTTGAATAATTTTGTCTGCCTATTGTGAACAATAAAAATTTGACTATATTCAACCATGTTAGTTGATATTTTTTATTGTTCATTTATAGATTTGAAATTTATGTTTTTGTGGTATCACACATAAGAAAATGCATTTTTTGGTTTCTATGGTTGACTCACTACATGTTCCGACTCCTTATAATTGCAGGGTAAAATATGGCTCCTATGTGAGTTGCTACTGTATCACATTCTTGTACCCAGAGTCTAGTATTGAGAATCCTACTGGACTCTGTGTACGAGAATGCTGTATCATTGCAACTGAAGCTCTTTGAACACTTAATCATTGTCAATCTAGTGTTGACATATATTCTCATATCAATGAGTTCATATGAAACTTGTGCCTAGTGTCGTTGGATTATTTTAGATTTTATTTAACTGTCAGAGATGCATACATCAACCCCACTGATTTAGATACTCAATACACTATGTAAATACTCATGATTGGTTTAGATCAATCATGGGTAGTGAGTAGTGAAGTGGGTATTTAAATCAGTGGGGTTTATGTATGTACTTATGATAGTTAAATAGAATTTAACCATGTACAGTCACCACTGTTACATGAGGGTAGGCTGATGGACAGTATTCTCTGTATGCATTTTCTTCAGTTATATGTTGCATAATTTTGGATCATCCCTCATACAGTCAGTCCTTGTTGAATCCTTGATAAGGTTTGGTACATGTGATATCCTTTTGTCCTTTGATTGGACACCTTGATCTATTACAGTTGTACTGTATACATGTACATATTGTATATTTTAAGTATTAAAGTGTACAATTCTATATCTAATGATGTATTTGCACTGCAAATGAATCATTTAATTCATGATGAGAATCAGCTCTGAAAGTTTTTGAATTTTGGCCATTGACCTATATCCTGTCATTACAATTTGTGTGAATACAGATATATTCAAAGGGTTTAGAATGTGACTGTGCTTTCCTTGTTTATTGTAAATATAGCAAAAATTTAACCTCTGATAGAACTTACAATTATTGTATTTGGCTATTAATTTTTTTATTGCATCTCAGTTTGTTGATAGCGTCTTGTAAATTTCATTCACTGAATTACTTATGACCAAGTTTGGACTTTAAGATATTTGTCAGCTTTTCATTGCCTAATTAATTTATTGATAGGGGTTTCAGAGGTCATGTAGTACAAACTGTTTGTTTATGATCTCTTCTACCTTAATTTCTTTCATGTAAATTTGATTCAGGTTTAGAGTTTTCATTCTATTTTTTTTGGTTTTTAGTCTTTTTTTAAGCTTCCAAATTTGTTAAGAAAGATAATTAAGGTCAGTTAAGCCCATTAGGTATAATATGGTGGTGACTGCGGAGCAAGGTAAAGGCTCCCTCATCTATAAGATAGCGATATTATATCTTTTGGGAAGTTCAAAGTTTTTTTCCTAGTTTAGCAATTGATTTTGTGTAAAACTTATAATTGTAATAATTGTATGTAGGATCAAATATCAGTTAAGGTTAATTAAGCTCATCAGATATAATATGGTGGTGCAGTGGACAATGGTTATTGATCCCTCATCTATAAGATAGCGATATTATATCTTTTGAGAAGTTCACAGTTTTTTTTGTTGTTTAGTATAATATTATAGAGAACATTAACTTTTGACTTTTTCATAATTATTTTTATTTTGTAATTTAGCGTAGTTCTTTTTGGTGTCCCTCATTTGTAATTTATTAATTCATTTATCATGTTGCTGTATTTTTCACCTTTCATTGTAATTCAGTAGTTAACACTCTTCATAGAAGGGCGAAAAGATCATAAACAAGCAATTAAGACCACTTGACCACTGATACCCCTATCTATAAATCAATCAGACAATTTGAAAATCAGCTATTAAGGGGATAATTTAACAATATATAATTGTTTGTGATATTTCAATAATTTTGAGGGCTTTTGATTAGGTGTTTGGGTCTGCGAAACAATCCATGTACACATCCTGAGAGTTCATATACACTGTGTCCCCTCAGGTTTTACTAGGGCTATCTGAATTAAACTTTTTGTAGATAGGAAATTGATTTCAATTTACTGATATCAATTATTTGTGACTGAAATGAACAGAGTCTTAGTTGTAGCATTCTGAGTATGGCAACTAAAGATTAATGTCTTCCTGCTGGAAGTTATTTACCTTGAACACTAAAAAATTGTCTGATTTACATACGCACATGCCGAACAGTGTCTGTTTGTTATTTCCTGAGCGACAGCCAATTGATGGCCTCAATTGATTTCAAACGATTGGAGTTTGAAACAATTTTACCTTACTTATTTATGTTATAGAGTATTATGAATATGTTGGGTAAAACTTGTTTCTTTGCCTCTGACTGATTTCAATTTTTCTTATTGTGACAGTTTTGTTTGAAATGCAGAGTTTTACTTATCGTATTGATGTGAAATGTAGATCATTTGAATGCTTCTAATAGATATATTATGACATCGAGTACTACATAATATTATACAAATATTATTAGCCTGATATTATACTATTAACTTAGTTGGTGGATATGAATAGCTTGAAGAAATTAGCCTGAGATTAATTATTACATGACTGGCTTCTGCAACTAAGCTTCGGCTAACTGATTAAATGATTGTGAATGATATTCAAATTGTGCTCCTGTCTCACCGTGCTTCTGTTAGCATTTAATAACATTTGATTTAAACTATGTATTGTAATTGTGTTTTCGTCATAGTTAAAATGCTTGCAGTTAGCATGTTCATTTTCTTCTCAATGTTACATTTGACCAAGATGGTTTGAGGACAATTGGGAGGTGTATTAGAATAGAGCATTGAAATACTTAATGATATTTATGTAATTTTTTATTACAATAAATATCAAAGAAAGTTTTTTTTACAGCTGAAAATTTCAAGGACTATATTCGGTTTACTAAACTTAGTATTTTTTAATGCTTTATCATGTTTAACATATTTTGAATTAATATCCACATTTCACAATTTTTGAGGACAAATTAAATATTATTCATTTTTTGAAACAAAGGGAGGTAATAACTCATTCAAGTTAACATACTAAAGTCTTGTCAATGATTTTGCAGATATAAGTTGTTGAATAGATCTAATACATGAACACATGATTTACATATTGTTATAAAAAATGAGCAATTTTATGTTTGTTTTATAAATATAGACATGACATTGAGAGCTCATCAATGGTTCATTTAAGAATTTTTCATAATGAATGATAAGTGATTAATAGGCACTTTGACTTGCTCTAAATTGCATAAGTTTTAAGATTATTCTAGCTTTATAAGCTTCAAGGGAGATAATTAAAATTATGAATGGTCAATCTCTAAGCAAAGTTACTTCCCCTGAGTAACATTCAAAAATCCTGTCTTAATAGCCTTATACTTTCACAACTGCATTTATGTTCCTATTGATTTCGTTAAGAGTCAGAAATTAACTAAATTTCAAATATAGAAATGTAATATAATATGTTGTTTGTATAACACAGATATCTGTAAACAGATATCATATAGATGTATATAGACGCAGATAGACATAATTATGTGGTATAGGCTCTCTTGACATTGCACTGAGGGACATGTTGAGATGACCTTCGTGTTGACCAGTCAGTGCGTAGCTTTCATTTAGAGGAAGCACTATTAACAGATTTCGTAATTTTAATTTTAAGACTGAGGTATGTGAAACTAGCTAATATTATCAATTTAGCCTGAAGTCTTAATCAATGATCTTGACAAAATAAAACAAAACTACCAATATTTCATTTGAATGGAACTTAGGTGTACATGTATGTGCATCTAAATATTCTTATGATTAAAATTGACTGACTTAGAAATACTTGAATAATGATCTTAATCTAAGTTTACTCCAGTTTTTCAAATTGAAGCTGGCTGTAGCCTGATCATCAGATTTGGACCATGGTTCCGAATTAGGTTTCTATTGTGAACAGTTTATACTGAATAGTTGAACTAGCACTGGTGCATTATCAATCTTTATCAATCAAGTGCTCTAACTATATACAATCTTTTGACTCTTCTCTATTGTGAGTTTGATCATGACTTATAATATTCTTCATTTATATTAGAAGTAGAAATTGTCTTATTAATTTTTTAGCAGTAAATTAAGTGTAATTCTTATCATAGTAATTGTAAAATGTGGACTCAGATATCAATAAAGGTCAGTTTTCAGCCCATTAGGTATAATATGGTGGTGACTGTGGAGCAAGGTAAAGGCTCCCTCATCTATAAGATAGCGATATTATATCTTTTGGGAAGTTCAAAGTTTTTTTCCTAGTTCATCAATTCATTTGATGTTATAGTTATAAGTAGAATCAAACATCAGTTCAGGTTAATTAAGCTCATCAGATATAATATGGTGGTGCAGTGGACAATGGTTATTGATCCCTCATCTATAAGATAGCGATATTATATCTTTTGAGAAGTTCACAGTTTTTTTCCCATTTTAAGACATTCCCTTTTATTTTAATTAATTATATTTTAATTTGTTTTTTTGTCTATTCCTGTATTAAAAATCATTATTCTCTAGCTAAAATGTCAAAAATCAAAATTTCATATTCCACTTTTTCATTTAGAAATATTCTTTTTAAGCATCAAACTAATAATAGAGAGGAGTCAAAAGATTATATATAGTTTCGATCACTTGATTGATAAAAGATTGATCATGCCCCGGTGTTCTTTAATAATCAAGCTTGTTACACTGAGTTTTAGACCCAACCATCCACTTGTGTGATATTGTTGAGTCGATTCAAAATCTTAAAAGGGACTTAATCGTACTTTCGTAAATGGTTCTGCATTGTCTTGTTAGAAGCTAGCTTGTACTAGATAAGGCTGGTTTGAATTATTGACTTAAACCCATTGCATGGAACTAAAGGCAGATAAATTTTGTTATTTGTTTCTATTTTTATTGAAAAATAATGACTACTGTGACACTTATAGTATTCTATTTTTCTTATTCATTTTTTTCATTCTCTCATAAGGTAAACTAGTCAGTAAGTTTGCTAGGTAAACAAACCCTAACTCTACAATCTGGCTCCATTAGCTATAGTATTGTATATAAGCTAAATTTTAATTACTATTAGCAATAATTGATTCTATTGTATGCCTGGTTATAGATTCAGGTTATCTCCCTTGTATCAAGTATAAAATATTACATTTTTGTTGAAACTTTTTTTGTACTGATCTCTTTTGTAGTCTGAAGTTCATTTACTTTGGTAATTCTGTGATAATGTAGGTAATTGACTTTGACCATTGTAATTGACCATTGTTCTGTACACTTGGAAACTTTAGATGTTGGTGTTACTTGTCGGCCCAGATTGCTAGCTCCATGATATTCTATTTTATATGTTATGTATGAGTTAGAGTATAATCGAGCTAGTGACCTGTCCGTGTAAGTACTAGCACTGGTATAGGGTGCAAATAATAAAACTTACAAGAGCACCTCATGAATTTCAAATGGTGTACAGCAGGTCTTATACTTAATTTTTGATAAATTGAATACTCTGTATTATTTGAAGAGAATAGATTATATATATATATATATATTGTACTGACTGACCTATCTTGTAAAGAAAACAGTGGATGACTTAGTAAAAACAAAGTGTGCCTTTTATGCTTGTTAAGTCCATGAAAATCATGATTTACTGTCTAGCTGGATTAGATTTTTTTTATCATTTTTGTGATTCAATGTTTATGTAGTAGAAGTATTATTTCTTTTTTAAAATACAGTAAGCACTCTATAGTATGACACTCACTTTTTCATATTTTTGTAATTGATTTATAAATATTGCGGCACTACGAAGTCAATCAATCAATGCCATCACTCAAGTTCTAAAATTGTTTCACCAATATTTACAATACAAATCAAATAGGCTGTGCCTGGCTATGTGGCATATGTTAGTATAATTGGTCACTTCACTTGTGTACACTATTAAGTAGTATAGTGTACCAAATAATACATATTACATATTCTGCTGGTCTCTAAGTACACCTTGTGTGCACTTTTTACCCCCCCCCCCTTCAGGTTCCTATTTACTGATGGTATTTGAAATTTTAATCACTATATTAGTTAATTATACCATTGTTCGGCTGAAAACTTACACTTTACCTCCTAATAGAAATTATAGAATCAAATTTGTTGATACTCATGCATATATTTAAATGTATTGAACAACATAATATTTTGTCTATTGTCAACTTAGTTTTTTCCTTTTTTGGTTTAAAATATTTAGAAACATAGTAACTGTAAATATTCTTTTAAAGATGTTATAATTTTACATTATACTAGTGAATAGATCTAATCATGGCTGATATAAATGCTCCAAAATAAAATAAATCAAAGAAAAATGATCAAATGAAATAGAAATAAAAAAAAAATTGATAATATATACAAAAAATAATGGATTCAAGCAAATATAAGAAGAAAAAAAAAGATGGATCCATAATAATGTACATGTATATAAAATGTAAAAATGATCATTAAAAAGAGAAAAGAAAAAACAATCCGAGTAATCTAGTGAAGGACCCAGTAAATTCTGGGGGATAGCTAGATCGGACTGTAATGAAAATCCGAGTAATCTAGTAAAGGACCCAGTAAATTCTGGGGGGATAGCTAGATCGGACTGTAATGAAAATCCGAGCAATCTAGTGAAGGACCCAGTTAATTATGGGGGGATAGCTAGATCGGAAGATGTTGGCTTTGTTAGATGTTAGTTACATGTATAGTGTACAATTATAAATTCAAATAAAATCCTATGTTTCACTAAATTTATAAGAAATATGAACTGTAGTAGATTTTACTTGTATATCAGAGTTGACAGAAATGTATTATCATTGTAATACATGTAGATAATTTGTTAAATTGTTTTTTACATCAAATTGTGTGTGCTGATATATCATTTAAAAAAGATTCCTATGAATTTTAATGGTTCGTGAATCACTGCTAGTCATACCCTTCCATAAAATTTGCATAAGATCAATACTGTATTAGGACAATTTGTTAGCTTCTTGTTGAAGGTGGTTCCAAGAGAGCTGGTTAGGTGCACCACCCTCTACCTTTCAATAAATGATGACGACAATTCCTGTCAGACTTCACTTGACCATAAGCACATTGTTTACTTGGGTTTGTATTGTAGATAGAGGTTTTTTATGAATATGAACATGTGTATGGCATTGGTAATGATGGCTTTTATTAGTTGATTATTTGTTTTATTGATACTGTATGAGAATTAATATATATAGTCATTAGTTACTTGAACAGATTTTAATTAAAATTGTTGGTTGTTTTTTTTTACATTTTTTGTTAAAACGTATTAAATTCTGTCAAACTTAGGCTTCACTTTATATTTATTACAGTATATTCAATGTTTTCTGTACAGTTTTTGGTCAGCTGTATAATATAATATATTTTTTATGATTTAAGTCAGTGATTTTTTTCCGTATCTTTTTTAATGACAAATCAATTATATGTATAAAGGGCCATCTTTGAATGACTCTAAATATTTATAAGCATTATAGTTTTATAGTTATAAGATATATACCATCATAATTTAAATTTTTTGAACATTTACAGATACTTAAAAAATTTGAATACTTTTGAGTATAGTTTTTGAAAGCTTTGATTCCAACTTGATACAAGTGTTTTTTCCTGACTTGTTTTTCTGATGAAGATAAAAAATAACCAGAAATAGTTTTTATATTTACTGTTTTGGTTTATACAAGATTGCAATAAGTAATTTCATTCTATAATTAGCTTTTATTGATATGGTTATTGTTCTAATATGGTATAGATGGTACATTAAGTTTAGTGTCTTGAAAGAGATATTAGATCTTTAAAAATATGAATATCAGCAATTCAGCTTTGCTGAGAATATAATGATCAGAAACTGGTTTCTTTAACTGTTTGTGTGTCTACATCAGCCTTGTCTATTACAAGCTAGAACAACAGCAGATTATGATAATTGATTGAGGTGAATACTTCAATACATAGAATACATTCCAGGTTTTTTTTCCGTCTCTCAATTGATCTAAGAAATTCTATGTAAAAACTATTTAAAAACATAATATACATGAACATAGTCTCAGCAAAATTTGAGCTGATTGTGTTTGCTAAAAACTATAGACTTTCGATCAAGGTCATTATAGTTAATAATTATACAGCCAAATAATTACCCGTAATCAAATATTATTTTAAAAGAATAGGCTAAAGTTACATAGGCCTAATGAGCTACTGTTGGGTAGATTTTGTATATGTTAAGATCATGGCTGAACACTGTTGTTCATATGATTATATTAGCTAGATTCGTATATCTTTTCATATGAAGCTGCATTTTACAACTTTTAGCCGGAATTTAAATGTGGTTTTGAACAAATATTAAACTGATGGGGCAATTTAAAGATGAGCTTTTTATTGATATCAAAGACTAATAGATACCGTAGAATACGCAACTTTCTCTATAGGTATATATTAAATTTCCGAATTTGCGCCGAGACGAACAAGTCTTATTGCGATAAATATCACTATATATATAGGGTTTAAATGTTTCGCGAAATGAAATATTGATGAGCTCAATTTCTTGTATGTATTGATTTAGCATTAAATTGTCTAGGGAATTGGTGCAAATGAAAACTGAAACATGCTTTTTGAGATATTTTGATGTCCTTGAATATTTTTTTGTCTTTTCTGTTAAAACTTTGGATTTTGTGTGTTGATAGAAATTATCCTATAGAGGTTTAAACGGTTTCAATACAAAAATATAACCTTTAAGATTAAAATTTTGATTAGTCTATTTTTGGGGTTAAGCTTATTATAAACTAGTTTAATAAAATAAGAAAGCTGAACATTATAATAAAATTAGAGCTTAATTATTGTGACTTTCTACTGATTTTCCAGGTCAAATTCCATTTTTGGGGCTGTATATAACAATTTTTAGTGAAACAAGATTCTACAAATTATAATCATACTGGTATCCTTATAACATTATAATCTTGTGTTAGTTGTGAGAAATAAAAGTAATAATGTAACTATTGATCTTGAAGATAAAACATAATTTACATTGACTTTCTTTGATATATAATTCAAAAGTTTTGGGTTTAGTAATGCACTTATAATGTGCATGTTTTAGTGTATAATCTACATTTCACATCAATGCATTCTGGTAGAATTCTGCATTTCAGCAAAACATAGGTATATAGGGAAGGTTCTCAGTTCATGGACCTAGTATATTAGACAATAGATTATGTTGGATGTACTGGGGTTTATGAACTGAAACCATTTCCATCCCCATCCATTGGGCCCATCCATCCTTGGGTGTTTTAAATTGAGGTTTTGTTTTGGTACAATATACTGTACAACACTTCAAATTTCTGATAGTACAAAATCATGGAAATGCCACCAACTTTCTCAGAGAACTCAGAGAAGCATCATTTTAAACCTCTCCCTCTCATAAACGCCCACCTCTCATGCATGCTCCCTCCTGCCTCTCGGACCACCCTCTCCTTGTCAACCCCCTATAAATTTCGCTGGCGCTGTTTGGGTACCCAGTCTGCAAGGTACTTGAACATTATGTATGCCAAAAACCCTCCAGGATATTTCCGGTCAGGCTTTGGCACGTTCTCAGCCCATGTGATATCAGCACCACTGGAAGGGCCTTGCACGCGGGTTCATGTATCTCAACCTAAGGTATTGAAGGGAAAGCAAGTCTTGTTAGTATCATGTCTACCGCAGAGTAGTCCATGACTAGGAGTAAAGATTTGTTTATTTTTAGTTGTGCTAAAATGATTGTTTTAAAATAAAATATTTGAATAAAATATAATATACCGGATAAGATGAGCTAATTATTTCCAGTAGATGTTTCTTTTTTACATTTCAGTAATTGTAAACTTAAAGAAGAAGAAGAAGTGAGGATCTAATTGGGAAATGGTGATTACAATCAACATGCTGGGCATATTATGACTTAGGGTATACTTATTTAAATTTTTAGGTTTTTGTCTTTTATTAAATACTTCTTGTAAATTTATTCATCATTTAGGACTCTGTATTTATTTTCTATTTGTGTGCTTATTTATTTATTATTTCAAGTAGGTGTTTTTTACATTTTAGTTATTTATAATGTTAGGGTTTAGTCTTTATTTACAATTAACATATATTCATGATTTTAGGGGTTTGTCTTTATTTACTACTTGTTTATTTATATAATGTTTCCTGTCTCTCTATGACTACTTGTACTTTCAATATTAATTTAGGTTTTTGTATTTATTTGTATATTTATTCATGATTTGTCTTTAGAATCAATTTTTAGTTTACTAATTTTACAAACAATATGGCTATGTAGTATTTTATAATGGTAATGCATGTTATCACTGTCTTGTGGATCATTCATGTATAATTTACTAGGGTTTTGTCTATACATATTTATAATGTTAATGTTGTTTTTAATTTTCAGCTGTTAATTGTTTGTATGGGGACACTGTCTTGTGGAACATTTATGTATAATTTACTAGGGTTTTGTCTTTATTCAGTTCAGGTACTATAAGTTATTAGGAGTTTGTTTTTATTTATAATAAATATACATATTTATAATGTTAATGTTGTTTTTAATTTTCAGCAGTTAATTGTGGGGACACTGTCTTGTGAAACATTTATGTATACTTTACTAGGGTTTTGTCTTTATGTACTTCAGGTATAACAAGTAATGAATTAGGTGTTTGTGTTTATCTATTACAATTGTATGTATGAATAATGTAAATGTTGTACACTTTTATATAATTTATGTTTAATTTTTTTTTATTTTGTACTTATTAGTTATATATTTTTTCATTATTTTAGGGTTAATCTTCAGAATTAAGTTTACAAATACAAAGAATATGATTATGTAGTAATGTTTTTAGGGGGTATGCATGTATTTTATTTTACATCAGGGATTTGGTCAGCCCTGACTTACACTGTCTTGTGGATCATTTATATGTATGTATTTTGTTGTTTCATGTTGTTTCTTTATTTAGGTTTTATTGTTGTTTTCTACTAACACTAACACATTCATGTATTTTTCTTTTGTTTTTATTTAGTATAATTATCTTATACATGATTTTTGTGGTTATAATTTAGGATTTTTGTATTTATATACCACATGTGGATTTATTTATGACTTAAGTATTTATGAATTTAAGGTATTATATTAAGGTGTGTTCATTTATTGATTTAAGGGTACACTGTCTTGTGGATCAATTATGTATGTTTTTTGTTGTTTTATGTTGGTTTTTTATTTATGTTTTATTGTCGTGTTCTAAAAAGGTAATTGTAGGTACATTTGGTGTTACAACAAGACAAGACAAGACAAGACAAGACAAGTTTCACAACATTTATTAATAATACACTTGAGTTTATTTTGTTTGCAGGGAAAATTTTTTGAGCCTATTACAGGAAGATGGAAAAAAGTTCGACCTGCAGACACTCATCTAATGTATTATTATTGATAGAAACAGTTGATCCCCACCTTCTATACGGAACAGTCCGCTGTCTTCGGAACTGGATGTACGCCGGCCTGAGGGTGTCCCTTCGAGGAGCTGTATGGAGTTGGCAGCGAAGTACAGAATGGGTTCAGGATGTCTTAAACGGCAATTGTAAGATCATTGGATGTTACAGCAATTCAAGACAAGACAAGTTTAACATGTTTTATGAATAATATACTTGAGTTTATTTTGTTTGCAGGGAAAATATCTCCGTTTTTTGAGTTTATTACAGGAAGATGGAAAGGAGTTCGACCTGCAGACACTCATCCAATGTTTTATTATTGATAGAAACAGTTGATCCCCACCTTCTATACGGAACAGTCCGCTGTCTTCGGAACTGGATGTACGCCGGCCTGAGGGTGTCCCTTCGAGGAGCTGTATGGAGTTGGCAGCGAAGTACAGAATGGGTTCAGGATGTCTAAAACGGTAATTGTAAGTACATTGGGTGTTACAACAATTCAAGACAAGACAAGTTTTACATGATGTATTAATCATATACTTGAGTTTATTTTGTTTGCAGGGAAAATATTTCATTTTTAGTTTTTTACAGGAAGGTGGAAAGGCGTTCGACAGACAGAGGCACTCATTCATTAATACTTGTATCAAGAGGGGAATTTTACACATTGAAATGAGGACATCTATTTAAGTGTTAAATGGGTATGCGGATATATTTATTTTTATATCTCAGGGTTTTAGACGCCCCTGCCTTGCATAGTCTTACTCATAAATGGTTCACAAGACAGTGTAATTTAAGAAATAGGTTTATTCAGTTTTAATGTTTGATTTCATATTAACTTTTGATAAATGTATCCATGTTGTATAAATGGGTAGTTTTGTATATGGTTCACAAGACAGTGTATTTACATTTTATGAGTAGCATTATACATAAATGGTTCACAAGACAATTTTATTTAAATAGGTTTATATATGTAGCATGGGTATGCGTGTATACGAGTATACATCAGGGAGTTAAGACGACCCTGCCTTGCATAGTCTTATACATAAATGGTTCACAAGACAGTGTTATTTAAATAGGTTTATATATGTAGCATGGGTATGCGTGTATACGATTATACATCAGGGAGTTAAGACGACCCTGCCTTGCATAGTCTTATACATGAATGGTTCACATTACAGTGTTATTTAAATATGTTTATATATGTAGCATGGGTATGCGTGTATACGATTACATCAGGGAGTTAAGACGACCCTGCCTTGCATAGTCTTATACATAAATGGTTCACAAGACAGTGTAATTTAATTAAAGGGTTTTGTTATTTACATTTCATTATTGTCTTATATATTGATCATTGGTACATGCTTTGTTGTCTTGTTAGTTCTAAAACATGTTTATTACTGTTAAATTGTTGCCTCACTATCACATTCACGTTCAACTAACCCTAGCACATTCAATGATTCACTTACGATTTTTCATGTAAATTTAATAGCTTATTTAATTATTTTCAATGTTGCTCATTATTTATGTTATAAATACTTTAATATGCTATTACCCTTGTCTTATGTATAATAATATTTTGATTGCAGGGGAAATATTTCTTTTTGAGTCTATTACAGGGTGATTTAATGAAGTTCAAGTACAGAATGGGTTCAGGATGTCTAGCCAGATAAATGAAAATACATTGGCAGTGATTCACGTGTATTCACAACAAGGCAAGTATTGTATACATATCTGTCTTTCATGATATATAATTTTGTTTTCAGAAAAATATGTACCTGGAAATGTTGTTTGCATTATATTTACAATAGGGGCCTATATAGGAACATTGTCACTGCCCTCAAAAAATTCCTATGCAGTTTGAATTAATCCGTGATTCTATATGTAACATAAAGTCTCTGAATTAATTGAATTCCTAATTGAACTTTGAAGTCTAATTAAATTTTTATTTTTATTTTTCATAGTTTATTCTAGTAAATATTTACACAATGGAAAAACAATTTTACTTCTGCTTTTGTTGTTTAGTCGCAGAAAAAGTCTTTAAAACTGGCCAATGCATCTCTAAGATCTATATAATAAAGTACATAACCAATATCTAGTTTGAGATCTATGTTATGTCCAAAAGAAATATATACTGAGCACTAAATGCTGAAATTAATGAGTTTTCAGGCTAGAAATATCCTTTTTATTTGATAGCCAATGACATTTTGCGGCTTTCCGATCCTTAAAAAACTTTTTTTGCATTTTGACGACAACGATATTCATGAAACCAATTCGTTAATACATTAGTTTTGGTCCGGAAGTAGTGAGTTTTACGTTGTCAAATTTCGACCGATTATCAATTAAATGGATTTAACGAAATGAAACCGGTGGTTGGAAATGTCGGTACGATTTGATTCAATTAACTTACGTAAAAGAAATCATTATCTACAGTAAATTCCTTACTAGGTGTGTTACTTTTGTGTCAAAAGTTGATTTATTTAGGTAAACTCATTCACTCATTCTAAAATCCTATGCCATACTGTTAAAAATGGAAGATTTGTGGTAAATAGATTTACAATCATGAACTAAATGGTACTGTTAAAGTGTATGATATTTATCATGTGAAGTGGGAGATTTAAGGCTCATAAAATGATAGTTTCAAAATGTACTATTTTTTACAGACTCAAATGTATTGTATTCCAGATTAATAAAGTTTTAACATGTTTTTTAATTATGTCTGGTATGGTTTAAATTTTGAATGTATGAAGAAATTTTTAGAGGGCAGTGTTAATGTTAATTTAGTCTTTACAAGTTATTGTTACATTTTATTCAATTGTCAGTGGTGCACATTTTAACCCTGCTGATTTAAATACTCTCAATTGTACTGCTGTACCCAGGATTGATAAAAGGCAGTGGCTAGAGTTACGGTACTGTAACTCTAGACCCAGGTTCTAGAGTTACTGAAGTCAAATAACATGCTTATGTTTATATTCTTTATTGCTCAAATAATTAATAAACAAATATTTACTGACACAACTTATTCTATTGTTATAACAAGCACCATTTTGGATATTACTAATAAACTTACTGGATGTTTAAAAATGGATTCATACACGTTATTTTACTTCCGTTACTCTAGCCTACCTTTTTAAGGATTGTCTACAGTTACGGAACTTCCGTAACTCTAGAACCTAGGTCAAGAGTTATGGTACCGTAACTCTAGCCACTGCCTTGATAAAAATATATATCCATCTTCAATTCTTCATAAATCAGTGGTAGTGATGTATGCAGCACTGACAGTTGATGTTAATGTAACATTAAAACTACAACATGTTTGACATTTGGAACACCTAGACCTTACATGAATGAATAATCTCTGAAGGATTTGTGGGGGGGTCTACCCTGGCAGCTTGGGATTTTACTACCTACGTGAGGCGAAGCACATAATAGTAATGCAAAATAGTTCTTGTATATACACAGACCTTTGTCAAATCATATTTCTATGTTAAATATTAAACCAAATATTGTTCAGCCATATCATTGAACTATGTCATTTCAAATTTACGGACTATAAACGAAACATCACTAATCGCCTAAACGCTTGCGTATTTGTTTACTTTGGCAGAGGTAGGGCCATCATCGGAAATCGCCATATCGATGATGTATCACCGATTCTTGACAGACAATCCAATGTCAATTTGTAATTTCAAATTATTTAATTAAGTTGTTCTGATACATTCCCTCTTTTAACACTTGTACATAATTCTTCTTTTCTTCTATTTCAGTGTGACAGTGTCTTCTACATGGACAAGAAATGGTCATCTACATAATATTGATGAAATGGTCATCTAGCGGACAGTGTAAGGACTTTATGCATATAATTAAATTACAGCAAAGCTAGTTTTAAATTGCTTACATTGGACATTATTAATTTTTTACAGCAAAGCTAGTTTTAAAATATTAACTCATTCCGGCTAGCTCAGTATGTAGTACGCAAGTCTACTGATCGTGGGTTTGATTCCAGGGCAGGGCATACTTTTGTGGACCTTGGTCATGAAATTATTTCTACAGCCATTCTCCCTCCTACTAATGATTTTTAATTATGTAGGACAGTTGTCGGTCACTGATGAAAGTATGCTCTTAGTAGTCGGTTAATAGCCTGCTGTAATATGACCTTATATGTGTTGCTACGGCGTTAAACCCAAGAAAAACAAACAAAACAAATCATTCCTTATCTAATGAAGGAATATTATAAAAATTCCAATATTCGATGATGTTTCTAAATAATTTATGTTAAGAATTATTATGATAATTTTGATTTTCCTGACAGTTGAATGCCTGGCAGTTATCGACCCATGAAGTAAATAATGCTCCCAGAGCTTCAGTTCATAACCATACAGAGCTTTTTTCAGTGCTTGGGGAAGGGGCCTGGGACCTTTTTATATATAGAACATTTGGGGAAATTTTATCGCAATTTCATAGAAAGGGGAACAAAATATCCAAGGTAAACTTCAAATTTGGGGAAAACTGGATGATTTTAAAGAAATTTCAAGAGGGGAAGGCGCCTGTTAACGACCCCTGTTATATAAGGAAAAAAAGGCCTGCCATATGAAATGGTTTGTGTACAATTGTACAGTACAACCTCTTGCTTTCTAGTAGTTATTGCTCTGCAGAGGTTGAATTCAATTAAATTAAAACCTCGGGAAAATATCAAGAGCTGTTGTTGTCCAGAGGATTTTTTCTGTAAAGGGCCCCTCTGCAGAGGTAATAGTGTATATCTAAAAATTGAAATTATAATTCTTATAATGGAAACATTCACATTTCTAACACTTTTTCATAATTTTTCTTTCTTATATTTCAGTGTGACAGTGTTTCCTACATAGAGGAGATGAGATCTTCTACATAATATTGATGCTATGATTATCTCTCGGACAGTGTATGTATTAATATAGAGATCAAAATAAACTTTTTAATTAGGTTCATTGGACCAAATTTATACATTTTCACAGATAAGCTAGTTTTAAAATCATATTTTATTAAAAATGAATTCTTAATATTAAAGCATGTATCTGAACATGTTGATATGAATTTATTTTTATATGGATTGTTAATTCCTGGCAGAGGAGTGGCTGATGGCAGTTATCTGCCCTTGGAATAAAAAATGCCCGAGAGCTGTTTTTGTGCAGAAGATCTGTTCTGTAGAGGGCCTCTCTGCAGAGGTTATACCGTGTTTTCAAAAGTATAAATTATATTACTTATATGGAAACATTCACATTTTCGCTATGTGTTCATAATTTTTCTTTCTTTCTTTCAGTGTGACAGTGTCTCCTACATAGATGAGATCCTCTAAATAATATTGATTCAATGATCATCTTGACTACAGTGTATGTATAAATTTAGTGTTTTAATTTAACATTTTTGTTTGATTATCTTCAAGTTCATTGGACTTTATTCATTTTCTTAGCTAAGCAAGTATTAAAGTATTAATTTGATTGCCAGCCCAGCTAGCTAAGTTGGTAGCACTCGAGCCTTTTCTAGGAACAGTGGTTAGGTGGACTGACCACCATGATATAACCAATACATTGTGTTGCTATGGCGTTAAACCTTACACAAAATTTGAATTGTCCCTTATTTATATAAAAGGAAAGTATATTAAAAAAATTAAATCTTAATATTGAAGAATGTATCTAAAGGTTTTGAAGATTATTTATTATTATATGGAATGTTTAAACCAGCCAGTAAAAGACATGATGACTGTTATTGGCCCATTGAATAAATCAGGCACTGAGAGTATAACCCTATAAAAAGATTGGAAACCCTAGTACAAAATGAAATTAATAAAAAAAAACCATTCGCATTTCAAACATTTTGTCATAATTACTCTAATTTCTTTATTTCAGTGTGACAGTGTCTCCAACATAAACAAAATGAGGTCATCTGATAAGAAAATCTTTTGGAATGAAATGTACTGGTATGTATCAATTTAGTGTTTTCAAGTTTAATTTTTTAGTGATTATTAATAAGTTCATTAGGCCTCATGCATATTCACGGCAAATCAAATTTTAAAGTATGACTTTCATTCCTTATTTTATTTATGTTTGAATAATGACCGCATTTCGTTGGAGGTCAATACTGGATTTAACTGTCAAACACTGGTCATTTGTGGTCATAATATATATGTAGGGAAAGTAGATTGTGAAAATGATATCTTAATATTCCAGGATGTATCCAAACATGTTGAAAGTTATATTTTGTGAGCATTAGGGATGTTAATATGGGCAGAGAGGGGCTGATTGCAGTTATCAGCCCCTTTGGATTATTAGTACCTCAAGAAATTTAGTTCATAGCCTTATAAAAATGTTGATTACTATGATATTAAAAAAATAATTGTGATACTTACTTCAACATTCACGTTTTGAAACACTTCATAATTCTTCTTTTCTTCTACTTCAGTGTAACAGTGTCTTCTACATTGGTTAGATGAGATGACCTACATAACTATGATGAGATGACCTACATACCACTGTCGCAACATAGATGAAATGACCCACATACCACTAGATGAGATGTTCCACATACCACTGTCACAACACTGATGAGATGATCTATATAATATATAATCCGTCTCTTAGTCCGTTTGACAATTGTTAACATGCATACCACTCTGTATTGAGATCAGACCACGGGTTCCGGAAATGGTCGCAGCGCTCTCTATGGAGGTCTGTGAATTTGTTGCCCGCAAACCACAGACAGGTACTGCATTACAGCTGCATTATGCATAGTGTTGTTGGCGCTATGTGTAGTGTATCTGTGCATTTGCCAAACCGGTGCAGCTTAAGAGCTTGACCCGTGAAATCACGGTTCGACTCACCCACCCGGGGTTGCATTGACTTTAGGACTAGCACGTGGGTAACTTGACCTTACATGCTCTGTAATAGTTTGTACAAGAACTTTTAACATCATGTAAGCCAGTCACAAGTCTGGATAAACAAGGAGTGACCACAATAGCTATTTTAAGTGTTACGTATCCCTCGGCAGAGAGGCTGATGTCCATTATCAGCCTACTGGTTATACTTAATTCATATTTGGAAGTACTTACAAAACTAAAGTTATCATTCCTTCATGAAATGCCAGTACACAAAGATCACAACAATGGCTATCAAAAAAAACTAATATGATAGTTTCATTATTTCAAGATAGAGAATACTTAAGGACCTCCTATTTTGAGACTGGTAGATTTGTATAATCAGACTTTAAGTTAGCACAAAACATTCCCTTCTCATAGTGTAATGTAGCACACATTTTCAGTAATGGAAATGTAGTCTGGGTTCAAGTCCCAGTGAGAAGATGTATAAAGTGTTGACAGTTCTGAAAATGCAATCCAATCTTCCATGACATTAATTAGGTTAAAGTTCATAACTAAGAGGAAAACATAGTTTGCTTTTTGTATGGGTAAGCCAAAAGAAAAATGAAGGAAAGAAAAATTTAGTAAATAGATATTTTCAATCACCGATCATTATTTGCCTCCATGCCTTCATACAAATAACATTGTTGATTTACTCTGATGCAAGTAATTAATGTTAAGATGCAATGCCCAACTGTAGCACAAAGTCTCAAAAGTTGTCTCCCTTGTTGAGGCCGATAAAAACTTTTTTCAGTGAATAGATAATCACATGAACTTCATCAACAACTAATTGGAAAGCAATATTTGTTTTTCACCTATCCTTTCCAGACATATGGTTGAATGATAATAAACCACTGTAGCAGTTACATTATGCCTTATTTAAACCTTTACTAGTTGGACTGCTGCAAGACATTGACTGAAAACAAACATTGATTTACATTCTAAAGGTCATGTCACTATATATACATGTACCATAGAAATGCTAACATTTAATATAATACATTAATTATGATATGTCAAAAATTGATTTTCACCCTTTATGAAATTGATCATGATTTCATCTCAATTAGATGGCTTAAGTTCAACAGAATTGTCTCAGGATTTTTGCAATGAACAAGTATAATGTTGTAACCCAATTAAAATCTATGGTCCGAGCTCAAACACACGACCCACTAGTCCTAAGTATACTCTTTACCACAATAAGTGTAACCTTAAAAGCAAGGCATTCGCAAGAACATGCACTGTATTACTATTATACCTCTGCTACAATGTGTTGCAACATGTAAATTGTATAATGTAAAATGTCATAAATTGTCTTGCTTTGCAAAAACTTCCTGCCTTATTTTCCAGATGTTGGAAGCATAACATATATCTAATTCGCATAATAAGACAGGTGCTGAAATTATTATAAAAAGTCTCTATATAATAATATATATCAATTGTGTAGCTGATACACATTGACCTTGCTCTGGTATATTGTATATGTAGCTAATACACAATGAATTTGGTCTGGTATATTGTATATGAAGCTGATACACAATGACCTTGGTCTGGTATATTGTATATGTAGCTGATACACAATGACCTTGGTCTGGTATATTGTATATGTAGCTGATACACAATGACCTTGGTCTGGTATAATGTATATGTAGCTGATACACAATGACCTTGGTCTGGTATATTGTACATGTAGCTGATACACAATGACCTTGGTCTGGTATATTGTATATGTAGCTGATACACAATGACCTTGGTCTGGTATATTGTATATGTAGCTGATACACAATGACCTTGCTCTGGTATATTGTATATGTAGCTGATACACAATGACCTTGGTCTGGTGTATTGTATATGTAGCTGATACACAATGACATTGGTCTGGTATATTGTATATGTAGCTAATACACAAAGACCTTGCTTTGGTATATTGTATATATAGCTGATGCACAATGACCTTGCTTTGGTATATTGTGCTTTGGTATATATAAAACATAGTTTATCGATGAAAAATTGGAATTGTATCAGTAAGAATGATAACAAGGTGTTTGAAATCTACACGTACATATCAGCCTCTTATTAATTTTAAGATTATATTCAGTGTTACTTATATTAAGTTTGAAGTTAACTGTAAATGTGCTTACTATGATTCAATATTAGTATACTAAACTCTTACTCAACATTGTACTTAAGTCATAATTATAGCAGAAGCGTCTATTTCTTTATTGTGTTAATACTTGGGATTTTTACCTAATTAAAATGACTGATATGGATACTTCATTACAGGGATGGCAATATAAATGGTGTTTTGTTTTTTTGTACGCACTATAATATACTGAACAATTTAGGTACAAATTATCGCAAACCATTGAGTACACTTTCACAATTTATTTTAGAAATACTGTGTTTAAGATATAAATGAAAATACATAATATAGAACATAATGACTTCAAACAAAGGCCATTGTTATGTTATAATATATACACATGTATATATACGAAAATTTCATATAACGTAACACTATACTACGGACCAGTTAAACATACTTACAGCCCTGAATGTAAATTGTATTTTTCAAGGTTTCTGGGAAGCATATCATCATAACTCTTACGGAAATATAACAATATGATATAGAAGGGTTGGCGACTTTAATCGGTTGTAATACCGTTGATAATACCGACCTTTTGACATTATAATTATGAAGTTATGATGTTTTGAATTCTAGTTTCGAAGTATTTGAAAAACTCTAGTAATGCCGGTACCCTCCTGGATCCTCACTTGTTCCGCTATTGCGTCCAAAATATGAGTATAAATCAACTGTCTATCTACTAGATCAATATTTTTTTCACTGAATGTATTGTTTCCGTTGAACATTCATGTATACACCAATCTGACACGCACCATTACAATCTATTGTTTAAGTCAAGACTTAAAACAAAGGGGTAATGTTTAAAACAGTTATCCAATACCTTAATAAAATAATTATCACTTATTGTATGTATGAACTAAAAGTTGGTAGATAGGAAAGTTGTGTTAAATGATTACTTGTTACTAGGTAAGACTTTTATTATTTATTATCTTAATTAGCACAGTCATGTTGAATAAACTTATTCGTCATCTAATGTTTAAACAACTTTCAACTAATCAATTTTGATGTGACACGGATTGGTTTGTTTTCAAGTACTATTCGCCACACCTAGGTATTTGTTGATTTGTCATATCACGGTGGTCAGTCGAGCTCCTCGTTGTCTGTTGAGAGGCTTAGATATCTGAACGAAATATTTTAATCAATAATTAAAAATCAATTAATGCTTTGGCACATACCCGAGATTGTAAATGACAAATGCCTTACTTGATATATCGGCAGAAGGGAGAATGATCAAAGCAATTCCACGATCAAACTCCATGAAGTTCAATGGCACCTCAAGAAATCGGGGCTTCTGAGTTAATAAACAGACTGGCTACAGGCTAGTGAGCCCTAATTAGATCAAATTAGTAAATAATTATTCATATCGCACTAAAATATCTATAACCAGTAGTTGTGTATACTATACTACTCAGAAGTTGGATGAAATTATGCAGACGAGTTCTATTAATGTTCACTCGAAGGAATAAAAACATATATTGCACCCAAATTTTCCTCCATACTCCTAAGATATTGTAAGTAAACTTTGACAGTGGTTGGATATGCAGATATTTCTTTTCTCACTTTTTAGAAAATATATTACCCAAGACAGTATAAAAGATGGGAGGCAAAGTGAGTAAGAAGAAGCAGACGACAAAACAAAAACGACCACGTATGTCTGGTTTTGTACATGATTATATACTTGAACCATCAAGAAAAAGGCCTAAAACTTCCAAAAGTACACGTGAAGCTAAATTCATAGCCTCATTGGGACAGGTTTGTGATATTATTTTCTTCTTGTCTATATTTGCCATTAAGCCGGATGGATCTCCGTAATTTATCACATTCGTCATATTATGGTATAGATAGTCGTTTATATATTGATTCTTAACCTAGCAAGAAAACACATTTGAGTAATTCTAGGCTGCTGCAATCTGATTAAAATCCTATCTAAAATTTTCCGCTCGAATACTTGCTAATTTAGATCTGGCCTTTTCCAAACGAAGGTCACGTTCAGGCGACCTTTTCTCAACATAATATTTACGACGAAATTGTTACGATACGTAACTTGTTTACATCGTCTACGTCACGCAATTTGAAATAAGCCGCCCAATTGCAGACTGTGAATAATACCGCTGTTAAATTAGCATGCAAAACTTGGTCTAAAAATAGAAATTACGAAATCAATATGTTATTAATAGTGTTTCGTCTAGATAAAAGCTACGCATTGATTAGTCGAAACAAAGTTCATCTCGACGTGACCTTCCACGGAGAAAGTAGAGATCCTGTACGACAACGTTCTACAGGATATCTGTTTACGGAGATTGAGGCTGCTGTGACAGTGCGACTATTTCCATTATATACGAGCACTTTTTCCTGACCTGATTATGAATTAGTATTATAGACAAGAGGTCCAAACTCTAACTCATATATTTAAGTCACATCAAAGACACCGCTTTCACAAGAATTAATCCGCACGTATTCCACGTGCACAAATTTTCCAATCATCTTACTCGTTCTATAGTTCTAGTTCTATTGTTACCGTATGATCAATGAGTATGTTCTATTATATGCTTTTTTCTACTTTTCTTTTGAATAATTCTCATGTATTACAATTATGTGTAATTTGATAAAGTATTCTTCTGTTCAGTTATGTTCTGCTCTGTTCTAGAACGCGAAATGTACATACTAAAATAAAAAATTATAGCTCTTTTTACATAAAGTTAAGATTTTATATTTATTGCATTTTTAAATTCTATCTATGTGTAATGTGTTATGCTTTTTTCAGCAAGGAAGAAGTGCAACAATGTTTGAAAGTGATAAAGAAAAAGAACGAAAGTTAGATTTAGATCTACCTTTACCTGTAAGTTAAGAGATATATGTCTCAATCTGTTTTAAATCGTGTCTTACCTGTATTTATATACATGCTCAGAAGATATTTACATTTAGTGTGTTATAGTAAATAGAAAATGGAATCATGGTTGCTATACACCACAATTCACGGAATTCAGAGGGTAACTTATGTATTGCCAACTGAATTCAATAACCAGTGTGGGGAATCACGTGACCTAAAATGGTTCTTTACACGGAAAAAATGGCGGCCATATCGTAAAATTTGGGCTAAAAGACAAGATAAATGACATTAATACTTCACCAATTTTTATCAAACCTAGCGCAGTCTAAGCAGCACAAAATTCTCCTTCTAACGGTAGTTCTGCCAAACCCACAACGGTTCTAGTTTTCTAGATTACCTCGAGGTTTTGAACGAGTTGAGAGTTTCCTGGAGGAAAAATGCCGTGGTGCCTAACACGTTGTTGCTAAGAATTATTGAAAATTAACAAATTTAAACTAAAATTGACCGAGCTTTTGCGAATGTATGTTAACCTTATGCAGAAATACACATAACCTGTCAATAATTTTCTGGTACGTCTTTAAATAAGAACGATATTCATGCTAAGTGACTATTGATGCTTCACACGTACAATTTTTCTGTCATGAAATGATGGTGCTTTACACGTTCGATAAAGATCTCATTGTATATTACATATCTCTAACGGAATTTCTACATCCATTTTTGCACCCACACGTCCGTTTCGACGTAATATTCCTATATCGGTACAATGTCACCAATTGATCACAAAGCCGCCTTTTACCAAATAAAGTTTGCAAATTCATACTACCAATGCACGCTTTTCTATACACATATCTACAAAAATAGCATTTGATTTTATGTGACATATCAGATTCTTCCTTTACACGTTTGATTTGAAGGATTGAACGCGGCTGCCAGGTCGCCGAAGAGAGTGAACAGTGAGTGTAAATAGAAAAGCGATCTAGAAAGGAGCATTAGGTGTCAGGTGGGAGAAAGCGAGGAAGAACGAGGCAAAAATGTTTCAAACAATGAAAATGGGACTTGAGTAGCTTAATCATATACATCTACGTCATCAAATATATGCGTGCATATTCATTTTCACACTTATATGTAATTGAGCTAAGGTTGCTGTTTGTTGTGGAAAAGGCATTATACATAGCGTCGGGAGTAAACTTGGGTATGTAAGATATGTAAAAGGCAAAGTGACACTTTAAGCACTTTTTATTTTCACAGTTATTTTGTTTCAACAAAATATGTTTTCGTTTAACGAAAAGAAATATCGTTAAAGTAAATTAATAAAATGTAACGTTTATATTTATTTATTTATTGGAGTTAACGCCGTATCAACACAGTTTAGGTCATTTCACGGCGTCCAGCGCACCTAACCTAGCTTTCCTGGACCATTGTCTATAACCGGTACTCACCTACCCTTCCACAAGGCCTGAAACTACTCCATATTATCTAATCAATGGAGGAAAATCGACGTTATTGTCAAATTTTCATGGAATGGTATAACCTCCCCGGGTGGGATTCGAACCCGCACGCCCTCGGGCACGAGTATCCAAATCCCGGCGCGCTACCAACTGCGCTATCGACCCGGGTTGTAACGTTTTACGAAATAATTGCGTAATAAAAATAGAATTTCAAATGTAACTTTAAAGGCTCCGTACAATTTTACGGTATGTATTGTATCAAGTATGTATTGAAACAAAAACACAAAGGACTATTTTATATGATTGCTCAGGGGTGATATTGGTTGTAAAAAAACCCGAAAATTTAGGCCGGGGATCAAAGGGGTCGCGCTGGGCCCTATTTTGGGTCCAGGGCAACGCCATGGTGGGGGTCACTGGAGGCGAAGCCCTCTTAAGCTCCAGTGATTTAAGCATTTCAATTACTTGAAATACTTTTAAATTTAGCCTTTGCAAGGACTATTTGTCTGCCTTTGTAAGAACTGTTTGTCTGCCTTTGTAAGAACTGTTTGTTAGAGTACCATTATATTGAATATACATACAAATCTACCGGTCATGTGATAAAAAAATCAGTCAGCTGAAGAAGGTGATGTGATGTCACCGAAAATTTCAAGGTAAATAAATATTCGCTCTGAGTTGAAGAAAATTAACTCCGTGAACGATCCAGAGCAGAGAAACTCTTTGGACGTAAGTGTAGTAGAATCACTGGAAAGGTAAAATATAATTTCTTATAATTACAGAGTCTGAGTTTTAATCTGTTATGTAGAAGTTTTTATCAATTTTAGCATTTTGCTTTTCATTTAATGACTAGAATTTTCATTTCTGTATACATTATCCAACTTGGCTTGATTTAAATTGGCTTCATATACACCCACACAAAATGTGCCGATTGCCCCTGGATACGAAATAAATGAGACAAATGTTTCACGATTCCATTTACTCTTTAGCCTGAAATAAATGGTTTAAAATAACAAACTCTGAAAAGTCTGCCGATTTTTTTCGGCGAAATCCAGAGATTGGGCCGAGTTTTCGGCTAAAACACAAAAAAATTCGGCCGATATCCTCGGCAAAATCGAAAAAGAAAAATCTTAAAGCCGATTTTTGGCGATATCAAACATTGATAGGATCGCATATTTTACACTTTGTCGTGAAAGAAGCTTAAACGTTACGATGCAACTCTAGTTATCATTCGATCAGTTATTTATTGAGAGTTAATTTACTTATAGCAACCACTGAAACCACTCTCAAATAAATAACGAAGTCATCGTCTGCCATTATAGAAACTGATCGGCGGTAATCATCAAAAAAGTTGATATACCTTGATTACTAGTATCAGTGAAAGGGACTCGGTGCCGACTCACATAAATCAATTTTATTGACGTAATTGTTCATACTCAGATAAAAATAAAATCATACGCCCGTAAATAGTACGATATGTTTGGATATTTATAAATATATACGATGCAAAAATCACAACAAGGTTAACTCAAACCGTCAGTGCAGGGTGCTAATTAAATGTAATAACCTGACCTCATATATGAATTAACTTCAAACACGTAATCGTTTTCAAAGAATTTAACAATTGACACTTGTCAAATTTGTATATTAAAATTTTTAATTTCGCCGATTGTTTTTTCACAGTCACATAAAATAACATGCCGCATGGCAAATAAAATTGAGTAATTAATCAACTCAAATTCGGTATTTTTATAGGCCGATGTTTGATGAAAAAGATTTATCTAATCATGGCATAGTGTTTTCATTCTGAAACAGCAAATAGGGCATTCGTCATTAGAAATGACGTATATATGTATTTATCTAATTCGGGGTACCTTCCCTTACCGGACTGCCCGTCAGTCCGATAATTTACCGGACTATACCGGACTGGCCTAAATATTTCATTATTTTGATAAAGATTAACAATAAAATTACATGTTTTGACTTTTTTATTATTTAAAAGGCCATATCTTGATAATCGATTAATTTCAAACAGTGAAAATAGCGTTTTAAACCGACTTAGAGCCAAAGAAATGAATATGTAAGATTATTCTCACTTTTTACAACCGGACTGGCCTTAATTTATACTTATAAAATCGTAAACCTACCGGACTGGCGATATTTTCATGATGGAATACCTACATAAATAGTTAAGAATAAATAAATGTTTTAAAAACATTTTATGCAATATAAGAAGAAAAAAATATGTTATTTGCTACCGGACTGGCATTTCTAAATTGTGTAAGATTACTCTCCCTTTTCACTACCCGAATGGCCTTAATATCTACTTATAAAATCTAAATACTACTGGACTGGCGATATTTTCATGATGGAATACCAACATAAATAGTTAAGAATAAATTTTGAGAAAATTTGTTAGACCCAATGCTACGAAATGTGTTTAAAACTATTCAAGCTATATACTTAACTGCTCGTACATCTACCCGCAACCCTCTAACGCAAGAATGTGTGAGGGATTTAAAATAACTAGTTAAAAAGGTCTGGAACATAGTTATACTTTTTATATAAATATCAACCTGATAATACTAATTACCTTTTGTAAATCACTATCAGTTCTTCATCGAACGTGTAAAGCACCGTCATTTCATGACAGAATAATTGTACGTGTGAAGCACCATTATTACTTTTTCAGTAATATCTTTTTCAAATGGAAACGTAACAATGAGTAATTGACAGGTGATTTGCATTTCTGCATAAGATTAACATACATTGCCAAAATTTTGGTGTATTTTTGCTAAAAGAAGTTATTTTTCAAAAAATCATAGCATCTACGTGTTAGGCACCACGGCATTTTTCCTCCAAGAAACTCTCAACTCGTTCAAAACCTCGAGGTAATCTAGAAAACTAGAACCGTTGTGGGTTTGGCAGAACTACCGTTAGAAAGAGAATTTTGTGCTGCTTAGACTGCGCTAGGTTTGATAAAAATTGGTTAAGTATAAATGTCATTTATCTTGTCTTTTAGTTCAAATTTGTCGTTCTGGTCGCCATTTTGTCCGTGTTAAGCACAAATTTAGGTCACGTGATTCCCCACACTGATAACACTATCTAAATGCTGCATTGGCAGGGCCGACAAAATGAAAAGTTCGTATTGTCCGTATTGTCCCAAGGCAAATACGGACAAGTGGATTTTTCAATAATTTTATTCTATATTGTTTATACGGACAAGTAACTTTACCAATTGCCAAGAACGGACAAGTAAACTTTTTTAAGATTTCGCCGGACCTGATTGGTGTCTAAAAATTCCAAGTTACACGAAATTCGGAGACTCGATATGAATAATTTAAATAAACATTCTCGGTGTAGAACTGAATTGTTTAATAAGAAGGCTGTCAAGTTCATTTCTCACTATTTCACTTTTTCAGAAATGGCAAAGTAGATGGGAGATAGACATGAGACCTGATCCCCAAAAAGAGAAACTTCCCACAATTAGACCATGGAAAAGTATGCCTATACCTACAACAGAGATAGCTAGTGCTAAAAGCAAAGCAACACCAACCAACCGACGTTCACCATCGCTCAGTCGACCAACCAAAGGACGACGGCATCGGCGAGATAGGCGCAACTCAATAGCGAGTGCGAAGTCAAGAAATACGCTAACAGATATTGAAGAGATAGAAAGAATGAGTATAGCTTCGTACCAAATGGATGAATTCAAAATGCTATATAAAACTGAGGATATGAGAACACAGAGCATGTTGAATTTAACTTCCAAACTGTGGCACACGGAACCAAAAAAGCACAACAAAACTTGGTTCCTAGGCTTGGATCACGCGCACAAACATAACCAGGAACAAATTGTTAATTTTGAGAATATGCCAAAACACCCAAAACCTTTTACATCTTTTATTAGTTCTGTCAGACCGTTAATGAGACGAGAGGGCATGTATACTCAACAGCCGGTTCATGAGAAACCAATTGCAAGCAAACCACTGGCTATCTTAGAAGAGGAATAACTCTGTAAAGTGTTCCATTGATATAATATGAGTTATCTCCCTTGGTTTGTTCCTTTCATTGAAAAGAATTAGTTTGATAAATAATTTCTGAAAAGTGATTGTTAGGCATGAAAATCTTAGATACATTTTTAATGTATTTTATCTAGTAACAAATGTTTTAAATCTTCTTGTATCATGTCACTATGTGACTGAATAATTGCTCAATATAGAGCATCAAGTTGTCAGTGAACAACTCTTTACTGTTGTTAGGGTGTGTGTTGTTTTATTTAAATATACATGTGTTATCATTATATCGTCATATTGACGTTAATTAACTTTTAAGATATGCAATAAATGTTTACAATAATATTGCGTTAGTATTACTTATTTGTTTGATTGTTGTTTATATGTCGGTGTTATATTTTAAACACAAACCAATAGCCTGTTCAGTTACCCCCGAACGTTCCGTAACGTAAGGGTCGGAACAACTCAACCCAAAGACAACTCAACCCGAGACAAACCAATCCCTTACTAAGAGGTTGAGTTTCCCAACTTTGAGTTTATCCACGGGTTAAGTTTTCTTCGGGTTGAGTTGACCCGTACCCGTAACGTTCGCTAACAGTTCTTACTGAACACGCAGCAGTATGGAGGAAGCATACACCAAGTTTTAATGAGGAAATACCGACGCCCGAAATATTCAATATTTTACATAGAGGTAAGAAAAGCACGTGATTCAAATAAGGTAGAAAAATATTATAAGGCATGTCATGCATTTAGTGAGATTATCATAATACAAGCGTGGCTGATACGAGAAAAATGGACAACTTATTTTTTCTTACAATACATGTTCCAAATCCATGATTACAGTTGTCTCCCTTAGAACTGAAATATTGTTTACCCGACTGTTAAGTGACTACACAACGTGTGATGAACGTCGATGTGAGACTTAATCATAGAAGACAACGCTAAAATCAAGTTGTAACGTTTTATACTAAATAACACAATAAGTAAATGATGAAATATGACTAAACTAAGCATATATATATATAAATAACACGTTTCAGCAGAAAAATAAAGAAATTGTTAATAACCAATTAGTGTTATTGTTACTTGCTAATTGATATTAACCTATAGCTAACTAATTAATCAAAACAGGTGAAATTTAAAAATCATGATCACACTTTATGTTGTCACAAGAACAACATACTTAAAGCAGCCAACAGCGAGGCACACTACAATGTCATGTGTGACATATGTAAGAAACAAAATTGGTTGCATTACCAAGTTGATAGTGCAGATATATTGCCCGCACCATGTGTGTTACATGTATTTTACAAGGTACATTTTATAGTACAGTATCTGTTTAACATTTTTAATTTAAAAAAGGCCTTTACATGACGAATCAAAGGATAGTTTATGTATCACTCGTTACTAAATGTAACTCAACGACCTATTCATTATGGCATTTAAAATCAATTAAATTAAACTGGCATGTGAACTTTATACATACAAGATTAATATAAAATCTCATATATACATGAGCCTCCTACCATAATATGTCTAGAACAAGGAGTAAATCAATCTAGACCCCTCTAATCATCGACAGCCAGTAACAATAATCAGGATTATATTTTGAATGTTTTATTGTGAAGGATTAATCATTAATCAGATTAAGAAGTTCAAACGATTAATCCTCATACATAAACTTTTACCTGCATGTACATTTCATACGTACATTTAAATTCTTTAATTCTTTAAATCTTGGCAATCACAATAATGATATATTCGCCATGTTTAGTCTAGCGCATGCGTAGAACACCGTAGCTACAGTTTTATGCTTGTAATGGCGGACGAGGATAAATAATGTTATTGAAATAAACCATTTAAAATGGTGGAACGGTAGAAAAAAATCAAATAATGAAGAGATTGCTTTCTTCTCTATTCTTCATTCTGGTTTTTCTACTTTCATTGCACTATGGAGGTAAGCATTTTAAATTTTTATCACTGAGTGCCTTCTCTAATACGATTAGATTTGTTCTTATTTAAATGTATCAGATACCATGGTAAATTTGCAAAGGGATCATTATTACATGCCATCACCTATGGTTTCAAGTGATTTTTCAGCTTTCTGAAATACTGCAATTGTTATTTATTCACCAAGTATGATTATCTCACTATTGAAGTAAATAAATTTCAAATGAAAAGTCTCACATTAAAATAATTGCAAGAACGTAGCCATTTTTGCTATGGTCGTAGAATAATGCCTCATGGTCACAATAGAAGAGAGTTATATGAGTAGTATTGTCTAATATTTGTATAATCATTGAAAACTTATAATTAATACATACAATGTAGTAACAATGGATAGCAAGATACGCGTTTAGTTAACTTTCTCAAGCATATTGTAATTCTGACACTTTGAATATAAATACTACTTTTCGAGTTGTCTGTTTTCGAACACAAATTAAGGATATTTCGATCGTCTAACTTGATCGTCATGTATAACGTCACAACTGTTGTTCATACCTTACCAAAACCCTGTCGTATTTTTACAGATGCTGAATGTTTACTACCATCGGCATTACGTGGACCCTGGTACAGTAGTACTAGGGGCACCTTAAATTTCACAGATGAGGGTAACACCACTACTATAGAATCTTATTCCACCATAAAGTTTGGAAGTATGAAATTATCCTGTTTTGATTCTTCGGAAAATAATTATGTTTTCAAGTAAGTCCATATTATCATCACATTTTACAAAAGGTCATTTGAAAAAGCACACGAGCTACATAAAGTGCAACACTTTCAATCGTAGCGTTTTATAATAGGATAGGTTAAACTAGAATTAAGTTATACAAGAAAGAACAAGAACTTGATATTCGAGATATCTTGCACTGGAGTTCGTTTCGCTTTCTCTAGTATAATAATCAGTGTATTGTATGTAACTTTCTAGGACCACAATGTATTAATCAAAGACAAAAGAGGAAATGGTCTGCTTCTGACTTTGCCCAACAACCAAGTAATCAATTGACCAAACTGTATGATTTTGTGACCTTATATTCTTTTTTTCCGTACAATATGCCATTTATCTTATTTGAATCAAATGATTATTAACATAGTCAATACATTTATATGTACTAGTAGCACTGCAAATAGTTTGTTAGAGAAATTTACGAAATGATTTCCGAGCATCGCACGATTGTTAAGTTATGTAACTTGAACGCTATGGCATAAAAGGCTTCTAATATGTTATAGTCATGAATAATACAGTGTACCTTTCACGTACGTTCATGTAATTTATTTGCCTCTACACTGGACGACACGTATCATTAATCGTTTTCCTTTTTTCAGGTCAACTTCATTTAGTTTTCTTGGTTTAGTTTTTGAAGTGTACACTTGTTTAATAATAACAGAATTATCAACTGCTAACTTCAAGTACTTTGAAGGAACAGGTATGTGTAGACCATTTGGTTGCTTTGTCTGATCATAAAAAACATTAGTTATATCTTGTGTCGCCATTAAATAACACTTTCTTATTGATACGAAACATATGTAGCATATGTGATGCCTTGTAGATTGTCTTAATAATTGTAGATATATGCCTATTTATAATACAACTGTATACATGAAGCGTGTATTTCAGGACAGTAATATTTCATGAAAATGGTTACTCAATACAAACAAAAACGTGTGATTTGGCTAGAAAATACTTTTTACTGTAAAACTATGTAAAATAGGACATTCGGCCCAATATGTGGTCTAAATGACTATAAGAAATGTGGTCAATTAAGTGTTAAAACTTATTGAAGAGCATATTATAGTTTAAAGATCTGGTAGCTTCACAATTGGAGCATTGGTCAAGTGACATTTTTAATTTCCTAGAGCAAGAAATTTACCTATAGTTGCTCCACTCCACACAGATAAAATGGGTTCTGTGACGGTCGACTTCACTAAAGAGGATTTCAATGATCAGAGGTTATCGTCGAAAGTGTTAAGTCAGCTGAACATGTATATGGAAGCAGACTTTAAACTGTTTAACCCTTTTGCGTGATTACTAATATGCCACACTCTGGTTGTTGCAAAACATAACATTATTGACATGTGTACTGCATTGTATTATTATTATTATTTCTATCATATTATTTCAGTACCAAATGTCGATGCAAATAATGAGAGATATAAATTAGAATTAGTATCGTCTGGTACCACGCCTACTGTTGCCAGTATATGTGATCGTACAGCGTTCCCTTTTGCTGGAGAATATATGCTCCTCAAAAATGATGGTAACTATATGCTATCAATTATATTCCCTTTAGTTTAAAAACTGAGACAAGGCGAAACATTCCTGTTTGCTTGCATAAGTAAAACGTGCATTTAAAACAAGTATTTGATCTTAAATAAAGCATGTACGCAATGAAAATTACGAATTAAAGTATTTCCAACTCATACATATTATAATGTCTATGCATAGGTTTACCATTAGGAAATGTGTGATATGATACTGTCCGATCACAGGCGGCCGGCACGGTTCCTAATCAAAAACACTATATTTACATGTATATATAGTGCTTTTTATTCGGGACCGTGCCGGCCGCCTGTGTGTCCGATATGCTCCCGGTTAGATTATGATATTCATCAGATAATAAAGAATCTTTAACGTCTTCATATTTTGCAAAACAAATGGCTAAATACATTACATATCTAAACTCAAAATACTGGAGTTTACCAAATTAGTTCATTCAACGTTCGTTTAAAACTATTGCTAAAAGCAACGAACATTTTACTGATCTTTGTACAAACACGTTTCATTGTAATGGTACATATCCGTTTATACTACAGGGTAAGACCTATACATTTTAATTCCGGATGAAGTCTACTGGCTGTCGCGTATTGACTAAATGACTAATAACATTATGAAATTGACTATATCATCATTATAATTACCAATTTCCAATGGCCTAACGATATTAAAGAACTTAAATATTCTAATTCACTTTAACTTCTATTTCAGGAAATGAACTCGATGCAATGTTAGATTTTCCATATGATTTTAAAGGAACATGGGAGTATAATTATACAAGTAGTGGAAGTTCATATTGTGCCGATAATAGCTCTGTTAATATATGCAAATATGAAAACTCGATGGTCTATGACTACTCAAAATGTTCTACTATTCAAGCGTATTCTGGTATGTTAGTTCCATTTTCACTTGTTTCTTTTTATGTGTAATTGATGATGTTTGACATTTGACTTTTTAAGGCTTTTTGGCATTTTTTACTTTTTCAGGTTTGATTAGCGCAAAACACAAAACCCTGAATCTATTAGTTTGATTTCACATTGATAAACCTTGGACAGCAAGTAAATGATAAGTTTTGTAATTGTTTGTTTCTAACTCGAAAAATTGTTTGTCTGAAATAGTACCCTTAAGTTATTTAACCTCTAGTCAAAACACTGATTGTGACTATGTCTTCAAAAGAGACCCAAATATTAACATGCAAGAAAAGTAGAACTGTTCACACTAACACAATGTAATTATATCATTATGCTAAATGTACTGGTATTTACACTCTATCCGCACGACAGACCGATAGCGTTTTGTACTAGCATCTTTAAAGTTACAAATTTGATTCAAGTATTTGAACTTCTATTTCAGCCAACGGAATATTGACGTGTTTGTACTATACAACCGATGGCAATTATACCTATATGACTTTATATAACACTGATACCACGACAGATGAGAGTACAACGTACAGATTTACTTGTTATGTAAGATATACTTCAAACACTATTCATCCTAGTCTTAAAGTCTGTTAGTACAATAAAACATTGGGAACGTAATTTACAGATGTAGCGTTTATGCAAAAAAATGCGAAACGTATACTCCATTGTCAATGTTATGAACATGCTAAAAATAAGATGTTGACCTATATTTATCAGAACATATCACAGAACAGATCATTCATGTTGATTTAATGCTCAACAAATGAACCAATTATAAGTTTATTACGTTACAAGAAGTTCAGTGCAGTTAAAAAAAATAAGTAAGCACCTATTAAGGCCTTAACATTTTCTATTGACTGTTTCTCGTAGAATTTTGTTAAAAAATGTTTATAATCTTTGTTCATTTTACGCACTTATGAGTGCCTCTCACTATTTCAGGTGTTTTTAAGAACTGATACAACAATATACGCTACACAGTATCCTCAATATTGTGACGGAGGACAAACAGACACAAATGTGTCGTCTTCAGGTGCATCTATAGTCTTTACCAGATCAGGTAACAGTGCTAATATCTATATCTATAATTTTTAAAGATAAAACATTTTATATCAGAAAAAGGCAATATGCCTATCATTCTACAATATATACAACAAATTTCAATTGCCAATGACTTCCAGTACAAAACAGTTAAAATATTGCAAAACGTTACTTGTATATTTATGACTGTCATAAAAAAAGAACAGAAAAATCATACTTAGATAAGAAAATGACGAAAAGAAAAAAAAACATGAGATGTACCAGTAATAGGTGTTTTACAATATTAACCTGATTTCTTTTAATTCAATTCAACAATTAGAACTTAATGTTAAGCATTGTTTTATGTTATCAGTATCACAAATAGGTACTCTTAAGTATTTGTCAATTTTTTTTAATGCCCGTTTCCTAACAATACAACAAGAAAACTTTTGACAGAATTGACCGTGTATATATGATCAACTTTGTCAACATATAATCATTTTTAAGAGTAAACAGTTCTCTACCTTAGCTTAACATTCGTGATTGTTTTGTTATTTTTCTAACGTTGTTCTCTTTTTCATTTTCAGCGATATGTCGTAAGTAATATTTTCCTTATATTAAGTTACCTTCAATCAAATTAGATGCCTCGTTCAGCCAATTCAAATAATTAAGTATATATTGTTTATTGTAACTTTCGTTTATGATTTAATTTGATTTGAATTATTGAGTCATGTAATATCACTTGTCATAGTTTGCGGCTATTGTAAATATTCCGATTTCTTACAACATTTGTATAAAAGCAAACTCTAAACTCGTTAATTATATATTTTCATAACGTCTGTTTCAGCTTTCGACACATCATCAACAGTGCTGTCAACAGCATCAGCAGCGGGCATTGCTGTTGGATTGGTTTTACTTCTTATTATAATTGGTTGTGGTGTACTAATTTGGTATTACTATAAAAAGAGAAAACAACGTGACTCGGAAAAAGCCCCATTGCAAAAAGCTCACCCAGCAAACAAGAGACTTGCAAACGGAAGTGTATTTGTTGAAGCCAAAGGTCGCGGAAGTAGAACACCACGAGTGATGAACGGTGATACCAAGTTTCACTTAGAAACCGATCCTGGAATAAGAAGGGAGAATTCTATTCATATATCTATGACGTCACGACAAGGAAGTGGTATGAATGGTTTAGATGGAGACAGGAATACTGACGTAGCACCTGTAGAAGAACCAGAGGTAAATTATCTATCTGATGACGTTATTGTAGAGAGTGAAACTGAAGTTGATGAACCGAGTGCTCCTCATGAATCAACATTTCTGCCTATTACCCCTCATGAGAGAAGTGAGCTTCATTTTACTGATGACGAAATAAAAGCAATTGAAAGAAGAAGTGCAGCTCAGAATAATGCAATTGAGGAAGTCGATGATGATATGGATAGAGTTGATGATGAGTTAGGTTTACCGAGGTTATCTAGAGCCTTTACTCCAATCATTCAACCAGAGGAACCAACTCTGCCATTAGTTGCTTACAAGAAGAAAGAATCAGACACAGATACAGATAATGAAAAACGACCTGATGGAATAAAGAAGGTCAAACTAAAGAAGAAAACTAAAAAGAAACGAGTCCAATCTGCTAAAGGAAATATCAAAGGAGTACGACCGGGTTCAACGAGTAAATCTCGCAGTGAGAGTATGAGAGAAACTCCATTCTTGGAGAGGATTAAAAGACAGGAACAAGAAAAGACTGAGCTTGAGCAAAGGGAAAAGCTTGAAAAAGAAATGCGGGATATTCAAAATGAGGTCATAAAAGCAAGGGTAAGCCTTGGAGGTTCAACTCCTGCTACCAATAAATCAACAAGGTGATTGAAACTAATTGATTGATCCTTCTAAATATCGATAATATTAAGGCTTCAGGATACCTCTAAAATTTATAAAGATATATTGCATTCTTTTTGAAAATAATCAAATACAAATCACACCAAATTCTAGACTATGTTTATATCGAAATAAAGATTGAAATAAAGTTTGCAATACTACTCAAACAGCACTATTTTAGTGCTCGACAAAGGTAACTATTTCCAACTCGGGATTAAATGCTTTAAATCAATGGAGGTATTCCTTCGCCTTAAATATCTGAAGAGCACATAGTGGCATTACTGTCCACTCCATTATCAACAGATGATTACCAAAGTGGGTAGGATTTGATAGAGAAAATGAATTTTATGACCTCATTCCAGTATAAAAAGGATTTTATACTAACGAAATCAAATACACTTCAAACGATTTTAGAATATATTATCACTGAAATGTATAGATGGAGTGCTCAGTAATACATCTTTTCACAAGAAAACAATATAAAGTCACTTTCACACTTACAAAAACAAACATTTTGGCGCATACTTTACGATGTTTGTTGGCCTCTTTCTTACCCTTGCTTATTGACCTTATTTTGTAATTGGGTTAGTGTTTCTTAAAAATTAAAAAGGCAGAAATGTTGATTTGGAGCGCTCTTACTATGCATTGATAAAGAATGTGCCAAGATAAGGGTTTTGTATAACACTAATTGCACTAATTTTAACACCTTTATTAATAACCATTTTATTTATTATCATGATCTGAATTCAGAATCATTACTGCCGTGATATGATCTATATTATGTATAGCTACGACGATAAATCCATAAAAAAACAGAACCATTACTATTAAATAATTTTATTAGTATTGTTTTACTGAAATTTATTTCACATTAGGAGAAACAAACTTAGTGCTATGTAGCTTTTAAGGCATCTTTGGAAGCATTAATTCAAATGTAATTTGTAAAAAGTGTTTGTGTTTTGATTTGTTATAATTGTTATGAAATATTCCCGAGACAATGTTTAAACAATTCTTTAGTAAAACTAACTGAATGGTTCAAACTAAAATCCCGAACAATGTACTTGATATGTTTTAATTTTCAGCTCTCTACGACTATCAAGGAGTCGCCAATTGCACCCAGTAGTAAATACTTGGTGGACGGACAGGGAAATAAAGTCCTTCGATCAGCAAATAAAAGTAAGTACACATAAAAAGGTATTTGTAAAACAAAAATACTTCCTTCTCAGTTAGAATCATTGCATCTATTATACTATCAAGCTCATTCTTATTAATTAGTGCTTAAACTAAAATAATTTTATGTGTAAAAATTTAACTGCATTTAAAAAAGTATTAATAATGGATTCTACATTGTTGGCCATATGAACTCAATTTGTTATGCTCAAATTTACATGATACAAGTACTTATAAAAATGCCCTTATGAAGAATTTGAACAATGTTTCACTTTTCAGGAGCTTCAATTCAAACGTCATCAGGAACAGAAAGAAGACGCTTTGGCGATCCCCCGGCTGAATATCCCAGTAAGAACCGTAAAAGAACACCAAGGATCAGACATCCTATGGAAGTTCAAGGAGACGTAAGTATTACAGTTTTCGTCAAGTTAGTAAACTTTTCATGCAGGAAGTTGAATTTTCTGAATTTTATATTATTTAATATTGTTTCATGTTATCAAATGGCTATTATATTCAACAAACATCGTCAAGATAAACTGAAATGAAAGTTAAAGTTTCTATAGATTATCTTATTAAAAGCCTATTACCTCAAATGTGTTTTCCCCAATCGTATGAATGTACTTCAAACTTTGGCGATTATTTCAGAGAGACATGCTTGAATGTCCGAACGGCTCATCGAGAATGCTTATCTTATTCATACATTACTATTATGCAAATACAAGTATGGTATATGAAAGTAATGCCACATCGAAGTCGCAAAAATCAAATATACCTCTTACTATAGCATTGTGTTTATTGTTTCGTTTGACAGGGGGGTGAAGACAAAGGACAAAAAGAAGTCCTCAAAAAAGCTGAAGAGTTCTGGAAAGAAGAAAAGCGAGCAAGGAGTGGTAGAAAACGGGATCACCCCGAAGCCCTCACAATCCCCTCGCTCAAAGAAGACCCATTCGATCATAGGGATGACACAGTAAGTTTTAACTGACAATGTCCAAGCATCTCCTAGATAAATATGGCCAACAATCAAATGCTTAGTTGATGCTAATTGTAAAGACGATGACTTCCTACTTTTAACTAGACACAATACATGTATTTTGTGGCTATTTTCTATGCGATGCTTGTTAAAACATAACATGGCTACATAAATATATGCTGATTAACTTCTCTTATTTCATTTTTGATATAATATAAACGTATTATCTTTATGACACTATCTATATAAACAATAAATTGAGTAATAAAACCTGTTCTGAATAATAAGAATCACCTGAACAAGTATGTAGATACTATACAATTGACCATGCTATCAACATTATTAAGTATCTAATTAAAGCTGTATTAGAATCTGAGTAATGTTGTTTCATTTCTTTACTTCAGAACTCTGGACCATCCACTTTCCCTCAAACCCGAAGTGGAAAATCTACGTTTGGCATGAAATCAGAAAGGGAAAGCTCCGCATTTTTCGAACCAACAACAGACGTTACAGCAGACGAAAAACTATGGCAACGTGCTTCTCATTTGTGGCATTTAACTAATAGACCTCTTTGGCAAATGCAAAATCACCACTTTTAACTGTTGATATTTCAACATTTCGTTTTCGTTTTTTTGACAGTTATTCACTTAATGATATTTATTATTTGTGTAAAAGCACTTAGCTTTTGAAATGCCATAAACATTTCGTGCAAACGAGGAACAATTAAAAGGAAATAATGAACCTATAAGATGATTCGACTATTTTCGGAGACTAATGAATAGTAAGTATGTGTTAACAAATATGTTCAATTTCAATAAACAAGCTCATATTGATCATTGACTTAAAGAGTAAAACTTACATAGGTATACACCGACTCAGGTGATTAATCCTTATGTGTACTTAATCGAATTATGTAGGGGATTAAGTCGTCTTGATTAAAGAGTATTAAATTTATTTAAATATTATAATTCATATAGAATATAAACTATTGTGTAAATGCATTATATGAACTACAAACATTTGTATAAGTGTTTAATTCTACATGTACTGTATTCTACGTTCAACTTTTGTGTAGTTGTTGTTTTTTCTGTGTACACTATATATAAATTGTAAATAAACAAGTCATCTATATACTATTTGTTTCTGTTTCTCCTGTTGTGAATTTTTGTCCAATGCGTAGTCTACCTATTCCATTAAAGTAACTAGTATACTCTTCTTTGTTGATATCTAGAACCAAGAATCAATGTGTGTAATACAATCAGAACATGCAGAGCAAAGCTGGCACTTACTTGATTTTTAAATCAGAAAAGTGTGGTCTTTTTGTGGTCGACGGGTTTAAGGTGATGGCACAATTTTAGCCTACCATTAGATGCTTATTGTAAATGCAAGCCAAGCTTTAGATATTTACACTTTATTGAAATACGTGAGCATTCGTGTATAGGGGATAAGAGTTTGTCACTTGTGCATTTCCAGAGCTGGTATTTAGTTTCCCCTTCATGTTACATGGTTTATTGCGACGTGAGTAAAACGAAACATTAAATTAGACAAAAACACCTTTAAACTTTATTATATAACCATTCGTTATTGAGCAAGGAACGTGACATTGACAACTAAAAACTGCAGCATCAATAAACAGACGATAGTGTAATAATTGATGTAACAAATTGTTCATGCAGCAATACACTATTTGCTATTTTGACATTTCATACCTGATATACTTGTACATGTGGTTTAGCACAGTGTCCACATGGTTCTTGGTAACTACACTAACTACTATATCAAAACTTATTGGCACAAAATAGCTTTTCTAGAATCCTTTTCTGTAAAACATACACTGTAAAACATACACTGGTTGGACAAATATGCTACCAAATGACATAATAACAAAATCATCACTAATAGCTGTGGTAATTTTGAAATAATTTGCTCTCGTGTGCAGTATGTAAACCCATTTAGCTATACATTGGTGGCTAAAAACATAGTGTCCAGGCTCTTTCTTTGATCCTTTTGGCGTTGGCAAAAGTATCAACAAGTCAAATTTGGTTTTTATTGTCGTGTATCAGCATGTCTCATTTGGTAGTTACACTGTTCTGGCTTTCTCCTACGTGGATAAGTATATCGAGCTAGCAATGTACTCAAGTCTTACCACCATTTCATAACAAAATGCCAGTAGAGGCTATCTTGCTTATCATGCAATACAAGAAAGAGCAAAGATAAGTCAAATTAAAATTTCGAGATGATTTTAATGATTTATGATTCAATCATCCAACATTAACCATTCATACTTCATACTGTTATAAATAATAGCATAACTTAAATAAAACTATCAATTCATAAAAACAAAATATCATAAACAAACAGCAACAAAGTAACAAGTTATTAAAAACAATATTCGAAATGTACAACTAAGTCAATGCCATTACAAATTACAACACTGACATACTCAAATAGTAATATAATATATACAGCTGAACTTCACTTCAAGTCTACTTCAAAAGTACAATCAGGATAGACAGCAAGAAACAAGAAGAAATTTTTACACTTATTCCTATCTTTACTTAAACGGAGACGTATTCATTTTGTCAATATTTTATTATTATTATCCAGGATTTTCATACCGCCAATTTTGTACAAAGTTTGTACGAATACGAAATTAATATAATTCGAATGCTATTGTTTTGCACAATTTATCGTTAGATAATATAAGTTTAATGGCAGATAGTATTTTAAACTTTTAACTCTTTTAATTCATCTTCTTCTTCTTCATCTAACTCTTCAAGCTCAAAAGGTTGAACCATGAAGTTAGGATCATCTTGATCATACATACCATTGTCATACTCTTCAAGTTTGATGTCACTCTTTGTTAATTCCTTTGTAAATGGTATAACTGGTGTTTCTATACCTGCATCTTCAGCTAGAGAAGCAGGCAATGACAATCTTCCTGATGCATCCAGAGTATCATCGACCATGACAGGTGTGAGAGGAATTGGAGAGAAATCTGTTTGTGTACCACCTTCAAAGAATTCAGGTAATGGAATAACGTCTGGTTTAGGAGTTGTTTTCCTTTTGGTTTTACTCGGAGTTTCCCTTCGTTTCATACGGCTAACTTGAGTTGATGGTGTCCTTGGAACACGCCCATGTCCACTACGAGACAACATTGTAGAACTGCGTTGAATACTCTTGCCTGATGACTTAGGTCTCTCATATCTTGAGTACATTCTCTTGACATGAGATGGTGGTCGTGTTGGTATGGGCTCTTGTTGTTCCCAAAACAAAGCACGACCATACAAGTATTGTAAACTTTGTTGCGCTGAGCTCATCAACTCGTTTTCTGATTGTGATGTTGTTTCTAAAAGTAAAATTTAAATAGTGTGATTAATTACATTGACCCCAGACCCCATTAATTTATAAATGTCAAACAATCAAGGTTTCGGATTTGAAAAGATTAAATAGCCATTTTATATAATGAAAATATACTAAAAATCAATGGTACTAAATATCTTGAATTATTTTCAGTCGATTCGAAGTTAAGTAGTTTGTTGACTGGTCTTTTATAATACCAAAAATGCATAAAAATAGCAAAATATTCGCAAGCAAATAAAAATACATTTTACGCTTAAGAATCTATCAATACAGACATTAAATTTATATACATGATATTTTTAAACATACGTTTTACGTAATCGAAGTATTTCTTGTCTTTATACAATTCTTCAAGAAGTTTCTTCCATCTGTTCTCTGGAAGGCGTTTCTTTAATGTTTCAAGATCAACACTCTCCATTCCATTCCCATTATCCCCGAAAGCGTCTCTCCAAGCACGTGGATTATCCTTCCTATGTATACGTTGAAGTGGAGTCATAGCTGAATTCGTGTTGTTTCTTGTTAATGGCATTGGCTCAGTATACTCCTCGAACTTCTGTCTTGACTTAGGTGGCATGAACCTTGTATTGTGAGGCATAGCTTGTGTTGGCTGGCTCTCCTCTTGAGAAGATCGATCTTTCGGTCGCTGAAATTTATAACAAACTTTTTAGTTGTCAATATTTATACGAGTGATAGTCTTGACCATAACTGAACCTAGAGACTTACATCGCAATTTCTTTGTGGTATATATACCACAATTCGTAAGAAAAAGTAAACACTAGAAATTTTTGGACATTAAGTTCAATATTGAGGAAAAGAATGTGCTTGAACGTCGAACTTAAAAAAAAACACTTGCGATATTCCAGTGTCAACATTTCGACAGGAAACAAAATGTGGCAAATATCAAAACGGTATTATCAAAGATTTATATGACTTTATCACTAATGTGAGAATAAATAGATATAGTGTATTCCGATTAGTTTTACCATTTATATGTGGTATCTTACCATGCATTCGATGTCTTAATGGGGGAATTGATGGCATTGGCATCGGTGAAACTGTATTTTGTCGTGCCATACGTAACCTTCTAACCATTGAAGACCATGGTCTAGACCTAGGTCTAGGTCTAGGTGGTTTGTACCAGCCTGTTTTTCTCTTTTTAACGTCATTAGTAGGACGGAATAAAACTAGTTTTCTAACAAATGGAGCATTTCCATTTGGTATATATTTTGTGACTATAACCTTCTTTTTTTTCTTCTTAGCACTTTCTTGCCCTCGACGCCGCTGAAAACACGATTTAAGATTCATTTCAGCCTATTTTATATTATAACACTCAAAAAACAAAATCATCGAATGCTCTGTGTTTACTTTCTGAATAACATGCAAAATATATAAACCGATGTAACTTTTGACTCATATATTATGTTCATTCTTAGTAATCGCAGAGCATTCAGTGTGTCTTGTTTTTTTGTTTCCTTAAGGATGTCTTTACTTACTTTTCTTCTGCCTTTCTTTTCAGATTTTAGATTTGGTAATATCAGACGAGGTTCCTTTTCATCATCTGATAGACCATCAACAGCATTTTCATTATCAACAATATCACTTAATGTTTCTACATCTTCCAGTTTCTAGAAATACACAAACATTGCAATAGATTCATTTACCATTGGCTGTTTAGCAGTGTGAGTGAATGTAAAATAAATTACTGAATGCTCTGTGTTTACTTACATGCTTACCTAGATTCTACTTCTGTATACTGCAAACCTTAGTTTAAACCTTCTATACTAAATAAAATAAGAGTGTCAAATAGTTTTCCTTGAATACCTTAAGACTTGGTTTCAGTTGCTTTACTTAATGCATTACTTAAGGTTTATAAGAGTAAACAGACACTGCTTCAATGGTCATTAAATTATCCCGACAGTTAAAACCTAACGACGTGAACACAAATAATAAACTGATTTTTATAAATCAAATAGAGAGTAAACACAGAACATTCAACAGACTTACTTTAATAGAGAAGTATAAGTGATATTAACAAATTACAAAGTATGTTGCAGCTTCATGTGGCAATTATTCAAAGTTCGATAAATTTAAGCAAATCAACGGTGGATTGAAAAACTATATACTCATATAACTTTTTTTTGGACAAAGCTGTCAAATAGAAATATATATTTGTTTATTTTAACAATAATATACAAATGGTATCCTGGATTATGTAAAATTGTACATTTTTAATCTTTACCTTAGGCTTCTTTTGTTCTTGTGCATCTTTTCCTTTATTTTGTGCAGCTTTTGCTGATTCTTCATCAGCAAATCTTGTCTTCCTTTTATGGTCAGCAGTGGGTCCATCTGCTTCTTCTACCTGTATAACAATGTCCTTTGTCTGCGTTCCCTGTGAATCTGGTGTTCTTGGCAGGGCTGGAAATGGTTATAATACATTAGTAACTGTTGTTGGCAAGTTCAGTTATGTTTATCGTATTAACTCCACTCACATTTTGTCACGGCATCAACAGTAATTATGATTTTCACAAACAAAATTGTTATCAATAAATCTTTAAAGCGATCATTATTAAAATCGCTCTAAGGCAGGTTTGTATTAAAGACTCACAGTATATATTTAGAAATGCGCATCAAATTTTGTTACACTATATAATTAGTACTTAGGACCGTCATAACGTTTTAATACTTCTTTTAGATATGAGTTCATATATTTAGTTAATCATTTTCAGTTCGAACCTTCTCTAATATAAATATCAAAATCTGCAAATATACTTACGTCTTGCTCTTGGTGGTTTCAATCTCAACTTGGCTAACGCCGCCATTTTTAAAGGACGCTTTCTTCCTGTAGCAAGATCTTTTATACGTTGAGCAAATACTTTATTCGTTGGCTTTGCAGCATCAAACTCGTCTTTCTTGTCTTTTCTCTTCCTTTTCTCAGCAAACATATGAGCTTCGAGCTAAACCATGAAAATAAATATGATATACCTATAATATACTTTATAAAGCTTTTCAAATCATTTCTAGTTTTGTCTGTTTTAACAAGATCATTTTGGGAAGAGATTAAACATTGATGGAAATTGATTAATTATTTGTAATAACACGTACATTAGATTTAAAGTGTAAAACTTACCGCAGTTTGTCTTTGCTCCTCATCCATATATATCTGTCCCTCGTTGTATCCCTGAAAATAAATTAATTCAGATTGTTCATGCAATAGTCTATTTACGACGATAAGGGTATCAAGACATGATTCAATGTCATCAAATACTTTCATTTTCTAATACTTTAATAATGTGGTGTACGAAGTGTTCTGTTAATGTTGTACCTTCCGATATTCTTATAACAAAATTTAAAACAAAAATGACCGTAAAGTAATAGTTCAATATATATCATTTATACAGTTGTTTGAGAAAGAATAAGAGTTTTAATGTTAATAATTGATTTAATAGTTATACCTCTAGACCTTCAAGTCCCATCATATCTTTACGTGGTGAACGCTTTATGAGTCCATTTTTCATGTTTTCAGGTGAATACATGAGTCTATCAAGATCGTATCTGGTCTCATCTGGTAGACCAAGTCTCATGTTTGGTGATAGTGCATCTGGATCAACCTGTGGATTATATTGTAATGCATATATTAGTCTGAAACTTTCATACAACGACATAAGCAATATTAACATTAAATGTACTATGTTTTAACGTATGACAATAAACATTAGCATTGGTTCTATCAAATTATTGTCTTCAATTGTATATAAGAAAAAGGTTTAAAAATTCTGTGAGCAAAAATATTATCATCAGTTTTGTTGATAACTTATTTTAAAAAAAATGTCCGAAACAAAGTTATGATGACTAGTGGACAGACCCCTTTTGACACTTTTATGTTAATTCTATGTATTTAAACAACGTAAAATAATTGTACTTTGTCAATTCAATATGTTTACACTAAAGCTGCCAGTTCAATGTAGTATAATTTCCCACATAAATAATCGTATTCTAGTTTTCTGGGTTTTAGTATGTAGGCATACAATTTTACTTACCGCAATTAAAGGTAATGGTATGATAACTTATCTCATGCCATCGTAGAAATTTACCTACCTTGCGGTTTGCGGCTTCCCATTCTGCCTGCTTTCGTTTCTTTCGTTTGTTATAGAAGTAGTAAATCAATACAGCTATGAGGATAATAATTATAAGTATACAAACAATGACAATAGCAGCAATTACACCAGCTGATAGTGTATCTGATGTTTCTACTGGTGGTACTGTAGTCGTCGGATCAGGATATGCTGTGAGAAAATAAATTAAACATTAGGATGGGTTTAATAAGGCCAAAAGTAGCCGCATGTTTTCGAGAAAAGTGTACAAAATTATATTAAAATTATTATTGCCACTTGAGTTAGTTAAGTTTCCATCAATAAAAACATCAAACGAAATTGAACAATTATTAGTGTAATATGTTCTTGCTATTAAAAGTATCGTTCGTGAAGAAATAAAACATGTTATAATAACTATCAAAATAGCATTTCGATGCAAATACGGATACAAGTATATAATTTTAAGTGCACTTACCACACAACACTGAAATAGGAGAGACAATAAGGATTAGTTTTATTGCTGAAACATTTTCAAATTGACAAATTTATTATGTCAACATCATTTAAATAAAAAAATAAAAAATTGAGCATAGATCTTTTACCCTTAACATTTGTAAAAACAGGTGATGTTTTAATAATTCAATTGAATAATACTTCAGATGTTTTACAAAAAGATTGTAATACTTGAAGTTGGGGTAACGTATATAAATTTAAATTGCTAATCATGTATCTGAAGATTTGTCTTAATTTCTCAAATATTACTCAAAAATGAAAACTTAATATACACATTCTTTAACGTTTTATAGTAAATTATGGATGGCACTTTATATACAACGAAAAAAGCATATTTGCCATGGTTACATGTTATCAATGTTTGTTAAAAATTTTATTGAACATTTTTATAACAAAATTTGATTTGTCATTGTAGCTGTTAATCTAAATGAGAATGAAGTATATAGACTGACGTACCACTAGATGTCAAGACTAGAGATGCTCCTGGTGATTCTACATATGTTTCATTCATAGTATCAGGACAATCACCTGGATATTGTGTGACGTTCACTGAACCATAACCTGAAGCTTGCTACAAATAAATAAGTATACACAGGTAAATGAATTTAAAAATGCATTGTTTCTACACAATTAATTTGAACAAGACGAAAGAAAAAAAAGAAAAGCCATCAATTTATGATTGAATATGTTTTTAAAAAATCTTTTTAATACATGTTCTAAATTACCAAAAAAGATACCAATAGAAATGAAAATCTATAAATAATATTCACAAGTCACATGACACATACAATATGAACTTAAAGTAAATGAATATTACTTAAAACATAAGTCTTACAATTTTAAGCATACGGGAGCTATTTTCTTTGCATAATAACACTGATTTTCAAGTTACTAATCATAATTATATTCTTACGTAACATGTAAATCTGTATGTTGTACTGTCATCTACTGTTACATCTGTGTTATATACATATATAGTATATAGAGAGCCAATAAGGGAATAATAGATACAGTTTGTAACACCACTAGCTGAAATGATTAATTTAGAAAATATGTATGCATAATTATCAAAGACTGACACGAATGTATTTGTAATAGTGATGAGGAGGTTGGATTTTGCCAAAGATTAGAAAACATTATTAAAGTCACTTGTTTGAGTTATCAAGCTGTTATATATTTATTTATATTTCATGACATTGATATGGTACATGCACGGTGAGCAAAACGATGGTACAATATAAAGATAAATAAAGATTTATGCATAAAAAATAACTTAATATATATACAAACAGTTTATAAAAATGCATGTACAGTAAGATGAGAATGGTTAAAACAGGTATTTATTGTTGATAGACAAATTTTAATTTAGGAATAAAAGAAGTATCATTGCACTTGATTGCATTGTTTAAGACCATTTCGAATACATTGAAATATAGGGATAGAACAAAAAAGGAATTTAATCCTTATTTCCATTGTGGCCCCTCTTATCAATAAAGTTGATGAATACACCAGAATTCACCAGCACGAATATTGCATTATATATAATTAAAACAATTATCACAGATAAAATAAATATGATACTATCACAGTAGGTACACAAAAAGACAATTATCAAAAAAAAAAAATTATATAAAGAATTAAGGGCTTAATACAAAATATTATATACATTAGTTATCTCAGATCTCTGACATAAGATGGGCTTTGACGAGGGCTTTAAAATGGGGGAAATTTCTAGCTTGTCTAATGTGTTGTGGCATTTCATTCCACAGAAAACAACCATTAAAAGCAAAATACGTTTTGTCAAAACCTTTGACTTTAGGTAGGCTGAAACTGCCTGTTTCTGAGAAAGTAGTTCCTAACCCATCACAAAAAACTCTTTGCCTTGTGGGATAGCTGTGAATAGAACTAGTAGGAATGAAATGCTCTTTAAGGTAACCTGGTGCTATCCCACTTTGAATCTTAAATACATGACCTAAGATTATTGATCCACCCTTTTTGATACGGGTAACCAGTTGAGTTTAACAAAATGATTCTGGTGAAGGTAAGTCCATGCATCCAGTCCTAATACAAATCTTATCATTTTGTTCTGAGTGACCTGTAATTTATGCTTAAGTTCCTGAGCCAAACAATTGTACCATACTGCAGAACCATAATCAAAATAACACTGAATGAGAGATGTTGTTACCCAACAAAGATTAATCGTTTGTATGTTAACTAAAGATTTATATACCAGGTTTACTCAACGCTTACTCTTCAGGATTAATAATATTGTATTGTATTATGCTTTCATATTGCAATACTGTACAAACGAAAGGAATGACTTAACTCTTTAAAGTCAGTGTAGAGCATAACAATTACATTATTACCGATAACAATGGCAAAAGGGTTGGTCACAAGTTATAAGAACATAAACAAACGGCTCTCTCCAGAGGCTTATCACTCCTTGTCACTTTAAATAGACTTATTTAGGCGCTGATTTAACGTTATTGTAATCATAATACATGTAACTTCGAACTGCCATACTGGACTACATGTACGTATATATTACGGTACGGCGTAGCGTGGTTTTGAATGAGGTAACGTTTTAATTGAAAATAAATAACTCATTATTAATTTGCAAGTATTATATTACCTGAATAAGCTTGTATCTGGGAACATCTACTATAATCCCAGCTCATTGTATCTTTATTATCTTGACATACTTTAACAAATGAATCATTACATAGATTACCACTACCAGTATCGTATGTATAGTTGAAATCTCCTAGGAAGGGTATAGGACATTCTGACTTCACAAAATCAATGGTGTCTGAAATTTAAAATAAGGATGCTAAAATTATGATGCATGTTAATGTCATCTCCTTGTCATTATTTCTGTTTTCGTTTGTAAGTTCCAGCATCTAAATATTACCTGAGAAATATAATCGCCCATAATGTTTAGAGTTTTAAAATTTTTGTATGGTTTACGGTTTATTTGCATTCACCACATGCCTGTACTATTTACCGTTTATTTACATTCTATAGTTTAAAATGTGATCCAAAAACGTTTCAAATTAGAGGATTCCGGATGTCTCGAATTATTCAAAAGTAGAAGTTTGAAAACATATCAGGAAGTTTAATAAGCAAAATTCGGTTAAAGGTTTATCAAAATAAGGAATGATTTGTAACTACCTTTTAACAGCTTCAGGTGGTCAAATAATTTGAATTATGAATGTGTCACGGGTAGCATAACTAGCAATCAACAAAAGCCGCACTGATATTACTTGTAACTCTGACTTGTATTAAACTATATTTTATATGAAACATTTGATCATTTCCTTCCTGCAGTTCTACTTACCATTTTTCATCAATATACTATATCTATTTGTAAGTGTATAATTTGAAATAGTACATATATCAGATAATGCTGGTGTTGAGAAGGTGGCCAGACGAAAAACAACACGTTCATCAGCAGCATCTGCTCGCTTTTCTGAAATTAAACCAAAGCTTATGATTATATACATTTGTCATTTATCAAAGCTTTTGAGCGTATACAATTGTCAGTATGTATTAGTCAAATGAATGAAATGTCCATTTTTATGAATGTTAGTTACAGTATAGGTCAATTTCAATAGCATCGATTGTATATTTAAATATTTCGACGAAAACATTCTTGTTTTGATATATTTGATAGGCTTTAGATTGGCATTGACATCACTACTTAAAAAAATCTTATTCATTTGAAATATTATTAAAATTTGAGTACACTTCCCGGTCTACACGAACCAATCAACGAACGACCATAGTAAGGTTTCTAACTAAAGGCGCATATTTATAACTATTATGTTTATTCATTTGCTTGTGTATTTTATAATACTATCAATTCATTGTATTATTGAAAACCATTTAAGCAAGTTTTTATTATAAATTCAGTTGTGGTCTTTACAGTGAGAGATAGCTGTAACAGTAATGTTGTTATTGTAAAGGCATTAAATACCTTCATTGTAAGAACACCATGGTAAGCAAACATATCAGGAACAGCGACCGTAGAAACACAGAACTTCCACAAAATCAAAGAGTAAAATAGGGAAGTGGTTTAAGACGTTTTATGTTTTATATTTAATTATAAAACGGAGGAGATATCAGTAAATGATACTGTATATACAAATTGTGCTCTACCTGATGCTCTCCAATATTTAAACAAGTCACCTGTCGTGACATTTGTTATCTCTATTAAATCCAAACATAAGAAGGCGTAGAAATTAAGACCAAATCGTCGAAATGTTTCTGACCTGAAATTCAAACATGCAGGAATTATGTCTCACTTCTTATCAATACATAAAATAGATGTTCTAGAGTTTTAGTCATAAGAACTAAATCAAAATAAGATGTTGGGTGCTTTTAAGTAAGCATTAATATAAAACTGATTTTATAGCATAATGTTTGAAGTTCACCACTATCGCGATTGCAAATCAAGTTGTCCGAAGCGGTACCTAGTTTGATACCTGGTCAACCTGGTTTACCCTTTCATAGTAAACAATGAAGTTGACTTTCTTCCATCAATTTGGTATTTGGAGATGCTTTCGGTCTTGTAGAAGAGTGTGTGAGTACCGGATATAGACATTGGTCAAGTAAAAAACTAGATGACGGGAGCTGGGCGTAGGACATTGACCGTAATTTGTGTTGACAGCGTTAAACTTAACAAAAAGCACGTGTGATCATTTTTCACCACCTGCGATTTAATATGTGAATCCACTAATTTACATTTAATTCAAAAACGTATCATTGATATATGAATACCAAAATCCTGAATGCTGTTGGCGAATCTAGTGTTCTCTTCCGTGTTACATTCAGTACAACAAACACTTTCAAATCAAGCGACTAAGAACAACTTTGACGAAGCTGCCTATCCATGAGCTCACTCTTTATAGAAATCATCTCAAACATAAGCAATATAAGCAATACAAACGGCTTTACTTACTGAACCACATATTGTGTTCCTGAATTTAATATACATGTAAAATTGTTGGTAGCAAATGAAGCTACTTGGAAACCAGTAAAATAACTATCAGAAAATTCTAATGTTCCTTTTTCGCTTGATAACCATGTACCTCGCAGAGGACTAGGAAAAGTACATTGTCCTGAATAAAAATAAACAGAATAAACATGTTATGTAATTGTTCAATTGCAAATGTAATACAATTAACAATCGAAAAATTCTTATTACAGATGGGTGACATTATGTTGACAGCAAATTAGGGTAGCGATTTACACGGTCTGTGTTTATGGGATGATATTAAATTCTTACACATAACACTAAAAACGTTGGAGTAGCCTCTAGTTAAAAGAAACAAAGGTTATTTTAGATAAAATATATTTGATAAAGTGCCGACAATAGCGAAGCATTTAAAAGGTAGTGCTTTCCGAACAGTGATACAATTACATTTATAGGGTACATTAATTACATGTCAATAACATTATAATTTCAAAACATTCTTACCTGAACAAATTGTTACCAAACTGCCGATAGTGGCAATCCGGAAGAACCAAAACGTCGTCATCTCTCCAAAAGACGACACTTTTCGCCATTATTTAGCCTCCATGTTTAAATCGCCATTTTGAATTCACGCAACTATGGTGATACTAGTACCGGAAGTTGACAAAGATACAGACACTAATTTGTGATAAATCAAAATCCAAAATTTAGACAAAGAAATATTTTTAACAATTACTTTAATATAAGGTTGTCCGTTGTTGATGTTGTTTAGTAAAATCAGATCGCCATTAGAGGTATTTTGAAAGATCAAAATTATGTTACGAAAAAATATAGTTCCTAAGTGATTAACAGTTATTGTATATTAATCCGAGTTCAAATTTATAAAAATATATGAGATTAGTCTATGTTAAAGGTTAACAAAGAAACAATTTGATCCCGATTATAAAATGGCGAAACGTTAATCCGACAGTGTTAAAATATTCATACATGAGTACATGGAACGTTATATTATTTTGTGATCTTAAAATAGTTCTATTCTTTTTTTATAGAGAAGGCGAATTACTAACAAAACAAGCAAGCGCTTACAGACCAAACACAATAACACACACCTAACTACGCCATATGCGGTTACTAAAAATGACAAGCCTAATGGTTATGGGCGTAAAGGAAGAAATTTGGCACTTGTTAAATCTTCATAGTAAATAATACAAATCGCATGATGTTAATCATTTACATTTTACTTTATTACTTCAGTTTAAAAAGGGGACAATTGGTTTAGGCTTATGAGATAAAATGATCCCCGCGCCAACTTATTTTGCAATATGGCAAATGAATATCAAACAAAATTATATTGTGATATGGCAAATTAATTTAATACAAATTCTTCTTATCAGAAGCAAACATCTTCTAGATGGTTGACGTGTTCATTTGGTCAGATCATTTAAAAGGTTTGCATGGTTAACTATCTCAACCTATACAATATGCCAAAGCTGTTCATTGTATTTTTCCCTACGAAAGAGATTAGATAGCAATGGTGCATTTTGCTAGCACAGAAAATGACATAGCTAATCTTGCTGACGATGCATTATTTACATTTATACCCTCAAAAACATGTCAGTATTAAAATGAACATGCTCGTATAACCAGAATTGTAATAAATAGTGACTTCTTCATTAGGTGCGTTGTTTTAAAGTGAACTTTCTTTGTTCATTTATGCTCATGTTTTTTCGATTGATTTAAGAAAAACAGCTCGGCACCCAAGTATTTAATTCATTACGTCACTGCAGGGTTTAGACAATTCTATAGATTGAACCTATGGCTTAAATAAATATACATGATGTGTTAATCCTTAAAATGATTATTTAAATAAACTCTGGACATATACAGGGATTAAAAGATCATATATTACATGTAGCTTCAAAAGGTCAAATAAAAAATTAAATCACTAGCTAGGCGAACAAAACTAACTCTTTAACATTGTTAAAACTAATTGTTTTAAAAATTGTTTTTTAAATTGATATAGAATTGGTCAAAAAATAAATTCTGAGATTACTTCGTAAAATTTAGAAACTCTTCAGCACATTGTAAAGGAGTTACATTCAGTCACTCTGACTTCCGGTAAAAGGATTAATTTCCATAGTACTAAGATTGAGAATTAAAAATGGTGGACAATGTTACGATGTAAATAAAGGATGAGAAGATGTTTGAAATCACGTGATTAATTGTCATATGAAAAAGGGGACAAGTAAAGGGGCTTACTTAAAGATAAAATGTTGCTGCAACTCAAGATTTTGTGTGTTTTGATTGTCATACAATCATATTTTCTTGGCACAGGTAAGCACTTCTTTGCTTTTCCTACATCTGATAGACTGAGTAATCGATATGTTTGACCCCTATTAGGGTCCTTAAACTACAACTTAAATTAATATTGTGCATTTTTACTTGTTAATCGTACGCTTTATCATATATGATTACTTTTCATGATTGTTGAACAAATTCCATATTAGAAATAGATACACAGATTTCTCAAACGATTGAAATAACCATATTTAGTGATATTTGGAAGGTCTTTGGTGCTTCGTGACCATAATACAGAACTATTACTTGTTTCACCAGTCTTATACTGCTCGTATTGGTAGTGTCATTTTAACTAACACAATAACCACATCAACCATTCATATTGTAAAAAAAATATGTAGTCTAGATGAACACAATTTTCTGTCATACGTTTAGTAAGAGCAGTACTCAGTGGTAGGACGTGCAGCTAGGAATCGAGAAGTCTCGGATTCGAACCCAACCAGGGTTACTGATAATTTCCTAGAGCAAAAACGTTACATGCGATAACTTCACTCGATCAATGTGTGAATGGATATCTGGTAGGGGGGTATAACTCTCTTGCAAAAAAATGTCGAATTTACTAAGCGAGTAAAAGACTCTTAAGAAAGATTTATAGATGTATACTATTAGCCAGATGACCAGGCGTAATAGCTGGTAAGTCGGTAATCATGCATAAGCTTGTAACATAGGCTATACGTTTTACAGTTAAAGCAATTGTAGTAGGAGCAGAGGTCCAGTGGTGGGACGAGCGCTTAGGGATCGAGAGGTCCCGGGTTCGAATCCCACCCTGGGCACTGCTAATTTTCTTGAGCAAGAAATGTACCTATGATTGCTTCACTTTACCCAGGTGTAAATGGGTACCTGCGAGGGTGGTATAATTCCATTGCGCCAAAGTGTCGGCTGCACGAAACGGAGTAAAAAAGACTCCCCTGGGAGATTGATAGATAGATACCAGTAGCCCAATGACCAGGGGTAATAGCTGTAAAGTCGGTGAACGTGCATAAGCAGGAACTTAGACTATAAATACAATTACTTTTACTTATTTTACAAATGTCTTACTTTTTCAACAGTTTTATGTATTTCTATTTCAGATGGGGCCTGTACATTCCCTACAGATCTCCAATCAGGGGTATGGCTATCTAGTGATATGGGGAATGTGACATTTAATTCTACACATTTTACTGTGTCTGAAATTGTAGATTTTGGATCACTTACATTCGAGTGTCAGGAACTGTACTCAGAGAGTTACTTTGTATTGTAAGTCACTAATACTTATCCAAAGCATAGGCGGATCTAGCGGGGGGTCAGGGGGTCCGGACCCCCCCCCCTCCTAGAATTTCCAAAATGTACATTTCCAATTGTGTATTTATTGACAGCAAGTCATTTTTAAGTAGTATGAAACAATTTTAATCGGTCCTTAACATAGATTTAATGGTTATGTAGTTTTTTTATTATTAATATGTTGCATTATTCTGCAAAATAGTGTATAATGTGGTTGTGGTTCGAAAGTTTGGACCCCTCTAGAAAAAGTTTGGACCCCCCCCCCCCCCTAGAAAAAATCCTGGATCCGCTCCTGAAAAGAGACTGGCATGTACTGCCCTTAGAAGGCAATTTACTCATAATGTTTGGTGGGTCTGGACCGTGCTAGTCGCCTTTGGTCTTTAGGCATGTTGTTGATTAAAATGATGGTGTTAAAGCACCGAGCTTCGTGAGAAAGTCATGCATAGCTCTATGAAAGCTTATTTATGAGAGAAAATTAAAATGTGTTCTACTGTTATTGAAAACCCCGATAATATTTTTAACGTCGTATTCAACACATATTAAGGCTATATAAACGACGGCCAGCACTTCCTACTATAGGTTTCCCGGACACTTCTATCATCAGTACTAACTTACCCTACCATGAGGCCGACAACTCATGTATAGGGTATGACCTACCGCGACCGGGCTAGAACCTGCGATCTCCGGATTCATGTCAGACATGCTAACCACTACGCCACGGCCGCGGCTGCAATACTATTCTAAAGACCATCCAATTAACCAAATAATTACATGTACAGTGAAACCTCTCTTCAACAACACCCAATGGGAGAGACTGAAGTGCGTTGCTGTTCATAGATTGCGCATATCAATGAAATAAATTTAATACATGTAATTCATAGCTTCTCTCAAACTTGATGAAAGTATTGCATATCGTTTGATTGTTCATTGTTTAATTGATGGTTGTCAGTATTGTTGATAGCATGATTGTTTATTGTTTGTTTGTCCTATTTCAGATCAGAACCGTTTAACTATCTTGGTGTATCTAGCCCTTTTAAAATTGCCATATGTTTCAAACTAGTAAATTCTTCGTCTACCAACTACTTATATTACCCACAATCAAGTAGGTTACATTTTATATAGTCTTTGTTCAAGTCAAAACGTAGTTTTAATATGGTTAATATATAAAAGATATCGGATAAGTTCTTCATGTATAAACTAGAGACAAGACGGATTCGATTCAACGCGAACCTTAACCACTTATTCTTCATCTACAATTTTACGATGTATTTAATTTGCCCATGACCATGGGGATTTTTTTTGTTCTATAGCATGTGATTAGCCGAGTGGTAAATATACCAAAATGACTAAAATTCCATACCGAAGTACAAATAACACAATTTTTAAAGATTGTCTGATAGGTATGTCATAATTGTAACAGGAACCTGGGTCAATAAAAATGCTGAATTAAGTTCCCAAGGGGTTTCGGTTCGAGTCTCCCTTATGCTAGTTAAATCATGAACATTTGACAGTAATATCATTTTTTCAATAAATTCTATATTGAATTAAAGGGATATATAGGCAAAAGTTTAACTTCATATTTCCTGATTTTGAATTACATTTTTTATAACTGTGAATGCAACAGACACACTGTTATATTACTTGGCAAAATATTTCTTTATTTTCTGGTAATATTTGGGGTGTTTCCTAACCTGCTAAAAATATATTAGTGTTAAAACATGCATTTACTGATGAGAAGATACTAGAGCTTGTTATTTTTCAACATTAGTATAATTCTATTAAAAAGATATCCTTACCCGCCTAAGAATGTAGAAAAGACAAGATGCGACCAATGAAAATGTTTAATTTCAGCAAGTACGGCATATAACAAATGTATAAATAGCTTGGCGATTCCCTCAGTATCTTACTTTTGTTTTCAACAATCTGTATGTCACATGTTTTAATTCGTTCAGTTGAATGTTATAAGTGACAAATGTTATTAGTAAGTGATTTCTTACGTTTTTAATACTGTTTAAAAGACTAAACTTGGTTCTATACTTTTGGCACAGTCATTTGCCTGTATATCCCTTTAAAAGTAAACACCTATGGTACATGTACGTACATGACATTTAAATCAAACCAGCAGTAAGATTATCATGTTATATTTACAGGTATCCTAGCAAACACTGATGTTAGTAGAATTATGTTCCAGGCAGCTTCGTATAGTTTTACGGCTGCAGAAACATGTGCAGATAATGATATAACAATTTATAAAGCACGTGTTTTAATTAAAGAAGGTATTTAATAATTATATTCAGTTTCCCTTTTAAATTAACATATTCATTTAATTGGTACATATAATCACTTTAATTCAGCACAGATATTAATAGACTTTCGAACACTACAGTATTGGTCATGTTACTATAGGCATTAGGGGATAAAATAGTGTTAAGTCTCACTGTCTTTCATAACATCATTCATTTGTTAGATAGAAGTTGATAAAAGATCAATCTGATTAAAACCCGATCTAAAATTTTCCGCTCGCCTACTCGCTAATTTAGATCTGGCCTTTTTCAAACGAAGGTCACGTTCAGATGACCTTTTCTCATCATAATATTCATGACGAAATTATTACGATACGTAACTTGTTTACATCGTCTACGTCACGCAATTTGAAATGAGCCGTCCAATCGCAGACTGTGAATAATACCGCTGTTAAATTAGCTTGCAAACCTTGGTCCAAAAATAGAAATTACGAAATCAAAATGTTATTAATAGTGTTTCGTCTAGATGAAAGCTACGCATTGATTGGTCGACACAAAGTTCATCTCGACGTGACCTTCCACGGAGACAGTAGAGATCCTGTACGGCAATGCTCTACAGGATATCTGTTTACGGAGATTGATAAAAGATGTATATAGTGTCATCTTTTTGAAATTATTAATACATTTCACTATATATGTACATGCTTTTAAGTTTGTAAGTTACTAGATCGATCAAAAAACTTGTGAGCCTTGTTTCTTTGCCATATAACGAAACGTGAAAATCAGAGGATATAACGTGATTAACGTCCAGTAAATAATTGTCAAGAATCGGTTTTAATCAATTTAGTTAATAGTAACATGTTTATTAATAACTGAAATTACCGAAATTACACTGTTAATTGAAAATTACTATTTATGAACCAGCCCCGTGTTCAGTAACTACTGTTAGCTAACGTTACGGATAGGGGAGGACTCAACCCGAAGACAACTCAACCCGTGCAATACTCAACTCAAAGTTGGGACAACTCTGTCCGTTAGTAGGAGATTGAGTAGTCTCGGGTTGAGTTGTCTATGGGTTGAGTTGTTCCGACACTTCCGTGACGGAACGTTTTGGAACGTTCAAGGTAACTGAACACGATGCTGATACACAATCACGAGACTTTTTCTTTGCAGAATATCTGAAACTGTACTACGCAACTAAGTGTAGCAGTATGTATAACTCCGCTTATTTAAATACTCTATTTTTATCGATATTGAGTACAGAAGTACTGTCGTGAGTATTTAAGTCAGTGGGGTTAATGTTTGCGCAATTGACATATATTCGACGATGATTAAATATCTACTATTTCATTTGTTACAAAAAATGTTCTTAGAAAAATGCTAAACAGTACGAATCTTGACGTACTAATATATGTGGGATTTTGGAAGATGGTTAAACCTTAACTCTTTGATTTCGTTACAGGTTATGGCGACAATTCATCCTCCGTGGATTGTTTAAACACAATATCTGGTATATATTCTTACAATGTATCTGGAAGTTCTTGTGTCAACACATCATTAGATGTCTGTACAGATAAACATGTGATGAATTTTAATTATTCATATTGTCCTGATATTATGGCATACTCAGGTAAATATATCAATTTTAGCATAAACTCTTGAGAAATATACACGCTATACATTTTAGCATAAACTCTTAAGAAATATACACGCTATACATTTTAGCATAAACTCTTAAGAAATATACACGCTATACATTTTAGCATAAACTCTTAAGAAATATACACGCTATACATTTTAGCATAAACTCTTGAGAAATATACACGCTATACATTTTAGCATAAACTCTTAAGAAATATACACGCTTTACATTTTAGCATAAACTCTTAAGAAATATACACTCTATACATTTTAGCATAAACTCTTAAGAACTATACACGCTATACATTTTAGCATAAACTCTTAAGAACTATACACGCTATACATTTTAGCATAAACTCTTAAGAAATATACACTCTATACATTTTAGAATAAACTCTTAAGAACTATACACGCTATACATTTTAGCATAAACTCTTAAGAAATATACACGCTATACATTTTAGCATAAACTCTTAAGACATATACGCGCTTTACATTTTAGCATAAACTCTTGAGAAATATACACGCTTTTCACTCTGCTTTAAAATATTTTGTAATTTATCTAATCAATAACAATTTTAGTAAAAAATTGGTTCACACTTTATATGTTAATCTTCAACCCCAAGATGAGAATGAAAACATAAATTTGTTATATTAAGATAACGCAAACTCTGTATTATTACATATTGTAGTGTATAACTAATAGTGTAACATGTCATGTAATAATTTGAATGTTTACTTGCTGTAAATAAAAAATAAATTTAAAAACATGTATATATATTTTGTTTGGGTTGGGTTCAATGTCGTAGTAACACATTTTATAGGTCATATCATGGAGGTCAGTCAACCTACCATCGATCTGAGAGCTGTGGTCAAAAAATCCCACGATAAAAAATGACCGTAATTTAAAAGCAGAAACAGTCATTTTACCTTCATTCTTTTTCCTATCAATTCATTATAAGCTATAATTATGTAGAATAACGAATACTGTCTGAAATTCATATCGTTGTATGATATTATATTTTTTAGGCTTTAAACTTTGATTTATTTTAATTTGACTCACAATAATTCTTTTCGTAAGATATTTTGTGACAAAGGCCACAGATCTTTTGATATACGATCGCGTAATCTAGAATTTTATTAATTATAAACAAATGCTTTCGTTTTCCAATACGTTCATAATGGAAAATACTTTATACAAGGGAAACAACTCGGTAATTCATATTCCAAAAGATCGATGATAATTTATTATCTTGTACTACAATGTACAACTCGATCAGACTTTGGCCAATGTTTTTATTCACGTGATTGTCTACATCGCTTGTTCATATGGACTTTACAGTATTACATGCATCCTACGTTTCAATATAACTCTTTCAGTATACCTTGATTGAATGAATATACAAATTACTGTAAATGATTTTGAAACTTGTTTGCCTGGCTTAGAGTCAACGTGGAAAATCTACTACAACAAATTTTTGCTATAAAGACTGCCTGATTTATTGCAAACCCAAGAGTGGTTTGACAATTTTTAAGTCCCAAATGCTTAATTTAAGAAAATAACACTACATTGTATTCAATTCAGTAAAGTTCCGCTATTTAAGACCACAAAATTGATGATCTTATTAGTGGAACGATCTTATCATACGGAACATTTTCTTCACAAATAAAGCCTTTCGAACTAAAAATTGTCGAGAATCGCATGATTTTCAAATAATGTTGGTGGTCTTAATAGCGGAACTTTACTGTACTATGTATTTTCAGCTGGTGGTCAGTTAAGATGTGTGCATCAGGAAGAGGTCGATTCTCTAAGTTATGTTATATTATATAATGAGGACAACACCACGGATGAATCAACTTATTATAGATTTACATGTTTGGTAAGATGATTTATTTTTTCAGTAATGCCTCAGTCTCATAAAATTGTGGCTTGTTGCGGACCCGTACGTGCAGACAGCCGTAGGTCGTGAGAAGTCTTGCGTATTAAGGTAACGGTACGCACTTGGCACAAAAGAACACATCCGTACTGAGCCGTAGCTGGAAGATATGCAAGTTTAATACATACTCGACCACAATGGTGTTCACGATTTGACTTTGAAACTGATACGTGTATCCATGGCTCATCTCACGGACCCTGGTAAAAACGTAACAGTCCGTCCGGGTACGCAAGAGTTCGTACGAGTCCTTGCGGAGCTTGATCGCACGGCGCCCGTACGGTGCCCTTACGGTTATTTTTATGTTTGTTGGACTGTAGCATAAAATAGACTATCAGAACCACTGTGCTGTGAACTTGATCAGGTTTATCTAATATGTCTGGGTCACTTAAATTGTCGAGTATTTACGCCAAAACAAAACATTCCAATTTCATATGTGTAATATAAAATGTAATGTGATGGCATGTTATAGTATGAATTTCATGCTTACGCACGTTCACCGACATTACAGGTATTCCCCCTGGTCATCGGGCTACTGGTTTCTATCTATCAAGCTCCCTGGAGAGTATTTTTACTCCGCTATTTAGTGCAGCAACGGACTTATACCACCCTCGCAGGTACCCATTCACACCTGGGTGGAGGGAAGCAATCGCGAGTAAATTTCTTGCTCAAGGAAATTAGCAGTGCTCCTAGTGGGATTCGAACCCAGGACCTCTCGATCCCTGAGCGCGTCCCACCACTGGACCTCTGCTTCTACTATATGCAGAATTGTAAATCGAATGTTTTATATCTTGCTGATCGTTGAAACAACGATTGATATGACTGTAGCATCACTAATGGCTTGTATCGTCAAATGTCTGACAACTGACATAGGCCGTTGTTTTATACGTACACTTATGTTTAATTATAATTTTAAAAAATATTAGAGTTTTATATTATAAATACTTGCGGTCTGTATAATCGACACTTTCAAATTATCTTAATCGTTGATCTTTCTATATTATACATGTACATTTATTTGTAATATTACCATAAGGTTTTGAAAATATGCTCCCTGAATGTATTAAATCTAAACTGCAAAGTTCATATACAAGTTTACATTAATTGAACATCAACTAACAACCTAAATTGAAAGAATGTTTTCAGATCAGCACACTGATTACATATTGATCCCTTTATTAAATCAAATAAAACTTTTTCCGAAGAGCTAAAACAACGAGTTAAGTTTGTTGATTAAAACGCCATAATAGGTTAGACATAATGTTGAAATGACTGGATTGGTCCGAATAAGTAATATACACGGACATATATATACATGTGAATATTTCATATAGCTTTTCAGCCATATGTTTTTTATACCACCAGGTTTCTAATGCATCGGTTGATGGAGGTCCACAGCAAGTGATAACATATCCAAGAGCTTGTAATATTTATTCAAATGAATCATATACTGCTTCTCCTTGGGTCACATTTGAAATGACAGCTAACAGTAAGTAAATCTAGAATTGTACAAAATGTTCAAACGCTTGTATATAGATTGTTGACATTATAGAAACTTGGTATAGACTTAATATAATGCCACTTCTATACATCAATACTTCTGTAGTTGTGGAATCATTCTGAACACCTCGACCATTTATTGAATGAACAATCTCGGAATGATTCGTTGGGTATTCAACAATAACCCAGGTTTTTTTACTACATATGCCAGGCGAACCACAGGCGTTGCACGAAACGGTTATGCAAAATAGTTCTTTTCGTAAACACATAAGGCTTTGTAAATACATTCCTGGTACTATAAATGTGAATATATATTATTCAGCGGCTATTATTTAATCATGCATTTCAAATTTACGGACTAGAAATGAAACATTTATCACCGCCTAAACAATCGCAGATTTGTCTACTCGAACACCGGTTGCAGTGTTTGATAGGCCTAAATCGAGCTGTGTTAGAGCTATTACATACGTGAAGTTTCAAAGATATCGCTTATATAGTATCAACTATGGCTTTCATTTTATCTATCAGGTACATGTTTAACACTTGATATCACGACAACGAAGGCGTCAACTTCATCGGATTCTACATTAAGTGCTGGAGGGGCGTTGGCTATTGTTATAGGTCTTCTTGTCCTGATAGCAGCAGGGGTAGTCATCGGTGGTGTATATTATATCAAAGTACATAAGATGAAGAAGGTCAACCCTGACATGATTGCTGCCAAATCTCCACCTATAGACACCAAGGAGCAGGAGAGAAACTTAGATGGAAGAGTTTCGCCATTTTCACCGTATCCAACCGTCAGTGAACTGGCTGTTTACAGATTCGGCCCATCTCCGGGACCAGAAATTGATGATGATGACGGTGGAATGACTCTAGAAGCAACAACGCCAGGATTCACTGATGGACGCAGAACAATGTATGGAAAAGATGTTGAGAGAGAATCGCAAGTAAGTCTACCAATGTACAGTGAGGTGGGTGGAGAAACACCGGAACCTACGAGACTTAGTGAAGTTCACACGAGAATGAGCGAGATTTCAGAAGTAAACATTGCAGACCCTACTCCGTTTACTATGACCCGCGCAACAATGAATATTCCAGAGGAGACGAGAGTGTCCCCACTTCAGACCCCTACTGATGGTAAACCAAACGGTGCTATCCAATCACCAAGGGATAATGGTGGGCCAGATGACGTAACTTTGTAAATGTATTTTTAGTTCTGATACGTCTTTTTATAAATTTTAACTGTGATTAGTAAACTGTGATAATTTTGAATTATGATGATATAAAAACCATGCTTGCGGCTGATGTTTCTTGCATATACACAACACTTAACATGCAAGCAAACTATTTTCCAAGTGTGGTACGCACCTTAGATGTATATCTTTTAAGTTTTATACTTTCTTTTCTGTTGTTTTCATAAAAACATTTAACATTTATTGTTACTGTTGTGGTACACTTCTTCAAGTTATTACATGTATATGTTTTTCGTGTATTGTTGCCACTCGTTTTTAAGATCTTAAGAATTTAGTTCTCGGCACAGCTTCTCAGAAATGAAAAATACGTTTCTGGGTTAAGGTTAAAAAAATGTGGATTCTATAAACTGGCCTACTCCATTATATGATCACACGAGTGTCATGCCATTTCTTTGTCTTTTAAACAAGTAATATTGATCTTTTCACGTAATATGTATATATACATGATGTTCTTTAAAAGGAACATTCTGTCAATAAGTAAACAAACCCTCAACAGGTTTTCCATTTGTTTTAATTTTTACCATTTACTAAACAAACATTAAGGTCAATCTACTTTTCCTCCTGTTTTTAACAATCAGTTTGACTCTATTGAAAAATCAGAATATAGGTCATATACCGTTTTTGCCCTGTATGATGTTATGAACATGTTAGTATATGTTACTGTTATTACGTTGTCCGGGGCGCTGATCATCAAATTTTTAAAGTTCTCAATCGATTACCGTTCCTGGCTCGTGATGTCATCACTCAAGATAATAGCAAGTTGTTGAAATGAATAAATAAGATAATAATGCTTGTAAATTATATCAATATCATTGATTTCTCCGTGTGCTCCAAGTCTATGAGTAACTATTTGTTTTATATTACTATTTAAATGAACACAGTTATTGAAAGTAAATACAGACATGAACCGTACATTTAATAAAGACTTTGTAAGAGCTGCTTCCGAGTTAGCTGTTGGCATTGAACGTGGTATTTAGTTCAATTTGATAAGTCTACGGAAAGTTGTACCATAATTATAATGTATGTGGGAGTAATGTTCACTATTTTTTTTGGGGATATTTAGGCAGTGGGTCTTTCATACCATTTCTGAAACACATTGTACCGGTCTTTACTCATTGACTTAATGGTAAAATGATTCAAATTTATGTATAAACGTAAATAAATTAATGGTTGATTTATATTATTTATAAAAACAATATGTGATAGTAGTTATGTCAAATGAAAAATAAATTTCTACAAAACCACCACCCCATTCGCTAAGAAATTAAAATAAGATGTTCAAGATATATTTGTTTATTGTAGGACAATCGTTGTTGTGCTTTAGTGAACGTCCATATTTAAAAATGGACAATTAGGTTAATTTGATGCATAAATATTCCATTAATCAATTAAAATTATTATAATGACGTCATCATCTACTATGTAATACGTACTTTGATGATCAATTGAATTTTAATTATTAATGTCTATGTACTTTCTTTGGGTCAAGTTTATTTTAACATTTAATTAATGATTTTTTACTGTTTTCGTTTATATTAGTTATATTAATTACTTTTTCAATTTTGTAATCACTGTATAAGTTTTAAAATTATTTCTAAAATTACGATTTAGAAACGAACTTTTAATAAAAACATTTTTTTTTAATATTGCGCATATATGATGTTTAATATCCATAAATATTTTTTTTTTGGTATTTTTTATGACAAAAATGAAATGAGTCAAAGTTTTTGAATGTGAAAGCAAATTTTAAACGAAGAACTTTGCGGTTGACGAAATGAATGAAATAATCCATATTTGGTCAGTAAGGGAAACGAGACATTTCACAAAGGTTTTTTGTCTGTGATTGAATGCACAGTATACATGTGTGTACATTTCATTCATTTTAAATTTTAGACTATTCTTCTACATTGTAATCTGATCTATATTATAGTTCATGTATTGTATCCACTGTTTATATCTGTTTGTTTGTGACAGTCACGTGTAAATATTCTTACTCTAGTTTATATTCAAATAAAACAATTTATCATTCTTAAATCTTGTTACAGTTATTGCAGCGGAAGTTCCCCGACCTTCGGAAACTAATAAATAAAACTTAACAATAGCATACTAAGGATCGAACTTGAACTATAAAAGTGGCTAGAACGCTGGTTATATTACTGTCAGAATGAGCAATAAAAAGTTCATTCCTACTTGTGTACACAAACAAGTACAAGATGGAATTACACTAGAATGCACAACTTATGATAGTAATTTTAATTTACCCAGAAAATTGTTGCTGTTATTACAATAGACTTTAATCAAATCGAAACTTGTTGTCTTTATTTTGCATTAAAGGTTTCCAGAGTCATAACATGTTAACCAGTCTCAGAAATGGCAATCATGCGTATCATAAATAGTTATATTCATTGTTCATGAAACGCGTGTGCGTTATTGTGGGAAAAAATGGAACAAAGTTTTGCAAAACTATGAGTAAGTATGATTAATGGTACTGCTACATGTATGAAAGAACTCGAAGACCAGTAGCGTGTTCAATTAGACAAAACGTTACAGAACGTTACATAACGATACATTCGGAACTCCTCGGCCATATGCTGCGAATAACCTAATCTAATACACAAATATGAGATCGTTAAGGCAATGAGCGATGTTTCAAAATTTACGGACTAAAAGCGAAACATCACTCAATGCATAAACGATCATATATTTGTTTACTTCAACACCGGTAGTTTCAAAATAGCATCTAAATATGTCCGAGATTATTCGCAGCGAATGGCCGAGGAGTTCCGAATGTATCGTTACGGAACGTTTTGTAACGTTCGCGGTAACTGAACCCAGGGCAGATTCAATTCACCAGTACATAACATCAATACTTTGGTGTGTTATGAATGAATAAATATCAGATGAAATGAGTCAGTGACATCATATAATCATAAAATGTTCATTTCATAGTTAACGAATAAATGAATATAAACTAAAATGTAATTATAAAATGAATAGAAAAATCGATAACAGAGTCAATTAATTTATTTATAAAGGCATAGAATGAGAAATATTTTATTGAAAATGAACACAATTATATATAGAACATGTACAGTAATGTCACAGCTACTCGTTCACAGATTTTATAGCGTATTATATGTCAAAATTACTTGTCAGTTTTTCAGTAAATAAATTATTATTTTAAGTCCATTCTGATTATTAAACTGTGGGAAGTTTGTTTGTTTGTTTGTTGGGTTTAACGCCGTAGCAACACATTATATAGGTCATATAACGGTGGTCAGTCAACCTACTCACTCCTCCTGGAAAGACTAAATCTCTGGATTAAGCTATTAATCAACTACTAAGCGCATACTTTCGTCAGTGACTGACAACTGCCCTATAGAATTAAAAGAATGTCCCGCCCGGGAATCGAACCCACGACCCCTCGATCAGTAGACTTGCGCGCTACCAACTGAATTAGCCGGGTGGCTTTGCAGGAAGTACACATGTATAATAAAACTCACACAAAGGCACTAACATCATCTATACCATTACTAATAGGGTAGATTTGTATAGATTAAACGTCAGTTGTATACTGATGAGTACTTAATTGTCATTATTATAACAAGATATGTCTATGCAATTTCGAGATTTTCGAAAATTTGAAAGCTCTTAACAAGATATCTGTTAACAAAAGTATAAATTTTATCAGTTTTAGGGTACATGTATTCATGTGTCAATACGTGAGGCGAGTTTCCTAAGCATATCGCTATAGCTAGCGCTTTGCCCCCCTAGTACTCTTAATTTGATATCACATACGTATTCCTTTTGGTGTAAAAAGGGTACCAGGGCACAAAGCGCTAGCTAGCAATATGCTTTGGAATTTCGCCCCGGTGTACATGAATAATCGGTAAATGGTGCAAAAGGAATAGTTAAATTTGAGTCATTACTCATGATACGACATTGCAGTGTTCTATACTGGTACTCAAATTGAGATTGGTCTCAAAATTTGAAATTTTAAAAACGCTATCACTTGCAGTTACTAATGTTAGTGTAGCACCATGTACTTGCTTGCTTACATTTATCGTTTAGTTACATGAACGATGTTGGCAAGTCTTGTTGGGATGTATAAATCACAAAAATTGAAATTGAGAAAAGTCGCAATCAATGTAAGAAAAGCCACATTATTAATACAACCCTTTTCAGTAGCGCTCAGATTTGCCTAAGTTTGAGGTTGACTGTATTGCATCAGTTTTGTGATTTCCAAGTCTACTATTGAACATAAGTGTATGAAAGAAGACTAGTGAAGGAAATTCAAAAAATATTCATAACTAATGAAAGTTTACTATGAGCAAATATCTGCAAGAATTGTATGGCAGCTACATCCGGAATATATTGATACACAAATCTATGCCCATCTCTTACATGAAAGACTTCTCATTTGTACTTGTCAGTATACATATTATTTAAATACTCTAATTAGTACATTGTCCTGCTTGCAATTGCAATCTTAAATTAACACGTTCTGGGTGAAGTCGTTCAGGCATAAAAGAGGCTTGAGACTTGTCGTCAAATTGTGCATTTGATTTGGATTTAGGTTTAAACGACATAATTTGTCTTTCATTACCAAAAAATGTAAAGAATCTAGAAGAAATATTATCTTTCCTCGTAGAAATGGACTCAGTAAAATTTCACAAGTAACTTATATAATTGTGTCGGCCACATCAAACTAAATCACAACAACTCGCCCACGATCTGACGCCAAACTTGGTCCAAAGCAAAATGTTTGAACAATGAAGTAATTAAATAAACAGTACTGCTTCATCAACCTTATACACATTGACACTTTAATGTTTAACACTTCAAGTTAATGTCATAAGTCAGACCCTAGAACCACAACATTAAATTGGCAAATAATAAGTTTAGAACAAACGGCGTTGGTCATAGGGGAGAAAACGTCATGACCTGTTCACTATACTCTTATGCTCTCCAAATCAACTAAGCATGGAACACCACAGCGATTACCTACGAAAATATTTGTATATTTGCGTAGAAACCACCGAGGAGTTCCGAATGAGCTTTTAAATTGGCTGTACGACAGTAGGCGGGCATACGTTTCTTCTGTAAACAGTGCTTGCAACTATTTTATGTCAAGCCGGCATACTAGTCCACTGATAAGATAATGAATGTTACTTTTTTAACATTTTTTTCTAGCTTTACTTATTAGAACCCATCGGCCTGTATTCGAGTCACATTATAGATCATTTAAGATCTTCACACAGGGCATTCGTTTCCTTTTTCATATCCCAGTTAAAGCACAGCAAGCAGTAGTTAAAACAACATTTTCCGTCACTAAGGCTACAAACTGAAGTTCCCGGATGTGGGTGTGTCACTTACACTAATCCGGGTAACTGGACTCGGCGTCCATGCTGAACTACACCGTATGGAAGACGGTGTCTCAGTTAATTGTATATATGACGTATTTTCTGATGTAAAGATACTTTCACTTGAACTTCGACGCATTGTTGATTCACCACTTATTCCTTTACGCCGAATAGTCAACTTCTGTTTTAAATCCATCACTCTGGCTCGAACTGTACGTGTGTATTCTTTGTAGATAATAAATCCTACACCGACTATAAGAGCCACACCAAGTGTACCACTAAGGGCTATAAGTGTTATATTGATTGGTCCCAACTCTACAGCACTGACCACTTCAACTGAAAAGGAAGAAATTGAATGAGTGACAAGGAGATGTAAATATCTGTTAAAAAATGTGATGTTTTGGGAGGTTTTTTTTTCGATTTAACGCCATAGCTTCACGTTTTATAGGATACGGTAGCTAGTCGGCCTATTCACCGTTCCTGCAAAAACTAAAACTTTGGATTTTGAACTGTAATAACCTGGTACTGGGTGCATGCTTTCGTCAGTGACTGACCGCGGATCTACATGATTTAGAATCATTGAGAAAATGGAATCAAGACTACGCGAACAAATCACAACAAATTGCTATTAGAGATGTGATTAACATTTATTAGAATAGGCCTACTCTCGGTGAAAATGCAAAAGAAACCCCAAAATATCAGTTTTAAAATGACAAAAGATAATAATCTGTGTTACCAGCATAATATAAGTATGTATACCAGACAGGTTGGACTTTATGAATACTATACGTTGTATGGCTGGATTTTATTTATTGATTTCATATAGAAATTACAAAACAATGGATTTAAAGTAAAGGAACAAATTTTAAATACAAAACAATTGTAATAAGTCCACTTGTGACAATGATCTTTTATTGTTCAAGCAAACGATTATAACAGTATTGTGACGCACAGTGTAATACCGGTGTTAAGCCACCCTACTAAAAATTCTTATTTATGTTATACATGTAATAACTTACATGTTTCCGTAGTTGACGTGGTCATTCTGACATTCTTTTATTATCATTGTTGTGGTTATAACCTTCAACCTAGATCACACAACACAATTCCATTATGAACAAGAAGAATTTTGTCTCCCTACCCCCTGGGTTTTACTACTTTTACTGATCATCTCTGTACATCATATTTGATTCTGATACATTTAGTATTTATGACACTAAAATGAGAGAAATATTTTGTTAACTCTTTTCTAAAAAATCCAAAACTTCGTTTTTAAAATACCCAACTGCAGTTTGTAAAATTTCTCACTGAATATCAATTATGTTTAAAGGTTCATAATAAAAAAACACATTGAACGCAGTTATCGTTTTCTTCATAGAAAAACACATGAAAATAAACTTTTAAAATCCATTCCAGAAAATATTTATTTCTCAATTTCACACCACAATATCTAATAAATCCTCACAAGTCTTGTTATCATAGCCGTTCTATGAGTTGATCAATTCTGTCATAAAGAGAAAGCGTTCAAGCGTTTCGGTTAATAAACGCTTTATAAAATGGCGCAATGATAGATATATCGACAAAACACTTTCAATGGATTCAGCTGATAATTCATTAAATTCTCGTTAACCATCGGCGTTTTACGACAATTTCCGTGTAATAACCGACATATAACACATAATCATTTCAAAATATTTATTTCGCAATACAACTCAAATTTAATTGCCGGCATTTTCCGTCATTTTCCGCTAGTATATAGAACTAATGCCATCTGGCCCAGTTAATATACAATTTCAATACATTTGAACAGCAACTGAACGAAGTATTTGTAAACAATTCATACAAACAGTCCCTGTAACTCGATATGTTATTTTATAGGAATCTGATTTCAGTATTTCTTTAAGAAATATTTGATAAAGGAGCAGTAATTGTTTACACAAATGGGTTTAAATGGTTGTCGTCAAATGATTCATATTTCATGGCTAGATTATTGATTGAATCGATATCCTGTGATTAAATAACACTATGACAATTAATCAAAATATTTATTTTGCGTAATTTAATTTTATTATTGGTCATAGAAAAGTACCTTTATTGCATACGTATGTTTACGAAGACATTTCAGAATTAGCACATAAAAGGCGTTAATTCAATCAGAAATAAGATTTTTATCTATTTTCAGTGCAATGACAAATGAAATTGATTGAAGGTCATAAAATAAACACTTTTTCGCATTATGTGATTGACAATCTTAGGATAGTACAATAAAGAAGAATTTACGACAATAATCGATCGAAAGACTGTTGATAATACGAAGTACCTAATAATTACCTTATTGCCTTTAAGTATCCATTTTTTCTCATCAATATATAGCAATACCATATATTATGACTAAGAGGTATAAGCTAAACTTCCTAAGTTTTTCCTTCAACAGTTATCATTCACAAGTCCATGGCACATGTTTGCATTGTGCTTGATAAGAAAATTACTGATCTAATTTATGTACCGCTTGTTCATTTAAAACAATGCTGTTATTAACATGACATACTCTGTTAAACCCAAACTTTGAGGATGAAACATTATAATTTAGTAAGTTTTGTTGGTGTATCATTAAATAAAATTTTTCATAAGTAACAAGTTTTCAAATGCATTGTTTATCATAGAATGTTGGAAGGCTAAGGTGTCTCAGATGGTTTTAAGTAGAAAAATGATGTACGCGCACCATTTTATAGAGTGGGCACATCCATTATTTGAGTACATGCATGTGCATGACCTTATATACGACCTTTAAGTATGTCACTTTGCACCAAATTATATTTTCACTACATAGGAGCCCGTGCAAGCACGGGCTTTAGGTAATGACATTTTAGGTTATTGATTTAATAAAGGGAAACAACCACTGCGGGAGTTTGATCTATTTTTAGTTTTATCTAGAACTATTTTTAGACACAAAAAAACCCACTATTTTTGTTGATTTTTGGCAGTTTTTGCAAATATCAATAGGCTTTGTCAAAAAAGAATTGTCAACTTGATATGTCGGTATATAGGTGCTCCAGCGACAAACAAAAGATTTATTCAAAGCTGTGCAGTTTCTTCCACAAAACAGGAAACTCGCAAATTTAATAATATAGATTTACAAGCTAACACTTAGTTATATTACCTTGAAACAAAACATCATAGTTTGTATCGAGTTTAAGTAGGTTGGAAATGTTTATTCTTACTAACAGTTCAATGGCTCTCCTCTCTCTTCTGTTTCATCCAAATAGAACACTACTTTCATTACCCCAATTTCAGACACGTATAACTGTAATTATGTTATACAAACATGAGGTAACTAACCTTGCACTTCTATTTTCTACACCAAGTGATAATAAGTCACTACATTTCAATTAAGTAAACACTAATTTGATCTAACTAATTGATATACAAATGTAATAGTAATATAAACGTTAGAAATAGCGTGAATATCAATAAAACAAATATGAAGGATACAATCTCTATATAATCAAATATTATCACAAGGTATTAAACATAAAAGTAAAGTAATAAACTAGTATTCTGAGTAGATCTACTCAGTTAAGAGTAATTCAATAATAACTATATTTCTCAATGAGTTTAATGTAACACTGACAATTGAAGTCAACCGTTGACCTTTTTGCATTTATTCTTAGGTTGGACTTTAAATTTTAACTTATTTAATCCTTCGGCAGCCGGCACGGAGTAAAGAAACACTATATACAAATGTATCCATATGTCAAAGAAGTGTTTTAACCTCGGAACCGCCCGGTCGCCTGTGGCTTGAATACTTCCAGCCAAACACAAGCCTGCGAAACAGTTCCTTTGTCAGATAGAAAGAGGATTACAGATATATACTGACTTGCATTGCCAAACTGTGACGTGAAAAATAATGTATTCACATCGCAGATATTCAGTTTGTATCGAAGGTCTGTGAAGTTAGCTATCTATTGTCTATTCTCTATTCAAAAGTCTATTCGCACAATAGACAGCTATGTATTGAGAAATCTATTCATTCAGAAATCTATTCGCATTTACTGTATACATAGGCATAGGTAAGTTCAAAAATCTGTACAAAAATCTGTTCACAAAATGCCGAAAAGACAGCTGTCTATTCGGAAATCTATTCAGAAGTCTATTCGAAAAAAGTCACTAGTGCAATCAGACATATTTAAAAGTCTTTTCATAGAAAACATAAATAGACAAATGTCCATTCAAAAGTCTATTCCGAAGTCTATTTGAAAAAAGCCAGTAATGCAATCAAACAGATTTAAAAGTATTTTCGTGGAATACGTAAAGATGCAAATGTCCATTCAAATGTCTATTCCGAAGTCTATTCGCAAATTTATGTATATGCATTCAAAATGAGGGTGAAGTCTTTTATAGAATTTCGAATAGAGAGCTGTCCATTTAAATGTCTATTCAGAAGTCTATTCGCAAAATCTGGTAAATGCTTTCAGAATGAGTCAGAAGTCTATTATGCAGTAGCGAATACACAGCTATCCATTCAAAAGTCTGTTCAGAAGTTAATTTGCTAAATCATATATATGCAATTAGAATGCGTCTGAAGTCTTTAACTAAGTTGCGAATAGATATATGTCGATTCAAAAGTCTATTCAGAAGTCTATTTGCAATATCATGTATAAGCAAGGACGGAAGTCCATTCAGAAGTATATTCGAAAAAAGCCTGTAATGCAATCAAACAGATATCCATTCAAATGTCTTTTCAAAAGTCTATTCGAAAAATCATATATAGGCATAAAGAATGTGTCTGTAATCTATTTTAAAGTTGTAAATAGACAGATGTCCATTGAAAGATTTATTCAGAAGTCTATTTGCAAAATCTGGTGAATGTATTCAGAATGAGCCAGAAGTCTATTATAGGTTTTTGAATAGAGAGCTGTCCATTCAAAAGTCTATTCAGAAGTCTTTTCGCAAAAATCATATTTATGCATTATGAATGTGTCTGTAGACTGTTATAAAGTTGCAAATAGACAGATGTCCATTCAAAAGTCTATTCAGAAGTCTATTCACAAAATCTTGTAAATGCGTCAATAATGATCCAGAAGTCTATTATAGATTTTCGAATAGAGAGCTGTCCATTCAAAAGTCTTTTCAGAAGTCTTTTCGCAAAAATCATATATATGCATTATGAATGTGTCTGTAGACTGTTATAAAGTTGCAAATAGACATATGTCAATTCAAAAAACTATTCAGAAGTCTTTTCGCAAAAATCATATATATGCATTTTGAATGTGTCTGTAGACTGTTATAAAGTTGCAAATAGACAGATGTCCATTCAAAAGTCTATTCACAAAATCTGGTAAATGCGTCCATAATGATCCAGAAGTCTATTATAGATTTTCGAATAGAGAGCTGTCCATTCAAAAGTCTATTCAGAAGTCTATTCGCAAAAATCATATATATGCATTATGAATGTGTCTGTAGACTGTTATAAAGTTGCAAATAGACAGATGTCCATTCAAAAGTCTATTCAGAAGTCTTTTCGCAAAAAATCATATAAATGCATTATGAATGTGTCTGTAGACTGTTATAAAGTTGCAAATGGACAGATGTTCATTCAAAAATCTTTTCAGAAGTCTTTTCGCAAAAATCATATATATGCATTATGAATGTGTCTATAGACTGTTATAAAGTTGCAAATAGACAGATGTCCATTCAAAAGTCTATTTAGAAGTCTTTTCGCGAAAATCATAAATATGCATTATGAATGTGTCTGTAGACTATTATAAAGTTGCAAATAGACAGATGTCCATTCAAAAGTCTATTCAGAAGTCTATTCGCAAAATCTGGTAAATGCGTCCATAATGATCCAGAAGTCTATTATAGATTTTCGAATAGAGAGCTGTCCATTCAAAAGTCTTTTCAGAAGTCTTTTCGCAAAAATCATATTTATGCATTATGAATGTGTCTGTAGACTGTTATAAAGTTGCAAATAGACAGATGTCCATTCAAAAGTCTATTCAGAAGTCTATTCACAAAATATTGTAAATGCGTCAATAATGATCCAGAAGTCTATTATAGATTTTCGAATAGAGAGCTGTCCATTCAAAAGTCTTTTCAGAAGTCTTTTCGCAAAAATCATATATATGCATTATGAATGTGTCTGTAGACTGTTATAAAGTTGCAAATAGACATATGTCCATTCAAAAAACTATTCAGAAGTCTTTTCGCAAAAATCATATATATGCATTTTGAATGTGTCTGTAGACTGTTATAAAGTTGCAAATAGACAGATGTCCATTCAAAAGTCTATTCAGAAGTCTATTCACAAAATCTGGTAAATGCGTCCATAATGATCCAGAAGTCTATTATAGATTTTCGAATAGAGAGCTGTCCATTCAAAAGTCTATTCAGAAGTCTTTTCGCAAAAATCATATATATGCATTATGAATGTGTCTGTAGACTGTTATAAAGTTGCAAATAGTTAGATGTCCATTCAAAAGTCTATTCAGAAGTCTTTTCGCAAAAAATCATATAAATGCATTATGAATGTGTCTGTAGACTGTTATAAAGTTGCAAATGGACAGATGTCCATTCAAAAATCTTTTCAGAAGTCTTTTCGCAAAAATCATATATATGCATTATGAATGTGTCTGTAGACTGTTATAAAGTTGCAAATAGACAGATGTCCATTCAAAAGTCTATTTAGAAGTCTTTTCGCGAAAATCATAAATATGCATTATGAATGTGTCTGTAGACTGTTATAAAGTTGCGAATAGACAGATGTCCATTCAAAAGTCTATTCAGAAGTCTATTCGCAAAATCTGGTAAATGCGTCAATAATGATCCAGAAGTCTATTATAGATTTTCGAATGGAGAGCTGTCCATTCAAAAGTCTTTTCAGAAGTCTTTTCGCAAAAATCATTTTTATGCATTATGAATGTGTCTGTAGACTGTTATAAAGTTGCAAATAGACAGATGTCCATTCAAAAGTCTATTCAGAAGTCTTTTCGCAAAAATCATATATATGCATTATGAATGTGTCTGTAGACTGTTATAAGTTGCAAATGGACAGATGTCCATTCAAAAGTCTATTCAGAAGTCTATTTGCAAAATCTGGTAAATGCGTCCATAATGATCCAGAAGTCTATTATAGATTTTCGAATAGAGAGCTGTCCATTCAAAAGTCTATTCAGAAGTCTTTTCGCAAAATCATATATATGCATTATGAATGTGTCTGTAGACTGTTATAAAGTTACAAATAGACAGATGTCCATTCAAAAGTCTATTCAGAAGTCTATTCCCAAAATCTGGTAAATGCGTCCATAATGATCCAGAAGTTTATTATAGATTTTCGAATAGAGAGCCGTCTATTCAAAAGATTTTTCGGAAGTCTATTCGTAACATCATATTAATATATGCTTTAAGAATTTGTCTGAGGTCTATTATAAAGTAGCGAATAGACAGATGTTCTTTCAAAAGTCTATTCAGAAGTCTATCCACAAAATCTGGTAAATGCGTTCAGAATGTGTCAGAAGTCTATTTTAGAGTTTCGAATAGAGAACTGTTCATTCAAAGTCTATTCAGAAGTTTATTTGCAAATTATTTTAATGCATTTAGGATGCGTCAGACATTTATTATAGAGTAGCGAATAGACAGCTGTCCATTGAAATGTCTTTTCAGAAGTCTATTCGCAAAACTATGTTTATGCATTCAGAATGTGTCAGATGAAATTGTGTTAGACCTGCCATGTCCACTGAAGTTTGTTTTTGCCTGAACTAAGTAAGTTTTTTAACTCTCGTAAACATAAATGAATCTCCCGAATGTTTCCGCAATTTTAGATGAAGATCGAATTTGCCTTTTCATATCGTCGATTTCTTGCAGATTCTGTAAACCAAGTCGAGCCGGTAAAGCCTGGTTCAAACAAGATTACTGGAACCGTAGATTACACAAGTGCAATTGCAAATTCGGTAACCAGTGCTGGTTCTATTCGAGGACGCGCCATTGATTGAGACATGCTAATATTTCGATGTTTGTAGGCAGAAAAACCTTTGAATTTCATATTAAATCGTAAACAAATTGTTATTATCCACAAGAAAAATAAGTGCCAAAACAAAACTACTAAGTCACCAATTTACATTTAAGTGATAAATTTATAAATTTATTGGAGTTAACGCCGCATCAACACAATTTAGGTCATTTCACGGCGTCTAGCGCACCTAACCTATCTTTCCTGGACCATTGTCTTTAACCAGTACTCACCTACCCTTCCACAAGGCCGGAAACTTCTCCATATTATCTAATCAATGGAGGAAAATCGACATTGTTGTCAAATTTTCATTGAAGGGTATGACCTCCCCGGGTGGGATTCGAACCCGCACCCCCTCGGGCACGAGTATCCAAATCCCGGCGCGCTACCAACTGCGCTATCGACCCGGGTTTTAAGTGATAAAGCCTGTTTAAATGATTATTTTTGTTTTATAAGAAACACAATTTTACACCATTTTGTTAATTTTTTTGACGGTGCTACAGCGTGACGTCAATCTATGTGTTTTCGCACAGGTTCGTGCTTGTAGTATATATAATGTAAATGTATTCATAACCGAAAGGAAAAAGGTAGACTAAATCAATTAGAAGAATTTATCTCATGCCAGTAGTTATCTCTGAAAGTCCGTTGGACTTTATTTTAAAACAAAATCAGCTACCGAAAGAAGACTTACTACCAGGAGAAAAATAGAAGTATTGCTTTAAATAGAAAAAAAAATAGACCTGAGTGCTTCAAAGAGCATGTCAATTCACTAACCCAGAAAATTATTCCGACACATTAAAAATGCATATGAATGATTTTGCATACAAAATTTCTGATAAATAATTTGAAAATGTTATTTTAACACTTTACAAAAAGTAACTTTATTAAAAGACTTTTGCTACATACTGAATAAAAGCTACTGTTTGCGAACAGACTTCAGAATTGGCATATGGATGGGTAGCTGTCTAATCGCAATCCTTTCATATACTTCTGACACAATCTACAAGCATTAACTTGATTTTGCAAAAAGACCTCTGAATAGACATATGAATGGACAGCTGTCTATTCGCAACTCTAAAATAAACATGTGACACATTCTAAATGCATAATACGATTTTGCGAATAGACTTCTGAATAGACATTTGATTGGACAGCTGTCTATTCGCAACTCTATAATGGACTTCTGACACATCCTTAATGCATATAAAAGATTTTGCGAATAGACTTCTGAATAGACATTTGAATGGACAGCTGTCTATTCGCCACTTTATAATAGACTTGTGACACATTCTCAATGCATAAAAAAGATTTTGCGAAAAGACTTTTGAATAGACATTTGAATGGACAGCTGTCTATTCGCAACTCTATAATAAACTTGCGACATATTCTAAATGCATATATATGATTTTGTGAAAAGACTTCTAAATAGACATTTGAATGGACAGCTGTCTATTTGCAACTCAATAATGGACTTATGACACATTCTTTATGCAAATGAAGGATTTTGCGAATAGACTTCTGAATGGACATTTGGATGCACAGCTGTCTATTGGCAACTCAATAATAGACTTATGACGCATTCTATATGCATATGAATGATTTTGCGAATGAACTTTTGAATATACTTTTTTTGGAAAAGACTTCTGAAAAGACTTCCGAATATACAGCTGTCTATTCACATCCCACGAATGAACCTCGGGGACAATCTGAATGCATAGCTATATTTTCGCGAAAAGACTTTAAAAAAATGTTCCAAATAGACTTATGAATGGACATCTGTCCATTTTTTTCGAATAGACTTCTGAAAAGACCTCCGAATAAACAGCTGTCGATTCAAACCCCGCGAATGAATCTCAGGAACAATCTGAATGCATAGCTATATATTCGCAAAAAGACTTTTGAAAAGAGATCCGAATAGACTTTTGAATGGACATCTGTCGCTTTGCATTCCAGGAATAGACATCTTGCACATTTAGATTGCATTACTATGTTTTTGTGAATGAACTTCTGAAAAGACTTTTGAATGGACATTTGTCTCTTTGCGTATTCCACAAAAAAACTTTTAAATCTGTTTGATTGCATAATGATTTTTTGCGAATAGACTTCTGAAAAGACTTTTGAATTGACAGCTGTGTCTTCGCTACTGTATGATAGACTTCTGACTCATTCTAAACGCATTTACCAGATTTTGCGAAAAGACTTCTGAATAGTCTTTTGAATGAACATCTGTCTATTTGTAACTTTATAACAGTCTAAAGACACATTCATAATGCATATATTTGATTTTGCGAAAAGACTTCTGAATAGACTTTTGAATGGACAGCTCTCTATTCGAAAATCTATAATAGACTTCTGGATCATTATGGACGCATTTACCAGAATTTGCGAATAGACTTCTGAATAGACTTTTGAATGGACATCTGTCCATTTGCAACTTTATAACATTCTACAGACACAATTATAATGCATATATATGATTTTTGCGAAAAGACTTCAGAAAAGACTTTTGAATGGACATCTGTCTATTTGCAACTTTATAACAGTCTACAGACACATTCATAATGCATATATATGATTTTTGCGAAAAGACTTCAGAAAAGACTTTTGAATGGACATCTGTCCATTTGCAACTTTATAACAGTCTACAGACACATTCATAATGCATATATATGATTTTTTGCGAAAAGACTTCTGAATAGACTTTTGAATGGACATCTGTCTATTTGCAACTTTATGACAGTCTACAGACACATTCATAATGCATATATTTGATTTTGCGAATAAACTTCTGAAAAGACTTTTGAATGGACAGCTCTCTTTTGGAAACTCTATAATAGACTTCTAACACAGTCTGAACGCATTTACCGATTTTTTCGAACAGACTTCTGAATAGACTTTGAATGGACATCTTTCTATTCGCTACTTTATATCAGAATTCAGCCACATTCTAAATGCATATGCATATGATGTTGCGAATAGACTTCTGAATAGACATTTGAGTGGACAGCAGTGTATTCGCTACTGTTTGTAAGTTCTGACTCATTCTGAACGCATTTTACAAATTTTGCGAATAGACTTCTGAATAGACTTTTGAATGGACTTTTGAATGGACATCTGTCTATTTGTAACTTTATAACAGTCTACAGACACATTCATAATGCATATATTTGATTTTGCGAAAAGACTTCTGAATAGACTTTTGAATGGACAGCTCTCTATTCGAAAATCTATAATAGACTTCTGGATCATTATGGACGCATTTACCAGATTTTGCGAATAGACTTCTGAATAGACTTTTGAATGGACATCTGTCCATTTGCAACTTATAACAGTCTACAGACACATTCATAATGCATATATATGATTTTTGCGAAAAGACTTCTGAATAGACTTTTGAATGGACATCTGTCTATTTGCAACTTTATAACAGTCTACAGACACATTCATAATGCATATATATGATTTTTGCGAAAAGACTTCTGAATAGACTTTTGAATGGACAGCTCTCTATTTGAAAATCTTTAATAGACTTCTAGATCATTATGGACGCATTTACCAGATTTTGTGAATAGACTTCTGAATAGACTTTTGAATGGGCATCTGTCTATTTGCAACTTTATAACAGTCTACAGACACATTCATAATGCATATATGTGATTTTTGCGAAAAGACTTTTGAATAGTTTTTTGAATGGACATCTGTCTATTTGCAACTTTATAACAGTCTACAAACACATTCATAATGCATATATATTATATGATTATATAATTTCTTTATTTACATTAGGCACTTCCTGGGTCAAACACCACCAAATTTATTTGTAAATAATGATTATAATTCATATATATGATTTTTGCGAAAAGACTTCTGAATAGACTTTTGAATGGACATCTGTCTATTTGCAACTTTATAACAGTGTACAGACACATTCATAATGCATATATTTGATTTTGCGAAAAGACTTCTGAGCAGACTTTTGAATGGACAGCTCTCTATACGAAAATCTATGATAGACTTCTGGATCATTATGGACGCATTTACCAGAATTTGCGAATAGACTTCTGAATAGACTTTTGAATGGACATCTGTCTATTTGCAACTTTAAAACAGTCTACAGACACATTCATAATGCATATATATGATTTTTGCGAATAGACTTCTGAAAAGACTTTTGAATGGACATCTGTCTATTTGCAACTTTATAACAGTCTACAGACACATTCATAATGCATATATATGATTTTTGCGAAAAGACTTCTGAATAGACTTTTGAATGGACATCTGTCCATTTGCAACTTTATAACAGTCTACAGACACATTCATAATGCATATATATGATTTTTGCGAAAAGACTTCTGAATAGACTTTTGAATGGACATCTGTCTATTTGCAACTTTATTACAGTCTACAGACACATTCATAATGCATATATTTGATTTTGCGAATAAACTTCTGAAAAGACTTTTGAATGGACAGCTCTCTTTTGGAAACTCTATAATAGACTTCTAACACATTCTGAACGCATTTACCGATTTGTTCGAATAGACTTCCGAAAAGACTTTGAATGGACATCTTTCTATTCGCTACTTTATATCAGAATTCAGCCACATTCTAAATGCATATGCATATGATGTTGCGAATAGACTTCTGAATAGACATTTGAATGGACAGCAGTGTATTCGCTACTGTTTGTAAGTTCTGACTCATTCTGAACGCATTTTACAAATTTTGCGAATAGACTTCTGAATAGACTTTTGAATGGACAGCTCTCTATTCGAACTCTATAATAGAATAGACTTCTGAATAGACATTTAAATGGACATCTGTCTATTTGCAATTTTTAAATAGACTACAGACACATTCTTTAAGCATATATATGATTTTACGAATAGACTGCTGAATAGACTTTTGAATGGACAGCTCTCTATTTGTAAGTCTAAAATAGACTTCTGACTCATTCCAATCGCATTCACAAGATTTTCAAATAGACTTTTGAATAGACATTTGAATGGATATCTGTCAATTCCAAACTTAATAATAGACTTCAGACACAGTCTTAAAGCACATATATGATTTTGTGAATAGATATCCGAATAGACTTTTGAATGGACATTTGTCCCTGGCATTTTGGGAATAGACATCTTGCTCATTCAGATTGCATCACTATGTTTTTGCGAATAAACTTCTGAATAGACTTTTGAATGGACTTTTGTCTCTTTGCGTATTCCACGAGAAGACTTTTAAATCTGTTTGATTGCATTACTGGCTTTTTTCGAAAAGACTTCGGAATAGACTTTTGAATGGACATTTGTCTATTTATGTATTCTATGAAAAGACTTTTAAATGTGTTTGATTGCACTAGTGACTTTTTTCGAATAGACTTCTGAATAGATTTCCGAATAGACAGCTGTCTTTTCGGCATTTTGTGTACAGATTTTTGTACAGATTTTTGAACTTACCTATATTTATGTATACAGTAAATGCGAATAGATTTCTGCATGAATAGACTTCTCAATACATAGCTGTCTATTGAGCGAATAGACTTTTGAATAGAGAATAGACAATAGATAGCTATCTTCACAGACCTTTGTATCGAAGGTTTGGAAATGAATCGTTTGTTCATGTTAAGATTTACTCAAGACAGTTCGTACACAAACTTTTTATTGTTTGAGAGACTCACTAAGTATTTGAGGAGACTTGTGGATAGACAAAAACAAATGCAACTAGTTATATAAGTCAATTCTGATATTGTTCTTGTTTACCCAAAGCAATAGCAAAACATTTAGCTGAGTACATTGCAACGATGAAAACAAAAGACGTAGATTCTAGTCTCGGTATAATGAGACGCGCATGAAAATCTACTCGAGACAAAGTGTTTGTTGTACTTTAAAAGTGCTGATTATAAACGTCAGGGCTAGATAACGCAGACAACTTCGATTTACTACCAGACAATTGACGTAATAATTGATAAAACACACAATGGAGTTATAAAACCTTAATAGATCTACATTGCACTTGACGAGTTTTGTTAAGGCCCCGTTACACCAAACTAGTTCCCAGAACGTTCGACCCCGTCCTAAAAATATCGCGAAACTGGTTGTGAACGAGCTAGGACGTGCCGTTTAAGTCGGAAAATGTCAGCTATACGATCGTAGTCCGTTCAGAACCAGTTCCAAATACGTGCATTTCGTTTTTATCCCGTCTATAGTCCGTTTGTATCGGGATCAGATCGGGTAAAATTGCTCATTCTCGCCACGAGACACCGTCTCCAACTAGTCCGAACCGTTCGTAGTCCGTTTTAACCCGTTCATAACTAGTTCTTCTAAGCTCATATACCATTGACCATCCAGTTTAAGACAGTTCAACTCGTTCTAAGAACGTTCCCATCTCGTTCTTAGAGCGTTCTAAACGTAATGACATCACGTTCTGATCCGATTGCTATGAATATCCAGGACGTTTCTACCCGTTGGCATTCTCGTTCTGCGGTATAAGCTGTGAGGACACAATTTGTCAAGCATCACTGTGACCACCATGCCTCGAAAAAGGAGCAGAGCCAGACAGGCGGCGCGTGTTAAGACAATCGCTTCCAAAAATCACCTGCTTAGACGAAGCTTTTGAAGACCAGCCTCTAGTTAAGCCTAATAATTCTGAGCCTCCTGAGCCAGTCAATGAAAATGAGGGTGTTGTATCTCCTGCTTCTTCTAATGACTCAGACAGCCAGGTTTCGGGAGAAGATTTGGGGCAGAGTCAGAAGCCAGAAAAGAGAAGAAAACTAAGACATGCACCCATCTCTTGGTGAGAAATGGTCTGTATTTATACCACACCTTGCCAGATCGTACTGAAGACGTTAATGTGTTGTACGAACTGCATACGAACGCAATAAACTTATTAAAAACGAGTAGAACGTACCAAAAACCTACTGCGAACTTTAAGAACTGTGTGTTAACGTGTTGCAAACTGGTTCAGAACTTTATAATTTGTTTTCATACATTTAGACGGGATAACAACGCACTATGGACGTAATCAAGACGAGTTAAGTCTGTGTGCAAACAGAATGAACCGAGTTACAAACGGAACAGGTCGGTGTGTAAACGTACTGCAAATTGATGCCCGATCAAACTACGACAAGTCACGTCCCGAGTACGATGCTAGTACGGCAATTTCGTTCGCAGTACGTCCATTCCGTTGCCAGTACGTTGTCACTCAGTCTAGTTGCAGAACGGGGTGGCCGCAGAAAATTTTTGAGTCGACTCAAAGTTCTGAAACCCCATTCTCGTTCAACCCCGTCTGAGCTCGTCCACCACGTTCGTACACAGACTGTAGCAAGTTGCTACTACGTCCATTCCGTTTTCACACAGTTGGAACTCGTTCGGTCCATTTTTTTCAGAACGTAGTGAGAACGAGTTTGGTGTAACGGGGTATTAAGTGGGATTTACGTTGATTTTCTTGTGACCATGGTTCTGTTAAAACACAAATGGGAAATCCCCCGTCCACCCACGAACGAAACACATGCATATTCACCAACATATTGCATCTGCATATCTTGAAATTTTGTTGAAAAGCGAGCTTTATATTCATAATGCTTTATTGTTCCAATACGGGTTAGAACTCAAGTTTTCCGAACCTAGTTTCTTACGATTGGTCTTAAAAGAGAACAAGTGCAAAAATGACATTCGCAGGTTACATTGCGTTATTTTACATAAATGACTTTTATATGTACAATCGAAAATAATTTATCAATACCATCTAACATTAGATTGAATGCATAATTATAGTGGGTAAAAAGACAAAGAAAATCTGTAAATGATTTTAATTGTTCCCCAAGTTTTGGTCTACTGGTTGCGAACAAACACATACAATAAGAAACTTTCATATACATTCTACGGGATATATAGCATACAAGTAAGTGTATTTGTTTGATTTGTGTTAATAGAATATCCGTGCTTTTTAAGTTATTTAGTTTTTTTGCTGTGGTTTTATTTGTTGTTGAAAACTTAAGTTATACAATTTTAAACATACGACGACTTAAGCACCTTAGCAGCTTTTACAGCTCATCGTTATACAGTGAGCTGACACGTTATCCTGATACTGACGAAACAATCCCGAGATGATCGAATTAGTCTTCAAACGTTGCTACCGACACTAAGAATAAGCAACGTAACTGAGCTCGAAATATCCGTATTTGGTGTTTTGAATGAGTATATCTTATTATGGCAGTTATCATGATTCACTTCTGATCATCTCAAAATGAAAATGCACTATGTCAAATGGTTTGGTTGTAGATAAATACAAATAGAAGAAATAGTGACAATAACTCATAGCATTCATACTGATATCAATTTGAATCACTTTTGTATCACCAAAGGTATTGCATACATACATCAAGTTTGTGGAATTCCAAATTTGTTTCCACTTGTCCAAGGACGAGTAAAAACTAAAATCAACTTGTCGGGGATAAAATGCATTTGCCCAGATGTTCAATACTCAAAAATAAATATTGAAAACTGTGATATAAAATGCATACTGAAAGTAATGATAAATCATTAATACATAGATAGTTCAATGAATCATTGAGGCATCCACATTATTAAGTTAAGCTATGATAGTATACTTAAGCTAACAAATATTTCTTGTCCATGGCCATTTGTGATGGAAATAGTGATTTGTCCGGTGACAAATTTACGAGTCGGACAGGTCGAGCACCCCTGTATGTTAAATCGAATACATTTTTAGGTGACATCTCAAAACATACACCAGCTAACCCACCTCAGAAGACATCAACCCTAAGATGGTAAAAAGGAAACAAATAGATGTTGTAACAAAAAGTGTTGAAGAAAAGTTAGATGGTAACGGTGCATTACGTAATGTTGCTGTCAAAGATGCATGGCGTAGGCTTAGGCAACATGTAGAAGTTGTAAGTATAATATTAGCTTACCTTGTTTACATTGACTTAAAACTATAAATACGTTCTTTTTAAATAGCATTTGAAGTCTACACAGTGTCAGGTCATCCCCGTCGGGAAATAAGAGATATTGATCTCTAACTCGTGCCACCAAATTTATTGGCATAACACATTTTATATTCTGTGATATTCACCGTTTACATGTAATGTCTCATGACATTCTTACCAAAACCAAATTATGATTATCATAAAAGTTACATTTCATTTAACCAATTAGCAACTGCGTGTGCAAAGCATGAGCATCCATCAATTTGCAAAACCTTTACTCACTGTATGCAAAGGCAAACATCTATACAATTTTGTATTCTTCTTTCTTGAAAATGACAGTATAACTTTGCTCACATTTTGCATTAAACAAAATAAAACATAAGTGCATTGTACAATTACTATTGTTGTTGTCAGACAGTCGCAAATGGTTATCATACGACGGTTTTATTTTAGGCTGTGTTTAAGCATTTCATTTATTTATTTATTGGAGTTAACGCCGTATCAACACAATTTTAGGTCATTTCACAGCGTCTAGTGCACCTAACCTAGCTTTCCTGGACCAGTGTATATAACCAGTACTCACCTACGCTTCCACAAGGCCGGAAACTTCTCCATATTATCTAACCAATGGAGGAAAATCGACGTTATTGTCATATTTTCATGGAAGGGTATAACCTCCCCGGGTGGGATTCGAACCCGCACCCTCTCAGGCACGAGTATCCAAATCTCGGCGCGCTACCAACTGCGCTATCGACCCGGGTTTTAAGCATTTCAATCCTTATTGAATGCTGAAATACATACAAAGAGGATGGTTTATCAAACCATCTTGCGCCTTAATCTCTATTTCTAGACTTAAACACTCTGTGAGACAATTGCTACATCCTTTAGATAAAAGGTCAAGATCATTGACAGGACGCTGTGATGCTCAAACCTAGAAGCCTTTATCTGAAGAAAGTTACATTAGCTTAAATTCAGTTATTGATTTAATATCTAAGGTATCATAATTAATGATTTGAAAACATGAAAACTTGTTAGGTTTCGTTCTCTATTTTATTCTATTCTGTTCAATTCTAAGTAATAGTAACATATACATTGAATTGCAGAAAGAATGGAAGAAAGCAGAATCAATTCTAAAAGAGTTATCAGATAATTTACAGAAAATCAACATGTTAAAATCAATGTCGAGTTCGTTCAGCAAACTGAGACTTGCGGTATGTAAACAAACTATAATCATATACTGCACAACACAAATTATATTGTAAATAAACATTGCCACATGTGAAGCTTTTTAGTTGAAACCTTGCAGATAACGATGAAAGTATCCTATCAACAAGTTGCACATACTTAGAGTACAATATCCATAGGGAATTGCTCACTTGTAAAAAAAACTTATTCGTACAGAGAGATTGTTTCGGTTTCGGTTTGCAGCTAATTATGTTTGTATACATGTACTAATGTTGTATTGCATAGTATACCCATGTACATTGTACACTACTTCCATTAGAATGTTGAACCCCGGTGAAAGATTCAGATTTTGTCCTACAGGTACACACTAAAAAAAATTCTCCAAACTTAAACTGGATGGCATCTTTTCCGGTAAAGGTCCGCCGCACATGCTATTCACAACTATTGCTTACATCCGACGACATGCCCCAAAAGCGAGAGACAACTTTAGCTGAGAGCATATTGAATATGTTAATCGAATGCAATAAAGTACTTTAAATGTGAAATGCCAAGTTTGACGTCAATGATTCAATAAATATACATGTTATATAAGAGATTGACGTGGTACGAGTTCTTATTAATTAAAAATGAAAAAAACGCAGAAGGCAAAGGTTCCCTACAGTCAAATACATGTATAGACTTTCACTATACAGAAAAAAACTTTATGTTTGATTTTCAGTTTCAAAATCCAGATCTACTAATAGAAGAGAATGATATCGCAACACCAAGAGGAACACAGCAGGAAGACACTCGTAAAAGTGAAGATATTGATATGTACGTGAATAATTTATGATTTGTTCTAATAATAAACTGGTTTAGCTGCTTAACACTATTGTCTTCGATTTCTATTCAGTAAATTTCTAAGGTCGATATGGATCAGTTCGAGGTCATTGTCAACAGAGCTAGTTTGATTCTAGTTAAGTTGAAGACATTTAAGTACAGATCGGTCATTATACGAATCACATTTCTAGAGTCTAAATGTAGGTGCTTAATAAGACATTCTCTGAATCCAAAGGTGTTTTTTTTTCAAAAACAAAGTTGTAGATGAAAACCCTCCCATAAAGTTCAGTAGGTAGCACATATTTCTTTTTGCGAAGCTCATGATTGCGATCTGGGATACCTAATGGAGCCTACATACTTTCGTTAAGCTTGGTCTTTCCAAAAAGTAGAAATACAGTTGTCAGACTGGTAAAGGAATGTGTTAATACTAGTAAAAAGCTTCTCTGATTTATTTCCGCGATATAACTAATAGTGTCAAAGGCGAAGAGAATCACAACAAACCAAAACCAATGTATTTAGTTGAAAACTGCAGAAAGTTGATCATAAATGTTTCTGTGTATTTTTCAGTGACTTGCAGCGAGCTAAGTACAGTATGGATAGTCTATGTAAATGTATGGGTGAGATAAAAGAAAAACTTGATAAAAACAATGATGTACCTGACAAGATTGATCTACCATCTGATGTGTCTGAAGAAGTTAAAACATGTCAACACACTCTGATAACATTATGTGATAAATACAAGAAAGGAATCAAGTAAGATAATTAGTTATTACTGAACATTTTGATGGATTCGAGTTTTTCATTGTAGTCATTCTCTCAGCTTCTTGCCTTTCAAATAACTTAAATTGCATAAGGATATATAATTCTTTTTCTACAAGATGGTAGACACAAACTATGTCATAGACGCTATTTTTTCGTATTGTGACATAGAGAAATCCTGAAATGTATTATATTATATTTAAACTGTGTTGTGAAATTGAAACGTGATCAGGGATATCATGCAAACCCTTTTAACATAGAAGGTAGGCGATTTCAAAGTGACAAAAAAAATACGCAAAATATTGATTAGTGGGTTTGTATTTGCAGGGAAATAGAACATTTGACAAAAAGACTTGAGAAAAGTGAGAACAAGAATAAAGATATGGAAAAACAAATCGAACAGAAAGATACTGAATTGGCAAAGTGAGTTTTTTTTATCAAATTTCTTATAGTGACACTAATAATACTACAATTTCATCATATCGAAGGCGAATGTTATCAGTTTAGACGGAAAAATCAGTTGTACTATTAAGATAATAAATTGAAGAAAAGAATGATAGTTATCCTCTTACACAAAGTAATCTACTTAAACGTACAATTGCTAAAACTAATTATTATATATATCCTTCTACATTCTAGAACTTAACTTCGTATTAGAAAGCATCAAAGTGATTTTTAGATTGGTAACTTACTGACTATTGATAGTCCCTCAGTAAAGACACTCACTCAAGACAAATAAGCACTCAAGACGAACAATGTAAGCTGGCATTGCGCAAGTTTAATGAAAGGAAATTTAAAGATATCATAAAATGCTGAGTACTAAGTCTATGTCATGTTGAATTTTTAAGGTTGTCTCAAACTGTGTCAACATTAGAGAAAAAACATGAAACAGTAAAAGAAACCAAGACGGTTGACATGAAGGAACAGTTAAAAATGAAAAGTTTAGAAAGACAAATCGAAATGAAAGAATCTGAGATGATTAAACTGAAACAGGATAATGAAAACTTGAACAAAAGGTATATTTATCTTAATGCGTGCCTTGTCAAAACGTCTAAATGCTGCGTCGCCATTAGTTCATTTAATATCATAATGGCAAAGAATATAACTTGTAAAAAAGGTAGACATAAAGTGTCTAGAATTTACTTTAAGAAGAGTGAATATTGTTTTCACGGTGTAGTGCTAGTAGAAGTTCTTAATGCAAATTTTATCTTTGAACATGTTTGATGCCAAAGAGTTCAGTACAAAATAAATTATTCACATTTAACTTTCTTTCACTTGCAATTAGCATGAAATTTGGTTTTCATAGCAGCTATACTTGAAATTATTGCTAATTAAACTAACTATTTATTATGTTGTAGAATGAACGAGATGTTAGATGAAAAGAGTACGGAGATAGCAGATCTATATAATTCTTTCCCACCAGAAAAATTAGCTGAACAGTTTAAAGATTTATTTAATACTTTATGGAAAGAAGCTGTAGATTATTACAAAACTTCTCTGAAATATACTGAACAAAAAGCAACAGAAAGGCTGATGAATATACTATTTGTAAGTCAGGAAAAATAACCTGCTTTGCTTTATTTTCTTACTTTTACTTCCATTCGCTTGTTGTTGTTTTTTTTAAATTTTGTATGACAAATTTGTATCGTTTATGTGAAAAATGGAATGAAAAAGTGATCTATAATGAACATACTATTAAATTGACTCTTCCGTACCAAATCACCATTGCAATACCACAAAAACGTTAGTATGTGTGTTTTGTCACACACAAAAATAAACAAGGGATACGCCATCGCTATTGTGAGTGAAAATGCCATGTATTTTTTGAATGACTAAATTACATATATATAGTGTAAGTATGTTTATAAAACTCACAACAGCAATAAAGATTTATATATTAGCTCAAGCAAACTAACACCACTTTCAACTGAAACATAATATTACTTCAATTAATCGCGAATAGACGGACAAATTATGGAACTTCTTAATAATACATTGTAACTCTTTCATTTTCCTGCGTACCTGTAGCATTATATGTATTGTATTATTTACGGTAAAAATATACATGTAATATCACTCAATGTTTTACAGGATACCAATAATTATTGTATAGAAAATGGTGCATGTCAGCTAGAGAAAGTTACTAGAGAATTAGTATGTCCTGGTGCAAATAATGAGACATTTCATGTAAGTAGTTTACATTGTTTATCAATCATTAACTAAGCTCCATCAAATCACAAGACTCTCGGCTAAATTCACTGCAAACCAAAAGTTTAAATACGCCAAAACAACCCATTAGTTACGTTTTGTAAAAGATTGCGATACTATCTTAAATATAAAGAAAAACATATATATAAAATATGCCCCTGTGTGGGCATATGGGCATGAATAATACAAAACAGCTTGAAAAAGCAATTCCTTGGTAAGATGGTATCATAATAAGAATAGAACTGAGCCCGTTGACTTCTCTTTGAACGTTATAAATACAAAGTTTAATTTATCATATAATCGTTAATTGAATTTCTATTGGTAAAAACCATTTGATTTCTGTTGTATCTTCTACACAATAACGTGAGTAGCAACTACAATGTATATTGAGTCTCTTTTGTTCCATTTTTATACCGAGACATATGCAAACATATTAATTATTATGTTACAGGATATATCTAAACTTGAACAATCTGATGTTAAACAAGTGGAAAATATAAGAAAACAAACATGTAGATTTTCTTGTGAATTTGTGAAGACCGTAAGTTATTACTGATATGCATTTTCTTTTGTTTTAAGTAATAGTTCAGGCATGCAACGGTTGCAATCCATAAAATTAATTATCATCAGACATTATTTTGTCTAGTATATAACAGATTTTGTATTCTATTTTTCCCCAGGATCATCTCCACAGTTTGTACTATTTCTTCAATGTTTGTAGTTTTCTTACAAACCTGTATATATAGAGAGAAACAAAATTATCAGCGTTTTATGTTTTTTATTATGAGACTGCAATCCTCCATCAACAAACGTCAGAACCTTCGTTTGTTACTAAACTCCAACCAGAGACCATCTGTCAGAGAGATCTTTATCACTCGATCACGGAGACGGAATATTGTTACACAGAAGAGTTTTTACCACTACTTATACGACATTAATGAAAGTCTTATCAACTTATTCACAACATTTGATAATTATGAAATATTTAAACTGAATAAGCACATTTCCTTGTAATATTAATCCGAAGGGAAGAAAGATCATACACATATATTTAGTACAAAACACACGCACATTTAAATTATGTTATATATTTTCAGTCATTTATTACTAGACTAGAATCAGCCAATGGTGAATCTTACACATTTGAGGAACTAACAGCATGTATGTCATATATAGAAAGATGCGTAGAGCTATGTTGGTATATGTCAGCACAAGTACCAGCCATGTATATTGGTTTTAATGATAATACTAAACAAGATATAGCTGTTGATAAATCTAAATATGAAATTACTTCTGGTAAAGGAGCCAAAGTAGATTTTGTCATGTGGCCACCATTATATAGATCTAAAGATGGACCATTGCTGTGTAAAGGATGTATTAAGACGAAGTGACGTAGTTTTTTTCTATTTTTCTGATTGTACAGTTTGTGAATAAATGTATGCTCTGTTCTGTTTTGTTCTGACTGATATATCAATAATTGATTAATTTCTGTTGTTTACGACTTGTTCTATATTTGATCAAAAGTGTTATATGATACATTAAGAGCATTTTTACGTAACTATAATTTCGTGTAGTAATTGCAAATATTTCAAATAAATCTTACTCTATCCAAGTTCTATTCTTATTTATATCTGTGTTGTATTATGCGATTGTCAAGAGTGAGCCATGACGTCTGTATTACCACCAACATGATCATTCAAAAAATGATGTTTAAATGTGACACGCCATACAAACAGACCGTTGGTTGATAACTGACGTCTGAGACAGCATAAAGGCTGTCGTTTAGGTTATCAGTATTGCTCTTCAAAACAAGATCTGTATGTCTTTAGTTCAAGTATACGTATATTATAAAGTCTACATCAGCAGAAGGCGTACACGCTTTCCTTTGCACCACAGAATATTCGAAAGTTTACCGAACTTGGAATCCACAGAAATGTTACATTGAATTAACTGTAATGAAATTGGAACGAACACCTGAAACAAAACAAACCCAAGACGCACGGTATAATGGAAATTGAAAAGTTAATGTTTAGAAAATACAAGTTCACTTATAGCTGGTTTTAGTTTATATACATAATGGAAGTACACTCAGTACAATACTCATTTATAACAAAAGTATATAATTGAAAATCACTCATTTGGAAAACTTGTTTTAGTTTTCAAAACCATTTATTCTACCATTCACTTTACAATTCACAAAGTTTAAAACAATACGACAATAATATCATATTACAAGAATGTATTATAGAAAACATAAAACTAATAACACGTATAAGTACTTCAGAAACAAACATGCGTTTCAAAATATAATAAATGAAAAGGAATTATTTACTTTATAGTAAACACTGGATATTGTTATTAGTTATTGGTATATATTTTCTATTCTTTCATTTATGTGTAACTAGATACATCGTATACGTTACTTAAATATATACGTTATGTTCTGTTCTGTTCTGTTATTTAACTTGTAGCAGGATACAATTTTACATAAACTTTACAAAAACTTATCAATGACTTCTCAGTTTAAAGTGCTGTGATATGTGGATTTAAAATTATAGAAAATAATAGTTTTACAAACAATCCAAGAGCAATGCCGTTCAGTCCAGAAAAATTGGAGATTGTTTTGAGAGAAGTAAATGGGAAATTACAGAAAGAAGGATTATTAACACAAAGACTAACACAAGATATTTGGACTAAATTAATGTCCAGTTTATTACAGGTAGGTACTAGAACATCAAATATTCAAGAAATTTCTATTTGGTAAAGGCATCTTAATTTTGCTAATTATTAGCCAACTACAACCTAAAATGATTAGCCTTCTACTGTACACACATACTTAAGAGGAGTTATCCCAATAAAAAGTTTAAACCGTCTTATAGAATGCATTAGATTGCACATATGAAGATAAAACTGTACAGTTAATATGATTTAAAGGTTCTTTCTAATTGGCATACCACGCCCGAAATCATTGTCATTCCACATTCCTGAACAGCTGTTCTAGACAAATGTCAGTGAAATTAAAAACACACATTATATTTATTTCAAAATTCAAAGATTAACATTTATTTCGTAATTCAAAGATTTACTGGAGTAACATTAGTTTCTTTTTGTTCGATATTCAGGGTGAATATGTAATGGCTCTACCAATACGTCAAGATCTACAAACACATGTGAGAAAGAAAAGACCAGATAAGATATACACATTTAACCAAATTATATATAAATTGGATGAAATACTTAATCGTCATGTAAGTAATTTTACTAAGTACACAAAACTGATTAACATTAACATTGCTATTTTCACGTTTAATTGTTATGAGAGTATAGAGGTTAGCTCACACAAATGACGTATATAGATTTTCAAGTACATTTGGTATCCTTAGTGGTACCTATACAATCTTCATAACTTACATTCAATGTTTACACGTAAGCCAACACTCATTTTCAAAATGCTCTTGCTTGAACAGCTATAGTGTCTTTTACACTGAATCAAACGCTGAAACATTGTAATACAAGTAAGTAAACATTGCCGTTTTGAAAACTAAAAATCATTCTCTTAATGATATACCTATTGGTTTCATAAATAATCTGGTAAATAAAAATACAATGTATTTGCTTTTAATTAAGTTGCACATAAGACGCGACGTGCTTACGATTTGAGTGATTTTCTGGCATATATTTGTGATGTGTTATCAGTATTACCTAGCACACAGATCAACACTGTAAAGTAAAACTTAACTATAATAAGTTAATGAAAAATAAACTTGTCTCCATTTCTCTAGATACCAGCACCAGATCTTAATTCAGTTGTTACAACTCCTAGAAAAGAAGAAAAGTCAAAGAATAAACCACAGAATACTCGTTTACTTCCATCAAAACCTCATGTGGTGAGGACGTAAGTAGCTACTTACAGTTATTTTGCCAATACTAACATATCATGAATAAAAACAAAATAGGAAAACATTGACAACTGTTTATCAATCATTGTATTGATAATAACTAACAACAGTATTTTCTTCTTCAACAAATCTTATACAGCTTACATTGCCAATCAGTCTGGCTCATTCTGTGCATAATGCAACACAGCTTATTTTATAAATTGGTTAATCTAACCTTTTACATTAGCTGTAAATTTGTAAATCAATATGTGATCCTTTTTAAAACTTGTTTTTAATGTTATTAATCAACTTTTTATTACAAATGGTGACATCATTCCTATATAGTATAGTTTGATCTAACTTTTGTTTTATTCTCTTTTACAGTAGTATTAATGACAATGTACTGGAGCGGCCATTGCCAGCTGTTTACCAAGTATCTAAAAGAATTCTGCATACACCAACGAATACAACAGATCGAACAGCAGGGTAGGTATAGCGTATACAAAATACAAAGCAGGAGAATTGTGGCAACATAACATGAACAACAGTATACGTGGACCCAACTTTGTCATTTATATTAGAATATAACCAAAATTCTGACCCGTACTATTGTAATGCTGGATAAGTAAAGGGTGAATCCAAATGTCTTTAAACATACTAAATATTGTTATTATCACATAAAGTAAACACTTGAATAAACTTAAAGACCATTTAAATTAATCTGTTTAAAGATTGTCTTCATTTATTTTTTCAGAGAGGGATTGGACGTGAATACGGATGAACCAAGACCTAAGTCTGATAACGAGATGGATATTCAAACTAGCAGGTATGAAAATCACTGCATCATACTCAAAGTTTATGAAAAAATAAAATATACGTACAGCATATGGAAAGTTTATTTTAAGAATCTCTTTCTATATATTTAGCAAACAGGCACATACGACGTCATTGGATTTAAACGATATACTCCAAGAGATCAAATGTGGAATTCACAAGCAACAATGGATCGTGCAGTATCTGACATACAGTAAACAAGCTTTTAAAGCAATCATAATGATTTGATATACACGAATACAACACTTAACATAAATCTTATATAATATTTAGAAAGCAATATTTGCTAATAATAATCAAATGTAATTCCAGGGCATTGTTAAGAGAATCAACACCAATATCAGAGACAGATACCACCATGACAAGAAGTCTTAAAGATGTGTCTATTGAAACAGACAAGTAAGTAGATTAATTAAACATTCTCATTTATTTATGTACATATATAATTTTATAGCATTATTAGAGTTGTAAATTAACCAAATCTCATTTTTTACAAAAAGAATGTTTGTACATTGCCAAAACTGTAGTCTAATTTGCGAAGATAAATATTTATTTGCGATTCAGTACCATTTCTAAAAAAACTATTACTGTGATTTTATAATTAAAGCTTGGTCTACAATTTATATAATTCATACTACAGGAGTTTATAACTACTTTAACGTTGTGCAGAATATAATTAAATAAACAAACGTACATCCTATTAAACCTTAAGACATGCATGACGAGTGAATTCTTAAAGAACACATACAGGAACAACATATGAAATACACTTGCAATACAAGTTAATATAACAACAAACTACAATCAGTTATTGGTGGTAACTGTTGTATCTCTGTTTTAGGGTAGTAAAGTTTGAAGAAGATGAAATATCTAGAGAGCAATACTTAAGTTTGCGAACTAATCAAGGGGTATTACAATTAACTATTGAGAATCAACAAATGAGAATAAAGTCGTGAGTATTCCAAGGCGTAGAAAATGAAAGCATTATATGAAAATTGTTATCGAAAACATGTATATAACTTAAAATGTTTGTCTTAACTGAGGTGTACACTGCTATCACTGTGTACATTGGTAATAGATCGTGCTTGAGTGACCTTAGTCGCTTGGTCGTGGGAACCATTTCTTTTTGTCAACCGATATCAACTTATGTCACAATTATTGATCATGCTATACGTGGTCAATGATAAAAATATTTACAAGAGTTAAAGTTTAGTCGACATTATACGGCTGTAAAGAACATATGTTGGCATCATTAAAATCGAAACTAACATCTCGAGACTCGAACCCATGACTTAGAAAATTAAAAAAACATTCCAATCACATTTCAGATTAGAAGAATCTGTAAGAAGTTTAGAACGAAAGAATACACAGTTACAAGAAGAAATAAAGACAATAAGTGAGATTAAAGGTGACAAGATTGATATATATAGTAAAGCTGAAAGAGAAATCAAGTTTCTAAGAAATGAATTAAAGATAAAAGAGAAGACTTTACAGCTAAGCCTTATAGAAAGAAATGAACTACTTGATAAGTATGACATTTTTTATATTTTGACAAATTCGTTTAGATCAGCCTAAAGTGTGTTTGGCAACAAAATTAACTAAAAGTAGAGGTTTGCATTCCAAACCGAGATTAAGTTGAACAACTAGTTATAATGGTGAAGATTTTTGTTTATCACTGCATAGACGTTTGCGTCTACTGTATGTCGATTACCCTGAACATGAATATACGGGGCTTTGGTGGGTTTTATAAGAATGTTTTGACAAGGGTTTTATAGTTCGCATTCAGCACTTTAAGACAGCAGATGTGCATTTATAAATATTCTTTCCATAACTAGGCGATGTATAATGGTCTCTCGGTCACAGGACATTTGATACCTTTGACAGTATACGTTCCTGGTGAAATGTAACATACACCAAAGAAGAGTTACAGAAACTTATCGTTCGTCTTATTTGAATAAGGATTTAAGAAAAATTAATGTAGTTGATTTGGATTTTTATCAATACAGTGTTCGTGCTTTCAGATTAGGTTCGGTAACAACAGCTAAGTTTGCTAATGGTAATACAGGTGTAACAGATCTTAGTGACATTAATAAACCTACACAGATAGCTGACAAATATGATAAACTATATGGTAGTGAATGGACTGATTCATTTCATTTATTAACTCTAGAAATGAAAGAAGAAAAACAAGCCATACAATGGTTACTTAATATTCTACAGGTAGGGGAGTTCTCATTATTTCTATTCCTGTTTAAAATTAAAGTTTGGAATTTGTATTATACATGTTGATCCTTATAATATCAAGATTTACGTTGGTTTCAATTTGTCATTCACTCATAAGTTTATTCGGATTACTTATGAGAATTATTCTATTTAGCGCCTGCAATAAAGGAAGTTCTAGGTTATCTAAAAGACAAATCGTTTAGTCGGATGTACCGTATGATCAATTCAGTTCATATCTTTCAAAAATGAAACATGTCTTGCAAACAAGCGTAAAGGCATCAGAGGGAGCATGTCTCACGATATTTGCCCATGCATCACAATGGATCTGGTATCCGATACAGAGAAGTTTCTTGTGAATTAAACTAAGAATGATAAATTAAACTTATTGTTTGATTTTGTCCTGTTGTTTTTCACGATCCGGAAGATATGTCTTTTTTAAAACTCAAAATTCGATCCGATCATTTTTAGTGTTGCAACATCGGAATCTAGAACAGTATTTTTATTTCTGTACAAAATATATTTAAACAATCATCTGTCATATTCAGGATGCGTATTGGTATTGTTTAAGAACTAATGAATCACATACTAGAACGCTGATGGAAAATCTGCAATATCCTTTTAGAACTTCAGATGCAAAGGTAAGCCGTGTAATTTGTTATTTCTACTACATATTGTTTTTCCTCTAAGCATAGCATTACTTTCAGCACCATTCCAATTGTTATACCGTAACAGGAGTCCAAATCCATTTACACTACATAGATTATTATATCATTACAGCGCATTGCAATAATTTAGAGACAGCTGCTATGTATCAGTGTATAATTGAGTTCAAATTTGCAACAAGTTAGCAAAATGCGTATAGCTCGTTTTGGACCCGCTTTTATCCATTTGTAACAACATAGGCATATAAAAACATTTCATGAAACACAATATTGGTCTTTGTTCATGAGCTATTTGCTGAGCACAATATACAAATGTATCAACAAATCAGTTTTTTCTTTGTTTTTGATGATTTCAGGTAGACCCGTATTTATTTGATGACGTCACAAAAATGTTGCTATGTGATTTGAAGAAAGCAACCGCAGAAGAATCATTGACCCAAGTTCAGGTGGTAAGTTCATGTTTAGGTTCTACAATGACGAAGATGTATCCACCACTCAGAAAACAAAGATTAAGAACTCTGCAAGTCTATGAGAATTATTATCCATTGAATTGTCAAACTTGTATTGCTAATAATGTACAATTAAATGCAGCTATTGTTACAACTACATTGTACTTACTTCCTTTAACTCTATAGTCACAAATACGCACACATTGTCTGATAATCAAGCAAATCAACATAATAATAAGTGTGAAAAAACGGTGGATATGTGTTTCCATGTACATGTAGATCTATATATTGTGATGGCTGCAACCAATTTCGGTAATTTAAAGTTTCAAACAGTCAACATTTCACGTACCGTCTCTTCTTGGGATGTGATATAATATGAGTAGGCAGCACAGGGGTGCTGTCAAATATGATTATAAAGCAGTTTATCTATAATAAAACGACACTGATATATCTAGTGTAACTTTAATGTATGCAACAAATCTCATAATCTAACATATAGAAGACAATAAAGACAAATCAACTTTTTTCATTGCAGCATTTTTTAAAAACAATGCAAAAATCAAAGAAACCAATGTATGAACAGAAGACAGCGAAGAAGTTAATGTTATATATAGATAAATGTGTAGAACTATGTTGGTATATGGTAAATCAGAACCCTGTTGTTACAATAGACGATGTTCAGTTTAATTCTGGAGACGATTTTGATAGAGACGCTTACAGGTTTTATGGAAAAGCTGGCTCTAAAATAGACTTTGTAGTGTGGCCAGCGCTGTTTATTAACAATAGAGAAGGGTATATGATATATCACGTGCCAAACAAGAAGGCGTGGCTTTAAGAATTGCATCATCTCCTCAATATACGAGATGAAATTATTTCACTGATTAACTCAATTATCAATTAAAGTATTTTATCAAGGCATATTGCTTCTTTGTTGTTATTTGGACCAGAAAATGTACTTACTTGTGTATTTTTGTCATAAAAGTCTAATCTTGCTAATACATTGTTCACTATCTATACCCTGGTATAGTTCTATCACATTAACCTGTCACAACTTGAATAATTTCACACTCACTGAATGTGTTATTATTTAACCTCTTTTGAAACATTGAGTCACCAATCAATATAAATCATTGATAATCTAACAATGTATGCGGCGATTTTGAATATCGGGGTTATAACAAGTTTGAAAGGGGTTAAAAATAACAGATTCATTGACCGTGTAATTATTTAAGTTGTGACAGGTTAATGTAATAGAACTATAAACGATGTAAACTAGTCCAATGTGCACTGTGAGTTACTTGATAATTTAGATGCTGATTCTATAAACTCAATGACAGCCAACAGCCATTGTGTGACAACATTATAGCATAAAAATTAGCAGATATGTTTTCAATTTTGCAGTAACAGAACAGAACATACAATCTCTCAAATCATTATACACGATGCATGAGTAATTTGACTATATAAACTAAATAAAATAAAACAGAATCCAATTGCATGTATATAGCATGTCACCACCTCTGTAGGAATAATTTATCTCAGAATACCACTCTCGCTTTTTCGTCTTGACCACGGCCAGAGATATAGATACCCTATCTATGTCACTGACTGACTTTGTAAAAATGTTCAGGGTTCATTTGCTAACTCAATGATCGCTAATTAATGAGTCAAACCATCCGATGTCAATTTTCTCATCATCGGCGTAGTAATTATCAATTAACAGTGGACATTACAAACATTTATCAATGTTTGTTGACTTTGTTTTGAGGTGAAATTTTATCATATAGTAAAGATAAACAGATATCTTTATCAACACTTTGTACAAGGACATCATTTAGTTGGACATAGTTTTTCTTTAAGTACGTTAACAAGGTGAGTTTTTTTATGTTTTTTATGTTTTTCACTATTATACTTTTATTCATTTGCTTTTTAGATATTTGATAATTCCCTTGTTAATATATTAAGCAACAACGTGTTCCGTTAACTATAAAAAACTATTTATTTACATTTTATTTGTGGAAATAAAAAGATAAAAAATTACAGATTTTGAAATTAAATGTAACTAGACAGATATAAATATCAGTGAGTTTGTCCACTTTTAACATGTATGGCGTTCTAGACCAACATATCCAAATTACCAATCATTAGAATATCATTAGATGTCTTATCTTTTCAGTTTGCGACACAAGCTCAATATGGTTGACGGTAAGTAATCATCATGTTGTTATTGTTTTGTTTTGTTGGTGTATTCTGATGCCATTTCTACGGATTCTATGATACTCCGCTTGTTGTTTCACTTACATTTAATAAGTATCATATGGAGCGGGTGGGCTTTTTTAGCCATTGGTTTTTTTTAATTTTCTTGTTCTACATTTTTACGTATCGTAATATAATCATACTTTCTCGCATACATAACCATGGTCAGTAGCTGGACTTTAACCCATGATAATGATTTGAAGACAGCGACATCAACCGTTAGATCTTTCAGGCGAAGTAAGTCGGTCTTATTGCAGTCAGAGAAAGGGAGTGTTACATTAAACTAGCCTTATGCAGCACAAAATAATTATGCGTTACAAAACATCAAGCAGTGTTTATCATAAACATTATCAAGTTTCAAGTCGTCAAAGTTTGTTTTAATATATATAGCGGAAGGCCGTAAGCCTATGTGGCAACTACAATATACAATTATAACAGTTATGGTGCTCTAGCATTAAAGTTTAGAAAACAATGATGGCTATGATGGTAAATCACTTCTATGTACCGAGTATAAGTATAACACGTCAAGTGAAGGATCATGTCAAGTGATAGCTACTATTGCAATTTTGTTACTATTGCAGCTTTCAGTTTCGAGGGAAAGTTTGAATTGACAGATGCTATGAAAAAGAAATATGAAGACGATGGATTCTTTGTTGTCAAGTAAGTTAAACTGTTATACAATATCTAACACACTAACATACACTTACCTAAACATGATACTCTCATAGGCGGATCTAGCGGGGGGTCAGGGGAGGTCCGGACCCCCTAGATTTTTCAAAATGTACCTGTCCAATAGTGTATTTCTTGACTGTAAGTCATTTTTAAGTAGCATAAAGCAATTTTTCTCGGCGCTTAACATAGATTTAATGGCTATGTAGTTTTTATTATCAATATGTAGCATTATTCTGCAAAATTTGTATAATGTGGTTGTGTTTCGAAAGGTTGGACTCCCCCCTAGAAAAGGTTCGGACCCCCCCCCCCCTAGAAAAAAATCCTGGATCCGCCTCTGTACTCTAAAAGTTTTACATCGTTGTTTTCTTAAAGAATAGATAATATTTCAACTGTAAACAGACAGACAAAATAACCAATATAAGGAAATAAACCGTTACAGAGAAGTTTTGCTATTAAGGTTATCTTCAAGTTGGTTACAGCAAAATCGTGCATGTTTTCTCTATATTGAAATCCAAAATGCCTAAATTAATTTGAAAAGAAGAGCGTGTATATATTCAGACCATCCCACTTCTTTGACCATCGATTTTAATGGTCTTTATAATGTTACTTTACGGTACAAAATTTTTCTATCATTAACAGGAACTTTCTAGACAAAGAAGAGATAGAAAATATATTTAAAACTTTAGAAGAACCAGACAGCATAATGAAAGAAGGATATGTGGTACAAACTTTTTATAAATGTTATGTGTTATCATGATGCTAAAGGTGCTTAGTTAGATTCTAGATCAGGTTGACAGTATTCAGGTTACTTATGATTATATTCATAAATTGCTTCATCAGAGTTTGGTAATTTGTCGTCGAGTTCTGGAATTGAAGGGGCGTTAATTAGCAATAAAATACAATGCATGTCCCAGTACATCGATTTCTAGCTCTAGATTCGACAAGGTGCATACATAGCGGATCACTAAATGAAAACAAGAAGTGGTGGGTTATATTCCGTAATGGGTCCTAATATTTCAAGAGGATGGTGTGCCAACCATTGAATATGTGTGGCAATATTTTACTGCATTACATCTCAACTATTGGTGCCGGTAAACGATGGGATGGATGCCAGAATAATGCCATTTTACCAGGAAATAAAATGAGATTAGATCTCATACCAAAATATCTTTACCATAATGTAACGAGTAAGAAGAACCTACAACGGTTATTAGGAAACATCTAAGACACACGTGAAGTACTAGTACTTTCAAAATAGTGTTTGTTTTCATTATCACTTATTGTTTATTAATATAACGGTTCGATCAAAGTACGTTTCAACAATCGACAGGTCTAATAAGAGAACACAACGCAATAAGGAAATTAATATAATTGATTTCCATAATCGCTATATAATATCATATGCCTTTGCTAATGTTGTCAGAAATAAATCTACTCTAACTATATATAGACAGTTCTTGGTCTACTTGTCACCACCTTGACACTTCAGTATAAAAAAATATAATTGTAGTTTTCCCAATAAGAAACAAAAACATCAATGCGACAAATATAGCGTAAACAAAATCGATTCAAGTGTCTCAAGCATGACTCTCTAATGAAAAAAAAACAACACTTTTCATTACATTTATTTACTAGTTTATTGTGACATGATTTACATGAGTTCTTGTCAATAGCTCGAGAATTTTTCTCTGTAATGGAACTGGGCGTAGCATTTGGTGGGTGTTCTTTAAATAGCAATTAAGCTCCGAGTTGGCTAGAAAACCTTTTAAGCCCACATTGAGAGGTACTTATTGTAAGCAAAATAACGTGTTAGGTAAGCTTGTCCTAAAATAGCCCGAGTATAGTTCTTTTTTCTTCAAGTGCACACTGTGCAATACAGATTCAAATCAGACTCGATGTACTGTTATTTCAGACTCAAGAACCGGATGGTAAGAAAATAATGCGTATACTTTACAGTCAGCCAGGAAATGATTTTACTGGTATTCTTGCTCGATCAGAAAAGATTGTGAATACTTGCGAAGAGGTAATTTAACAACTGTTTTTATTTATATAATAATTAATAATTTGTTTGTTTGGGTTTTACAGCGCATCCACATAAAATGGCCATATCGCACTTTTTATTAATAAAGTTTTATATACAATATTTATGTATTAAATATCATTTTATTTGTCTGTTTATTCTAAATATGTTCAAGAAACTATTCTACATGGTACCCCAGGCCAGTCCGGCTATTTCAGTGAGTAGCTCACAAGTCTACTGATCGAGGGGGCAATGGGTTCGATTTCATATAAAGATAAAAACATACGGTTTGGAAACTGTATTCATTGTACTATGGACAACATTAGTAGCATTGCCTTATGTGGCTAATATCATACATTTCATAAATGAGAGACCATGTAGATTAACTGTACCTTTGGCGCTTGTATTACCAAGAAAATGGTCCATATGATATATGCAATTATCGATCCCACTTCCAAGGCATTGTCATTTATATTATAGTCCATTTTTTCTCAACTGTCAAAGTTTGCATAATTTTACGGTGAATTGTTACTCACTATTTCAATATCATGGTGTTAGACAAAGAGCACGAAGTCACCGTGAAATTATTCATGTTTTGACAGTTGAGAAAAAACGAACAATAACACAATGATAATAAAATTATTGTAAACATTAAGAATTTCGTTTTAATGAAATGATATTACTATTTACAGTTACTTGGTGGTGAAGTGTACCATTATCATAGTAAGTTTATATTGAAGAACGCCAATGAAGGTGGACGTCATGTCTGGCATCAGGATTATGGGTAACTGTTCCATACTATTGTATCCCCTGGCCTCTGTGAGGCTGGGCTTTTGAGTGCGTAAATACCTCGAAATTATAACATTTTTCTCATTGTGAAGTCAACCCAAGTCGATAGCGCAGTTGGTAGCGCGCCGGGATTTGGAATCTCGTGCCCGAGGGGGTGTGGGTTTGAATTCCACTCGGGGAGGTTATACCCTTCCATGAAAATTTGACAATAATGTCGATTTTTCTCCATTGATTAGAAAATAGTTTAGAAGTTTCGAGCCTTGCGGAAGGGTAGGTGAGTACTGGTTATAGACAATCGTCCAGGAAAGCTTGGTTAGGTGCGCTGGACGCCGTAAAATGGCCTAAATTGTGTTAACACGGCGTCGTTAAATCTAGTAAAAAATCATTATGAAGTCAATAGTCTTTACCTCCTAAATATATCTAAAGGGCCGGTCACACAGTCCCAACTAGCACGTAAACGCATGAATCACGCATAAATTTTGGTTGTGCGTGCTTGTCTGTCGAGGATTTGAACATTTTCTACGATTTACGCGATGAAAAATCACCGATACAATGCGCAAGAATTACGTATCAATCACGCGAAAATCACTGACAAAGCACTTATAAACCACGCATAAGCCCAAAAGGGGCACATAATTGAATGTGTCCAACGAAAGCTTCGCGGAAAACCACGCATATTATGCGCATTATCACTGATAAACTGCGTATGATTGGCGCATGAACTACGCAAAATGTGCGTCTGAGTCGCGTCCTTTCGACGCCGTTCCGCGTATAAAAACGGATGCGGGCTTCAGGACATTTTCACGCACGATCGCTGATGTTCCACGCATGATTCGCGCATAATCCGCGTAATGACTACGCAAACTGTGTAAAGAATACGTAAAACAACGCAAAACTGCGTAAACTCTTACGCGAAGATAAATTATGAACTGTTAAAAACCTGGAATCGCGCATAACGCTGTTACGGCGCAGTTCCACTCACAACTACGAATGTTCCACGTCAGAAACGCTGATGAAACGCCAATATCACGGATGTATCACGTAAGACTCTAGTTTAGTGCGTGATTTTTGCGTGATTTATGCGTTTTGGCCTATGTGACCGGCCCTTTAGTAGAGATGTGGAAAGGTACTTGTAACATGTTACTCATCAGTCATTTCTATCGTTATTCCAATGACACTGCATGGCAACCTTACGTGTACAACTGATTAAGGAACTCTTCGTGAAAATAAAAGTAAAAAATTCTAAAATTCAAAGTTTGCATACTATGAATGGGTTAAGTGGCATTCACTTAGCTTAAGTAAGTTTTATTTTAGTCTAGACTGAAATCAGTTAAGAAACATCAATACCATTTACTTTTTGTTAGACTTTGAATTTGATTCTATTGACTAACACTTCAAACGGTAGGTGAAAAATTAATAAGTATTGTACAATGTAAATAATAAAGTAATGGTTTTGTACTTACATGTATATGATTATAAATATGTTCAAAGAATGTACTCATACTAAGATGTATTATTATTATGTCAACTATTCAAGATAAACATCTAGTCGATTACGTTTACACTGCGCTGGAACCTCGCTTAAGCGACCAACCCGATTCTAAGACCGCCTCTCTAATAAGACCAATTTTTAAAGGAACCAAAATTTTTTGTTTAATAATGTTTATGGTATTTTATACCGAAATAAAGACTACCCCGCTATTACGTAATTCGACTATGTTTTGCCGATCAAACACATTAATTGTGTGCATTGTAAAACTGCCTACCTATTTTTTATCTTCAGTATACACAAAGTATAAACGAAGAAGTATGGCACTTTAACAAAAAGTAGGCTACCGTTAAATGGTATATTTAGTGTTGTTAGATTCGAAAATAACTTACATTAATGTTGTCGTAGAATATAATTCACCTGTTTAGAAACGCTTGATTAATCACTCATGCTTCCTAACCAAAACTCGTGCCTATATTCTATTCTGCGACATAACATGGACAAATGTTTAAAGTTAATTCTTACATAATTACTTATAATGCATATTAACATTTTTCAGATATTGGTATGAACACAATGTATTTCCTGACATGATAACAGTATGGATGCCTATAGATAAAGCAACAAGAAACAACAGTTGTCTACAGGTATAACAAACAATTTATAAATTAATTTGTCGCGCGTGTTTTATCCTTATACAATGTACATACATTTATATTCTAATATTCTATATTAGTTCTTTGAAATAAAAACGATAGAGCCTATGATTTTCCTATGTGTTCTAGAGCCTATGTTTTCCTTTTGTATTCATTTGAACTTAAACCTCTATGGTGCTGACTACCTATTATATACGTATCCATTAAATTCACAGGCTCTCGGCATAAAAGAAGACTCCCCTTTTAAGTATTATAGGAGTATGTAAATAATAAAAATTTGAAGGAAGACTCTTTCATGCCTACAGCTTGTGCATAGAGACAGATAGCTATTTGAATTAATCCTGAGTACAGAAGTGACAGTTAAATAAAATTTAACAATATTTATATTTTTTCATATCAAGCTGTTAAAAGGCTCGCACAAATGTGGACGTATAACACATGTGCCTGGGTCTGGTACCATGCAGACAGAGGCAGATCCTGAACGTATAGAACAACTGAAGAAAGTCTGTGAACATTTATACTGTGAGATGGAACCAGGTGAGTCACGTGATGTAGAGGTGTGTTACTATGACAACAGTATGCTTCAATGTCAACCAGAAGTTCTATACTTGCTTATTATATAATAATGGACATACGTGGATGATAAATGGTTCAACAGATGTATCCCCTCTGGCTAAAGGCATTCAAGGTTCAAGATGTACAATTATATAATGAAGATTTGTACTATGGTGACGATCAGACTCGGCATATATCTTCAGCACCTTCATTGGTCACAACAAGACTTTTTTAGAGAATCTTATTTACAATTTGGCTATGGGGTCACCAACAATACCCTGTGGAATCTAACTTTAATTTGTTACCTGCGATATGTTGCTCAAGTCTTATCACATTAAATTTAGTTCATACAAAAAATGTGGTATGGTAGGGATTCCTATTGCAGTGATACGAATTTAAACTCTTATGGTGTCAGAATGCACCGATAATTCTTGAAAATGGTGAACAAATATTTCATATATATGCTATGTATTTTCTTCAGGTGATGTATTGTTTCAACATTGTAATCTATTACATACAAGTGCACCTAATGATTCTGATATGAGAAGATGGGCATTTGTAGCATGTTATAACAAGAGAAGTAACTCTTCTATCATAAAACATCATCATCCACAGTACTCTCCCATTGAAAAAGTACGTACAGTTGATTTATTAAGTAGTCTGTTTCCCTTTTTGTAAGCATGTTCCCTGAAAATAATTTAAGGGGTATAATATGCCTAGTTTACTTATTTTAAGCGTGTAGATACAAGGGGGAGTTACCTAATATCGAGGCAAATTTATTTATTGCACGACCAGCGTAGACCTATCGTGCCATTTTATAACGCATCAGGGTTGCTAGCAAATTTCCATGACCCCAAGTCTTTTAAGCAACTCTGATTATAAACAAAGAAATATTGTTGAGAAGTTATTGTTGTTATTGAACCAACGTCATGTTCTGTGTAGAAATGTTAGTCACTTAAAAACCCATATGTTCATAGAGTAGACAAAGATCCAATACTATGCATGTTTCATCATTTAGTCTCTGTTGAAATTGGATATAAATTTTAACTACATGTATTATATTTTTTATAATCATCATCGCCATAAAGGCAAATATCAGTAAATTCCATTCACCAGTTTGGCCGATAATTGTTGCACTTGGTGTAGAACAGCTCGTCCAAAAAAACTGTGAGATAAGAAAAATGCAACCCTTGATTAGTTTTAAATGTATCTTTTTACTATTTAAGGTACCTGATTCAGAGATCAAGTCGTGTACTAACTTCACTGATTTCTCTGGCAAAGATTTTGTGAATCCAATTGCAAATGAAGCTGACAGACAGTTGTACAGTGCCTACAATATTCGTAAACCTTAAGAATTGAAACTTAATCCAAACAAACTGCAAATTAGTTTCAATTAAATCTAATACATACAAAAGAAGCTAATGCAGTTTAAATTTTCAATATTGAGTTATTTCCCATGTATTATTGTACGATTGAGGTAATAACCTATCACGAATCACGACGTTAGTTCAAAAATGAATAAAACTTTAACATAATTACATGTATCTTTTAAAAAAAAACATGATTTGTCATTGACTGATAATGTACTGAATTATTAAACAAATACTGGTTGTTTGGTGTTGCTGCATACAGTCTTCATGTTATTTAATCATAGACATGTGACGATGGTACCAAATCACTATACAGTAAAGTTCCACTATTAGTACAATCAAGTGAATACTCCAAAACAGAACAGTCTTCATACAGGGACATTTTTCTTCTCAATTAGGGAGTTAAAAATCGTCAAAAATGCATTGTTTTGCAATAAACAAGCTGATCTATAGAGCGAAATTTTACTAAATATTCGATTGCTTTTCGATTTGTTCAGTAATTATCAGTGGAATATCATTAAAATGTTAGTTTTATTTTATATCAAATCAACTATAAATATAAGACATTGTAATAATCAATAAATATGAAAAAAATCTTATACGCCCATGTATTTTTGTTGTTGCTTTTTATTGTGTTTGACGCAATGTCAACTAAAATTGTGGTCACTGTATGCCAGTGAGCTCACCTAACTTAACGCCTGGACCTTTGTCTATAACCAGTACTCACCTACCCTTCCACAGGGCTGACAACTTTTCCATATAGGTATTGATATTTTCTTGGCTTTCTATTCAGTTTTGAAAACAGAGCTGTGTTGCAATAAGCAACTGATATGTCAAATCTGTATTTATACAGAGAACAAAGACAAAACAGACCGTCTAGCACATTTTAACGTCATATACAATATTATCATATTTGTTTCAGATACCTATGGTGTCTAGTTCTTAATTGAGCAGTGTACGGACCTCATTACCCTCTTGTTTTAATAAATAGCCTTGACATAAAAAAAAACTCAGAACACTCAATTTATCTTATCATTTATTCAACTAAAAGATGGTTTGACATGACTTTACTAACTTAAATAACTAATGTTTCAGAGAAGCCTCCTACGAATCAAGGGTTCAGGGTTCAATTCTTGAACAGGACCTAAATACCTTGGTATATTCTGCGACCATTTTCGAACTTACCCGGTCGTCAACTTGTCAGCCACTTGTGGGAGTGTGTGCTAAGTAATAGTTAAAAGTTTAGATTCAGAGGTTTAAGCCTATCCAGGGACAGTTAGTAGAACGCCTTTCTGACATAGTGTGGCATAAAATAATGATGTTTTGATTTTGCTATTAAAAGATTTTAGCTACTATGTTGATGTTTACACTCATATTCAGTTGTATGAAAACCGTAATGACCCTAGTCTGTGCCCAGTGTATGTACTTGGAGAAATATTTGTAAAGGACATTTAAGTGTCGGAAATGTCAGATATAGAAACAATGTCTTTATGGTTTTACAGAAGGTTGTCAAAATTTTCTCCATGAAAAACTTGTGACCCCTAGTGACAATTATGACCTCTTAAGTTGTTGAACAATCCTTGTAGAAGACCATAAAGTATTGCAAAATATGGAGGCTTAAGGTCATATGGAGTCATAGTCTAATTTTGATACTTGTCAATAGAACTCAATGTAAAAACTGTATCCCGTGGATTGTACCAATTTTATACCAAGGGTCCTTATTATGATGCTTTATGCCAAATACACAAGTATGGTATTTCTTGGTCTAATGAATCATTAAAGAGTTGCCCTCAAGACTGTAGTAAGTGCATTGCATTAAAGAGCCAGTTACTATACAGTCTTGTGGGCAAACCTCCTGACAGATTTTAGACAAGATGATGAAAATATATATAAATCTGTTGATTTATAGTGCAAGGTAAAGATTGACGCCAGGGACGTAGTTTAAACAACATCTTCACGCCCAAATCTTGCTCAAGTGAACTAATCAAATTGAATCTTTAGTTAAATTAAAAGTTAATTGATGAATATAGGGTCTATCTTTATGGTTGATATACAAGTTAAGTATCTTTTTTGCAGAAGAGTTTGCAATAAAACTGTTGCAATAAAAACACTCGAACAACTTTAACCAGTTTTGTTTATTCATATACAGATTAACATATACATTTAAGTTCTATAATTCTTTTAGTAGCACCAGGAGAATTTTTCTTGCCGACAAAAACTAAAAAAACATTGAATATTGCTTGCATCATCGACCCGATACACAGTTTATATAGCTTGAATTCTGTATTGTAGTTTGAAAGATTCTATTCTTCTTATAATAAATTCAAACTATGATACAGAATGTCAAGCTCCTGTGGATCCTTATTTGTAATAACAAGACTACAATATTAAATGATTGTCTTTTGCTAGACTACTAACATTTTAAATGGGTATTTCTACCCAAAAGTGTTAGAATTCTTTTTAAACTTGCAACAAAGTCTTGATATCTTCAAGATTGGTTACAAATGTTATACATTGTATTTAAAAATGTTAGAAAATAAATGCTCCTTTTACAAAAGCCAAATTTAGTTCTAGACATTATACATGTACAATGTACATTATAGCTGTGCTTCATGACACCAGTCTATACTGTCTTAGTTCTGTCTTTTTTAACATACAAACCAGATAATTTGGCGTAAACCTATATGGCCAATTCTTAAATATTTGAATGAATTGTAATGCAATAATAAAATAATGTAATTTTTGGCGACATATTTTTGTTGCTTGCCTGAATTATAACATAATATACATGTACTTAAGTGCAGGTCAAAACATATACCGAATCTAGCCTTAAACACACTTTCTCGATGCCCTACGTAGTTAGCAACCCATTTACACAAAAATCATACCTGCGCAGTGAGATGCGCGTGGGCTACAGAGCCCCAAAGTCGCGTCTCCTTGTAGTGTCGGGAGATTTGCACGGGGTTTCTCGGTACCTGAACGTGGTGGGTTTGGTGTTTAAACACGTTTTTCCGGTGCCCTAGATGGTTAGCAACCTAACTGCAAAAAATCACATTCGCACACCGAGTTGCGCCATGGCAACAGAGCCGCAAAGCATACCGTGCAATATGGCTATATAGGGCTATAGAACAGCAAAAATAGGCTACGCCTCCTGGTGTCTGGAGGTTTGCACGCGTTTTTTGCTACCTTAATGTAGTTAGTTGCTTATTTAAACACATTTTCTCGATGTCCTACGTAGTTAGCAACCCATTTACACAAAAATCATACCTGCGCAGTGAGATGCGCGTGGGCTACAGAGCCTTAAAGTCGCGTCTCCATGGTGTGTCGGGAGATTTGCACGGGGTTTCTCGGTATCTGAACGTGGTGGGTTTGGTGTTAAAACACGTTTTACAGGTGCCCTAGATGGTTAGCAACCTAACTACAAAAAATCACTTTGGCACACCGAGTTGCGCCATGGCAACAGAGCCGCAAAATATACCGTGCAATATGGCTCTATATGGCTATAGAACAGCAAAAATGGCCGCCTCATCCTGGTGTCCCAATGTTTGCACGCGTTTTTTGCTACCTTAATGTAGTTAGTTACTTGTTTTAACACATTTTCCCGATGCCCTACGTAGTTAGCAACCTATTTGCACAAAATTCATACCTGCGCAGTGAGATGCGCAGTGGCTACAGAGCCCCAAAATCGCCCCTCATCCTGGTGTCCCGAGATTTGCACGGGTATTCTCGGTACCTAAACGTGGTGAATTTGGTGTTTAAACACGTTTTTCAGGTGAACTAGATAGTTAGCAACCAAACAACAAAAAATCACTTTGGCACACCGAGTTGCGCAGTGGCAATAGAGCCGCAAAGTATACCGTGCAATATGGCTCTTTATGGCTATAGAACAGCAAAAATGGCCGCCTCATCCTGGTGTCCCAAGTTTTGCACGCGTTTTTCGCTACCTTAATGTAGTTAGTTACTTGTTTTAACACATTTTCCCGATGCCCTACGTAGTTAGCAACCTAATTGCACAAAAATCATACCTGCGCAGTGAGATGCGCAGTGGCTACAGAGCCCCAAAGTCGCCCCTCATCCTGGTGTCCCGAGATTTGCACGGGTATTCTCGGTACCTAAACGTGGTGGGTTTGGTGTTTAAACACGTTTTTTAAGTGCCCTAGATGGTTAGCAACCTAACTACAAATAAATCCCTTTGGCACACCGAGTTGCGCCATGGCAACAGAGCCGCAAAGTATACCGTGCAATATGGCTCTATATGGCTATAGAACAGCAAAAAATGGCCGCCTCATCCTGGTGTCCCAAGGTTTGCACGCGTTTTTTGCTACCTTAATGTAGTTAGTTACTTGTTTTAACACATTTTCCCGATGCCCTACGTAGTTAGCAACCTATTTGCACAAAAATCTTACCTTCGCAGTGAGATGCGCAGTGGCTACAGAGCCCAAAAGTGGCCCCTAATCCTGGTGTCCAGAGATTTGCACGGGTATTCTCGGTACCTAAACGTGGTGGGTTTAATGTTGAAACACGTTTTTAAGGTGCCCTAGATGGTTGGCAACCTAACTACAAAAAATCACTTTGGCACACCGAGTTGCGCCATGGCAACAGAGCCGCAAAGTATACCGTGCAATATGGCTCTCTATGGCTATAGAACAGCAAAAATGGCCGCCTCATCCTGGTGTCCCAAGATTTGCACGCGTTTTTTGCTACCTTAATGTAGTTAGTTACTTGTTTTAACACATATTCCCGATGTCCTACGTAGTTAGCAACCTATTTGCACAAAAATCATACCTGCGCAGTGAGATGCGCAGTGGCTACAGAGCCCCAAAGCCGCCCCTCATCCTGGTGTCCCGAGATTTCCACGGGTATTCTCGGTACCTAAACGTGGTGGGTTTGGTGTTTAAACACGTTTTTCAGGTGCCCTAGATGGTTAGCAAGCCAACTACAAAAAATCATTGTGGCACACCGAGTTGCGCCATGGCAACAGAGCCGCAAAGTATACCGTGCAATATGGCTCTATATGGCTATAGAACAGCAAAAATGGCCGCCTCATCCTGGTGTCCCAAGGTTTGCACGCGTTTTTTGCTACCTTAATGTAGTTAGTTACTTGTTTTAACACATTTTCCCGATGCCCTACGTAGTTAGCAACCTATTTGCACAAAAATCATACCTGCGCAGTGAGTTGCGCAGTGGCTACAGAGCCCCAAAGTCGCCCCTCATCCTGGTGTCCCCAGATGTGCACGGGTATTCTCGGTACCTAAACGTGATGGGTTTGGTGTTTCAACTCGTTTTTCAAGTGCCCTAGATGGTTAGCCACCTAACTACAAAAAATCACTTTGGCACACCGAGTTGCGCCATGGCAACAGAGCCGCAAATATACCGTTCAATATGGCTCTATATGGCTATAGAACAGCAAAAAATTGCCGCCTCATCCTGGTGTCCCAAGGTTTGCACGTGTTTTTTGCTACCTTTATGTAGTAAGTTACTTGTTTTAACAAATTTTCCCGATGCCCTACGTAGTTAGCAACCTTTTTGCACAAAAATCATACCTGCGCAGTGAGATGCGCAGTGGCTACAGAGCCCCAAAGTCGCCCCTTATCCTGGTGTCCCGAGATTTGCATGGGTATTCTCGGTACCTAAACGTGGTGGGTTTGGTGTTTAAACACGTTTTTCAGGTGCCCTAGATGGTTAGAAACCTAACTACAAAAAATCACTTTGGCACACCGAGTTGCGCCATGGCAACAGAGCCGCAAAGTATTCCGGTGGCTCTGTAGCCACTGCGCATCTCACTGCGCTGGTATGATTTTTGTGCAAATAGGTTGCTAACTACGTAGGGCATCGGGAAAATGTGTTAAAACAAGTAACTAACTACATTAAGGTAGCAAAAAACGCGTGCAAACCTCCCGACACCGGGAGGCGACGCCTATTTTTGCTGTTCTAAAGCCCTATATAGCCATACTGCACGGTATACTTTGCGGCTCTGTTGCCATGGCGCAACTCGGTGTGCGAATGTGATTTTTTGCAGTTAGGTTGCTAACCATCTAGGGCACCTGAAAAACGTGTTTAAACACCAAACCCACCACGTTCAGGTACCGAGAAACCCCGTGCAAATCTCCCGACACTACAAGGCGACGCGACTTTGGGGCTCTGTAGCCCACGCGCATCTAACTGCGCAGGTATGATTTTTGTGTAAATGGGTTGCTAACTACGTAGGGCATCGAGAAATTGTGTTTAAACAAGCAACTAACTACATTAAGGTAGCAAAAAACGCGTGCAAACCTCCCGACACCAGGAGGCGACGCCTATTTTTGCTGTTGTAAAGCCCTATATAGCCATATTGCACGGTATACTTTGCGGCTCTGTTGCCATGGCGCAACTCGGTGCGCGAATGTGATTTTTTGCAGTTAGGTTGCTAACCATCTAGGGCACCTGAAAAACGTGTTTAAACACCAAACCCACCACGTTCAGGTACCGAGAAACCCCGTGCAAATCTCCCGACACTACAAAGAGACGCGACTTTGGGGCTCTGTAGCCCACGCGCATCTCACTGCGCAGGTATGATTTTTGTGTAAATGGGTTGCTAACTTCGTAGGGCATCGAGAAAATGTGTTTAAACAAGCAACTAACTACATTAAGGTAGCAAAAAACGCGTGCAAACCTCCCGACACCAGGAGGCGACGCCTATGTTTGCTGTTCTAAAGCCCTATATAGCCATATTGCACGGTATACTTTACGGCTTAGTTGCCATGGCGCAACTCGGTGTGCGAATGGGATTTTTTGCAGTTAGGTTGCTAACCATCTAGGGCACCTGAAAAACGTGTTTAAAAACCAAACCCACCACGTTCAGGTACCTAGAAACCTCGTGCAAATCTCCCGACACTAAAAGGAGACGCGACTTTGGGGCTCTGTAGCCCACGCGCATCTCACTGCGCAGGTATGATTTTTGTGTAAATGGGTTGCTAACTACGTAGGGCATCGAGAAAATGTGTTTAATGCATGAAAATACAGTAGCTCTAACTAATGACTAATGAAGTCATCAAATCACCGAGGTCACAAGGTGAATGAAGTCACATGGACAATATTCATTGTCATATGAATAAGGATTTGACTCTTTTTAAAGGAATAATTTCAATAAACATACAAATGTAATGATATTATTAGCAGACCAAAGAACCTCTTCTAAATGGGTGATCTCATAAATTTAAAGTGAAAATTTACCATGAGCATGGATCGTCTAATCACAGCACCTTCCAAACAAACACAAGTCATTTTTTAATTATCAGCAATTTCACCCAAATAAAACAAGAAAAGCAAAGTCATTATCTTTCTAGCATTTAATCATGAAAGAATGAAATCATTTTGATTAACACTATATTCTTTAAAGCATTAGATGACAATGGGTTCATAGTTATCTTCATTTATTATAACAGAATAGTGCAATATGTAATACACATGAACATTGTACTCACACTTTCAACCCACAAAACAATCTAATACTGGCAACAAGTATTGTATTGTGTGTAAAGTTTAACCCCGATCTGACCTTGATGCAAGAATATTAGTTACATCAAATACCAATGTAGTATTAATGCTCAATGCTGGTATCGTAGTATATCGTCAAAGCTTCAAATTATATAACAGTGTACAGTGAGTGTCTATTACACCATGGCCGAGAGGAACATGTGTTGAATTTTAGCATATAAACATACTTATATTTACAATTGCTGTAATTCGAATGCTCATTTTGAATATGTTACTTGCCGTAAAATAGGGGTGTTACTGATTTTCCTCAGAAAATGTGTAGATAATTATTAGATGCAAATGTGAAAGGTCAGATTAGGGTCAAACTTTATGCACTTTACTTTATACACAACAGCAATATCTTATAACAGGAATCTAGAATTCAGTGCATTTCGCTCAAGATGAAAAAGCTATATAAGACTAAAATTCACCACAATTTATATACATACAACAAATCCATCACAAAACATAATGTAAATGTTTATAAATTTATTAATACTATTTTACAAATAAGTAAAGAAGTTGCAGTGTAATATATTATTAAATTAGGTCTTGTAATGTGGAGGTAGTATTAGTTTATAAGTAATTCTGATTTTGTCACCTGATGTATTAAAGTGATTCAATTAAAATAAATATTAAGTTATATCAGCATTTAATTTTATCCCTGAATGATAACATTGATAATACCAGCAGTAACTATATAAATGTAATAACTCTTAACAAATACATATACAGATTTGTACAAAGCAATGCCTGATTTGAAAGTAAGAAATCATGACGTTGAAGCAAAATAGCAGTGGGCAGTAAAAGGAACAGTGTATTCTGACAAACAATATCATTGAGGTGCAGCTTTATTCTTCTTGTACAATGCCCACCAAAAGTTTGGAGACATTGAAACCTTGTAGACTTAGAACAAATAGTTTTTTATTGGAAATTTAATAGCTTCTTTTGAAGTGCTTTTAAGTTTGGCTGTTTCTTTGTTATGGTTCAATTTATAGCTGAGTGTACATAATTAACATTACAACTGTTAAGGAAAAGCAGTATAATGATCATAGTTTTGGAAGTTTTGGGGTGTCCTATATTGTATTTTATAAATGTGATGCATTCATGAAATTTAGTTTCATTTATCAAAAACCATACTAAAACATTATTGTTCCAGAAAAACAATTCTTGAAATTTAAGGAATTTTTTGTAAATGTCCTTTGACTCCAAACCTTTGGTGGGCAGTGTACTTTAATCAAAGTTAGTCAAATAAGCTGAGTAAAATACAAGACTTAACTCAAACATCATATTTAATTTTTAATTGTTTGATTATACATCCTTATCAGTTAATTTTACTGACATTTCAGGTTCAAGAGCATTTCTGAGCTAGCATTAATCATAGACTTCAGATGTGTGTTTATAAACAGGTATGTGTGTAAACATTCTTAGCTGTTTCCAGGGATTCTATATAACAAGGATTTGTAATGAAGTGCTTTTCTTAATTTTCACAGTCGTCACTGTCACTGGATGAAGCAGGCTGTACAAACTATTCCAGAGTTTAAAAACTTGAATTATGTTTTTGTACATGTCTTCCATGCAACTGCCAATGTTTCTGAAGTTTTTGACAAAAATTGTTGCAATTATGACCGAAAATATGATTTTGGAGATGTAAAATGGGGTTAAAAATGGCAGATCGGCAGGAAAATGCATTATTTTGTAAAACAGTCTGTGAGCCTAATTTACTCAAAATCATCTAGAAACACATTTTTCCTAACATTTATGTCAATTTGAATAGTACTGGTAGAAAATTTCAGGTAAATATCTTTATTTAAACTTGTTATACTTGTTTTTCGTATGGGCCCAAATAATAGCGACGACAGTGAAATTTGATGAAAATCTATTGCATTAATTTACTTATCGTTACAAATCCCTGTTATATAAAATCCCTGCTGTTTCCAATCAGCAACACACATATTGCCTTTAAGCATTCTGCTCCATTTAGCTAGCATGTATCCTTTTAAATCTTCAGATGATTGTCAGCTAGCAGGCATATTTTCAATATTATGAACATATTTCACAACCACTAGCCAGACCTTGTATGATCTCTACGTTTCTAGATGTGTTTGTAACATATCAACAAATGTTTGTTTTTGTTGTGTAGTAACAGCAAAGTTTAATGCCCAAGTAACCACTTTCTGTACATATTCTTGTCTTTCTACAGATGATATATGCGATGAATGATAAGCTAAATCTAATAATGTCTGTACTACTTCCAGTGGATTAGGAAATGGGGACTGAAAATATATACAAAATAAAACAACATTAGTTATAGTAGAAATAACAGTCAAGGAAAAATGCCAATTTCAATACACAGATATCTTAAAAACTTCTGTCAAAGGATCTTTTAAGATTGCAATAGGGTCACCTTCAGGTGACTATTGAGACAACCAATCAATTCAGAGCTTTTGTCTAGACAAAACACTCAAAATATCATTAAGATTTTAAAATTTCTATTTAGATCTGTATGGAAGATTTGTTGCAGATTGCATTAGGATATTATAAAAGGCAAGGTAAACAGAATGACGCCTGTACTGCAAGCTTGTCCAATGTAAGATAAGCAAACACATAAGAGAAAATTTTAAATCAGGATTCAGATTGGACATACTTATAATCTTGATTGTTGTTACAGAGGGTGATGTTGTTTAGTTACCAAGTGTGATTGGTTTGATTTAATAATAAGCATCAAATTGGTTAAAATACTATCTAACACTCTGTTTGGAGTGGAAAACTTGGCAAGACTGGAAAGAGATTGAAAATAAGTTGTGGCAACTTATCTTACAATAAGGCTTGCAGTACATTGTAAAATCAATATTCTAGGGAAAGCATAATAAGAAAAGGCTTTTACAGATTGTTAATTTGTTCATGAAGAAACCAGGATACCAACCTGTGTGCTATCTGGACCACGTTTTAATTCACCCATGACATATTCTTGTTCTTCTTTAAGTATCGCCATGGTGATATATCTCTTAGAATATTTCTGATCTACAGGCATACCATACCATTCATCTGGAACATTGATATATTTGGCAGGATTTGTAATAGTGGTCATATCTTTAAATCCAATGTCTGGTCGTTTGTGAAATCTGGGCTCATCTTCAAACAATATCTTCCTGGATTTATGAAGCAATTCACATGCAGAACAGACTTCAAAATAGCTACATTTAAGTTCAGTTTCAGTTTCACAATGTATTGGCACCTCCCCAACATGTGGCACATGAATATTCATAATCTGGTCAAAATGATGTGTTAGTACAGATTGACAAATGTGACCTTCAACATGACCTTCATGTTTATGATGTAAACACACATGATCACCACTTTCACTTACTGAACTAGAATGTATTTGATTATCTGATTTGAAAGACTTCTCTGTTGCCATAGCAACCGCACCTTCTGGGACTAACTGATTGTCACCTTTTTTGTCACTTAGAGTAGAACAACCATATGTATTAGCGTTAATACTTGGATCTCCTCCGCTTGCTCCATTCTCTTCAAGTCTAGGTTCATTTTTACTGTTACCACATTGATTTAAGGAGCTTTTCTCATCACTTGGCTTATCTTTGTGAATTTCTGTCTCTGTTGCTTCAGATGGCTGGGTATTTTTTGACAACAATAACTGGGATATGGCTTTATGAATATAACCTAGAGTTTCAGTGAGGGCATACCGTTTAGCTTGTAGATCCCATAAAATACCTCTAGATAGTTGAGACAGCTGGGATACAGTGATTGAATAATGGTTAACATTCAATATAGGGACAGTTTGTGATATGGCAGATGGTTTTGGTTTTGTAGTAACAGGATTAGAACTTGAAGCAGACAACAGATCCTCCATTTTGTTTGTATCCTTACTAGGACTTGGTTCTTTGGATTTCACACTATCATCAGTCTTATCAGTTTGTTCATCCACAATGTCAAGTGAATCAGCTGTATTACTATCAGTTTTAGAATCACCTTCAGCTACTTTGTCCACATCTGATTCCTTACCAGTGTCAACATTATCACTAGTATTTAGTTTAACATCATTTAACTTTTCATTATCAGTTTCTGATTTATCAGTACCTTCACTGATTTCTTTTTCAACATGTTGTTTCTCCTCATCAACAGATGAGTCATGTTTATCAAGACTAGAACTTGTATTGAGCTTATCAGGATTACAAACAGATTCACTTTTATCCTCACTAACATTTTCTTTATTATCTCCCTTTAAATCCAGCTTATTGTCTTTATTACCTCCCTTTACATTCATTGTTTTATTGAGAGTAGTCTCCCCTGAATAACAACTCTCCTTTAAGAAGTTAAGAATGGCAACATAATAATAGGCCCTTAGACAGTCTAGCTCTCTACATCTAAGACTACTAGTGTTTATAACACTTTCATCTTTATGTTCAGATAGGTAACGTTTTATTGAATGAACTTTTGAAGCTCCATCAACATGTGTATGTGTATCCATACTGATCATAACACGCATGGCAGTCACTTCTTGTTGTAACTTTAAAATATACTTTGGTCCTGAAAAAGGAAAATATCATTATAAACATTATAAATCCCAAAAGGTCTTTAAATTAACTTGATACATACTAATAGTTAAAATCATTCTATACATTGACAATGTTAACATCTATATAATTATAGCCCATTTTTCTTAACTGTCGAAGTTTGAATCATTTTACGGTGATTGAATACACACTATCACAATTTCACGAGTGTTAGACAAAGAATTTAACACATAGTCTCTGTGAAATTATTCATGTTTTGACAGATGAGAAAGAATGAACTATACTTAGCCACACAACTCATCGTGCTTATTAATGATCGAATTGGCTCCGGCAAGTAAAGTTTGGTTTTCAGGTGTCTGCAAAAAGATTAGAAATTATTGCACCAGTCTGAGAAGATGATCTGTTTGAGTTGCTATTATCATATACTGATGGAACTACCTGCATATTCCATACATATTAAAGGATTGATTGAGTCTTAAACCATGGTAGATGGATTGTTGAGGCTGATAGTTATGAAAATTTACCTTCATGTTGTTTTTTTATATTATACCTCACACTGATACAAATTGTCACATTGTTTAGGCACCATGATAATAGTTCGAGTCCCATTAAGATAGAAAATAAATGGAGCATATACATGTATACTTTAAAAAAAACAACAGTGTAACTTACCCTGAGGTAGAAACAATCTAAGTAGACCTTGCATTATATATAAATGCCCAGCTTCATGTAGACTACCTATAGCTTGTAATAAATGTGACATAGCTGTAGGTGTCTCTGACATCATTAATGATAACATAAATAATGTCAGATCTGTACATACTTGGATTATTATCTGTAATACAAGAATATAAGAATACAATTTTAATCAAATAACTTCCAGTCCAGGAGTGAACTAATGCAGATGACCATTTACCATTAAACTTGTGACAAATTTGAATAATGCTGTGGCATACATTGTATAGGTCAACCAACAAATCACTAGTCCTGGAAAGGCTTTAACCACTGCATTAATCTGTTTACCAGTTATTAGGCACATACTTCCTTCACTGACTGACAACTGCTTTACATGATTTAGAATTAGTAGTAGGAGGGAGAAATGACTGTAGAAATAATTTCATGACCAAACTCACTAGATTAAATATAACTCGACTATTTATAAACTTTATATTCATAAGGTATATTAATTAGTTTCCCAGCATTGTGGAAGTGTAGTTGAGTACTGGTTATAGACAACGTTCCTGAAAGGCTAATTTAGGCGTCCTCTTTATCATAAAATGACCATAGTTGGGCTGACACAGCATTAAACTCAATAAACAAATTTATCAGCACATAGAAGGTGTGCTTGACATAATTAATTACCTGTGTTAATTCTACTTGTGTTTGTCTACCTGCATGTAGAAGACATAATGTTTTATACATATCTTCAACACTAGTGGTATCCATGGAAACATCAAAATGACTATACCATATACGTAATACATGATGTGGAAATGTATGTCCATTAACTAAATGTTGTTGCCATGGTGAGAGACCATCTATATCACCTGGATCTAATATAAAATCTGAAACATAGGATCAAACATAACTATCATATACTTACATTTGAGAAACCACTTAATTTCGTTTCCTACTTATCACTTTGATAAAAACATCAATTGACATAAAGACAATTGACATAAAAACATATGATATATAGTCAGTGATAAGCTTTTTGTGAAATATTTATTTCTGACCTCTACAAGATCTCCTAGTTAATAGAAGCTAGGTAAAAAGCAACAAAAATATAATTTCTCACTTGACATGTTTTCTGTACAAGTACTATGGCACAGTAGTGAGGTGTTATATGAAAACATAGATACATGATCATTAGTTTCTGATAAAATACATCAGATTTTGCCAAAATGGGTAAGCACAGAGATGCTTCCAAGTCCAAAGCATATAACAGCTCTATCACATCTGGTGTTCAAACAACACAATGCATGAGCCAAAGAAATTCTTAATGTGAGTATAGTTATGTTCTGCAATAAAGACCTCCTTGGACATTGCAAAATCATGGGTATTTGACAATGTAAAGACCATCAACTCTTTAACAACAAAACTTAACTGTATTTTCAAAATTTGGATACAATGACTTTAGAGTTCAAACCAATATATTTCAATCTGATATTCAATGAAAGGATTAATGTTTGCAGTAACCAGCCAAGAGTCACAGGATCAACAACACATACATGTACATTAATTAACCCCTCTTTAGAAACAGTACTAATGTCCATTTTTACTCAACTGCAAAAACATGAATAATTTCCCTGTGACTTTGTGTTCTTTGTCTAACACATGTGATATTGTGATAGTATGTATTTAGTCACCATGACATTATTCAAACTGTTACATTTTAGAAAATGGACTATACCATACAATCAGACAAATGTCTTATTAAAATAAACAGGACAAGAATACCCTGTAGACAAGTTTCTCTAATGTGACCTATGCATACAGTCCATTATCATTACATTCAGAGAATATATTACAATGTATTGATGGTTACCAAGAATTCCCCTTTGAGTTACGCTAGAGTACATTTCACTTATTTGTGAGGTTAATGTACGACATAATACATAGAATTCTAGGTAATAAAATCGGAAGTACAGCTAATTACATAACTTTAAGTGTTTTAATTCATGCTGATTTTTATTATTAGAACATAATTGCAATCTGAAGAAATAAATCCTTTTATAGACTTTGATCACAATAGCACGAGAAAATTGTTTCCATTGAGAGAAAATTGTTTTCTTTTATTCTATAGTGAGCGTTTAAATCTATAGCACACCTCTTTCGACCAAATTGATGGGTGCACTTCAGACAGATTTTTTTATAAAGTAGAAAATATTCATTGTTCGATGAATCAACCCAAAAATTCCATGGTTACAGACAAAAGTCATTTTCAGGCAACAATTTGCATTATAAAGCTATGGTTTATAACAATAATTTGAATGAAAATCTGTGAGTCTATTTCTACCATTGAAAAAGAAATGTGGCTATAAGCAAGTACACTTTGCTATATGTATCATATTTAATCATTACAAAATGCAGGAACAGTATTAAGTTAGTTCAAACTAGAGCAGTGTTTTAAGCTTTTGCCATCTTAACCATGGATATAGATCCCTACCTCTGGCTATTCAAATTGAACTGAGAGTCATCTACTTTAATTTTCTCATTTATTTATTTATTGGAGTTAACGCCGTGTCAACACAATTTAGGTCATTTTACAGCGTTCAGCACACCTAACCTAGCTTTCCTGGACCATTTCTATAACCAGTACTCACCTACCCTTTCACAAGGCCGGAAACTTCTCCATATTATCTAATCAATGGAGGAAAATCGACATTATTGTCAAATTTTCATGGAAGGGTATAACCTCCCCGGGTGGGATTCGAACCTACACCCCCTCGGGCACGAGATTCTAAATCCCGGCGCACTACCAACTGCGCTGTCCACCCGGGTTTTAATTTTCTCAGGCACTAGCCCAACATATCATATTATTAAGTAAAGGGCAAAATCAATTAGTCCAATCATACAAAATAAGTGATTTTTGTTAGTTTTTCCAAGGAACCTACATAACATGGGTCCTTGGTTTTTCTAATCAATTTTTTCAAGTCTTGGGCTTCAAACTAGAGGGTAGAGACAATGACTTACAAAAACTTTGAGGAATTTCCAACTGCTGAATAGAACAGACAAGAATGCCATGTCAACAAGAAGGCCTTCATCCAATGGCTGCTACCCAGTCATAAAACATTATAACACAAAACTAGTTACCTGGTAAGGGGATTTTATGAGAACTATGTAGATCCCATTTAGATAATTTGTCCAAGCTAACAGAATGTATACCAAGTGAAGATAACTCTGTACAGATCATTTCATGCATACTGCTGATAGCTAAATATACCTGTAATATATTGTACATAATAACATATAAATACTTATATATTTCAACAAGTTAAAGCAAGGGTTTTTTAAGTCTACTATTAATAAAAATTAGTATCACTATTCAGTCAACTCTTGACATTAACTTCCCCAATCGGGTTACACTCCAACTTTTAACATACGGCACAGATTGCAGCCACAGCAAATAAGTGCATGACTTTAACAGGTACGCATTCACAACTGGGTGGAGTGAATCAATTGCAGGTAAATTTATTGCTCAAGGAAAGCTCAAGGCACCACACCTCCGGCACAAGGTTACATTCTACCCTGGTATATACACCAAACCTTTATACATACAGTCCATTCGCGTTCGCTCAAAACGCGTTCGCTCGTAATTACGGTTTCGCTCGAGATTGTATCTTGGTCCCGATCGAATTTACTCTAAAGTTCATTTAAAAAAGATGCGATAACTCAAAATGCGTTGACTCGTATTTTACGTTAACTCGAGCTGGATTTCGAGTCCCGTCAATGATAAAATCACTTGAAAATTACGCGCTGGCTCAAAGTATTAATATCAATTGATATTTGAAAATTTTCGCACCTTTTACGGCCAGGTATCATTATCTGATGAATAGCCTTTTGTTTGACGTGTCACTCGCCATTGAAAACTTATCAAATTAAATCAAACTGTGATAATGTAGAAGCCAAGATCTGTTTAATCTTGTTTAATTTAAACGTGTCATTACGTGTAATTAACTGAATTTTACATCTTACCTACCTGTACTGGTACAGCATATTAAATCGAACCTTATGACAGTACCTCGTACGTCGAGAAATGTTAGTTAAATAAAAGCAAGATTGAACAAAATGTGTATTTTTTTAAATTTTAATTCCAGATAAAATTACACATTCTTCACAAAAAATCGCGTACATATAAGTAACGTTTTATTCACAACAAGGACGATAGCAAAAACAAAATGAGTTTCAAAGTGCATGTATATGTATTCTACATAAAACAAAGAAAGGTTAAAATTGAGGACATTGACATCATGAAGTTTAACAAAATGAACAATTTTATGTTATGTTAAATGCACTTAACAAGAACACATTTAAAATTAGGAAAAATAACACCATTGAATTATTACATGTCTTTTATTCAAACTCAAATCTACATCAACATCTAATATTGTGACAGCGTGAGACGACCCCATTCGGAACAACCTCGGCTATCATCTACGAAGATATACCTCGGAAATCGGACGTAGAAGGATTACAACCAAGTTATAAGGTCCGGCGATAGTCACTTTTATGTCAACATTTTATAATAAAATTGTTTCACGCTTTATCACATTGTTTCATTCGTACAATATCTCACGAGTCGTATTTCTGTGTAGTTCAGACTATATTATCGCAGAAACCAAAATTCCTAGATCTACTTTTTTCACCTGATGTTATTCGAGGATTATATGGGTAGAAGATCGCCGAGGTTGTTCCGAATGAGACGACGCCTTTAAAGTGAATATCACGAAGTGGAAAAATTACAAAAAAAACCAAGATGGCGGATGTGTTATACGTTAACTCGAGATCGCGTTCGCTCGAGCATTTTTTTGAAGTCCCGTCCGATTTCGAGCGAACGTGAATGGACTGTAGTTGTTTACAAAAACATTTATATAACCAACGTCATACTAAAGAAAGATTTATTAATGAGGGGAAATTATCAAATGACTTCAATGACAAAATGTATGACATAGAAACTAATGTAACCATGGTAACATTAAGATGTCATTTATATCAGATAATTAACTACCTACATAAACAATATCAGTGCCGTTATATCTGACAGTTATTTATTCTTGAATAAAAAAACAACCCTGAAATTTGGAGGCCATATATTGGAGTTGCTATTAATTAAATGAAGACAACAAAAAAACTTCTAATATTTCAATGTCATGGATTTAATACTCTTTTATGGTTTCATAAATTATATTAGGAAATTACATGTAGAATCTGCATATGGAATTGTATAAAAGGTCAAAATTTATGAAAGCAAATTAAAGCTTGAAAAAAACATAAAGAAATCTTGATGATGCATTAGTACATTGTTTCAACCAGTTTTATCTGGTTCCAAGGTTATAAAACCTGAAAACAAAACACCAATCACAAAATCAGTATCCATCTAAAGCAATACTCCTATAACACTGAATACTATTCCATAATTCTATGCCATACAAATTTTTAACTTGTTCATAGTTATAATGAGACAGTATTTGGACTGGTTTTTTTTTTAAATAAGAGGTTTTTAAAGTATGGTTCCTTAATGAAACAGAAGTCTGTTGAAAATGATACTGAGTTTTGAGCTTGGAGTTTATTTTAAAGCTTTAAAATCCCGAAGTTCTGCTACTTTATAGAAATGTCGATATCCACTGGTTCCCTAATTCCTGTCTAAAAACCAGATACATACCACATAGTAGTATGAACACATGAACATTTAACAGGCAACCAGCCATAATACAAGCCTTACCTGAAGATCTTTTTTCCCTTTCAAGAAATCGTACGTATCCTTCCACTCATGTTGTAACAGATGTTGCTGGACTACTTTTTGTGTATACATCAGACCTTGTTGTTTATCATTACCAATCATAGATATATGAGCCGCAGCACGCAGATTAGATTGATCATATCTTCTAGCAAGTAACTTGGCTGCATCCTGCACTTGTTTCATTGCTAAATGACTGTAAAAGAAAAACAGTCAATGACATATATTTTGATTTGATTAAAACCCTATCAAAATTTCTCAGCTCCCACACTTACTTATATTATATCTGACAAGCTAGTAGTTAAAGTCAAGTTCAGCTGACATTAGCTGTAATATTATTCATGACACAATCATTGTGCTTACAAACTTGTTTACCATGGCTAAGTGACATAATTCACTAAGAAGGAAGATATTGATAACCCAGAGGGCTTTAGAATCTCTTCCAAACATACAACAATGTTCATGACATCATACAGAGCTGTGACTAAAAGTGTCAGTATTTAGAGTGGAAGAATTTTGCCATTACTGTCTTTTTTCCAAAATGAAAACCTATAGCTTTGGTGCACCTTTTCTTAGTTAGATCAATATGTGTGTAATGGGCAAATCTTTAAATTTAACTTTGAAAAAAGTTGTTTTCATGCTATTACATACAGTTTAAACAAAGTCAAAAACATCTTTTTTGCATGCCATGCTGTTCATTCAGTAGATAGGTTATTATTAACAATCACCTTTAGACAAGACAAAAGAAATGGCCAGTCATATGACCATTATAACTGCACAAAAAATTCTCACATTTTTTTACTATATTAAAAAAAACAGCTCCCATGAAAACTTGATTACAAATGTCAACTTTCCTATATTTGAATAAGGTATATGGAGAAGTTTCCACCCTTATGGTTGGGTAGGTGAGAACTGATAATACATAAGAGTCTAAGAAAACTAGGTTAGGTGTGCTGGCTTCCGTAAAGTAACTTTAATTGATATGGTCTTAAACCCAGTATAAAAAAAGAAACTAGTGTATCAGGTAAAATATATCATACATGTATGTAATTTAAAATTAATTACCAACATATAGACTTTAACATTAAGCAGCTAGGATGTGTCATAGACAGTTCAACATCAAAATAAATGATCAAATTATTTCAACATAAACAACTGGGCATTATTAATACTAAATAATTAATTACTTATTCTAATAAGCTTAAAAGTTCAAGGCAACTAGTTTAAATCAATGTTTTTTTATATGTCTAAAGTTCACAGGGTAAAAGTTTAATTTGGTTTATAAACAGATATCTAATAACAGAACAGAACAGAACAGAACAGAACAGAACAGAACAGAACATAACATAACAAAACATAACATAACATAACATAACATAACATAACATAACATAACATAACATATATATTATTTTGTCACACTTTACATGGTAAAGACATGAGAACAAATTAAATATAAATATAACATGACAGTACAATTTTCAATAGTTAAGGATTAACTGCCAAATTTCCAATGGTTTTTACTGTCATATGTTTCGTGAAATTGAGAAGAAAGAAAAGGTAAACTAGGCAAGGTGAGTAGGCCACAGTAAAATGACCATAAATTGTGTTGACACAGCATTAAAAACAACAACAAGACTCAAATAAATGTAAAACAAAACCAGCAAATTATTTAACCATACTTTCTACAAATATCACTTAAAAGGTCGTAACACTCAATAAATTCATTTTTATTGGACTACATAGAGAACAATTATGGTCAATTACATTGTGCCATGGAGAGAGAGAATATATAATAGGTAATTAATTATACCTCTCAGATATAGGCTTTCTTGTAACAAGGTTGTTCATTATCTAGCTAAGAACAAATCAATGTTTCACGTCTCGACTATTTCCTGTAAATTTTAAATATTTTACAGATCTAGGTAGCACAGGAAGGGCAATGAAATCAATAACTTAAGTACTCCATATGCTTCACCGACACTTTGCAATACAATCAAAGTATTCAAAAATTCAAACCAAAACTATCATGGTGGTAGTCCAAGGTTTAGTTACACAAAACTTCTAATGATGAGATTTGATCTTGATTTTTTGGTTGGGTTAAATATTGTGACAACACAATTTTTTTGTCATTTACCGGAAATGGTGATCAGCACACATAATCAAATTTTCCTGAACTAGTACTGGATTTTTGTCCTGGTCTTTTACTGTAAACCAGTAAAGGGTTAATAAATCTAATAATTATCATAAAATGACTAAAACAAACCATTTAGCAGCCTGTTCATAATTTCCATCTTTAGTTAACTGCTGCGCCCACAAGGTATACAACTCTTCCAGGGCTGGATCTAAGGGAGACAATCTAGCTTTGGCAAGAGCAATAGCTTCCCTGCAAAAAGTAATAAAATACAACTGTATGTTAAGAAGAAAATTCCTAGCTAATGAAATAGAAACTACATTCCAACATAATGATATTCTTAAGTGTTAACTGAAAATGTCAAATATTTCAACAACTACACATTATTAAACTGAAATATAATGATTGTTTAATCAGATCAGGAAATACAACTGTTCAAACATAGCCTGTAATACAGAGGTCTTTTTTAAACAGGGCGAAATTCAGTACGTTAAATTTTGATGTACTCTCATGTTGAAAAATCATGACAGCCTCTAAACATCAATTAAAACGAAATGGTTGATATTGATACATGCTGGTTAAAAAACATACTTTATTACATGAACTTAAAATATGCATGATACTTGTATACCAACATTTTAGATTAATGTCCCAAGTAAAACAGAAGTTCTATAAAACAGGTTTTAAACAAAATGCTGTTCATTCAACAAAGTAGCACAGTCATCGCCTTAGTCCACAAGCCTGAAGTCTGGGACAAATGAAAATTAATTTGGGCTAGTGAAAATTAGGCTATGCCGTATCGGAATTTTGTTAAGCGTCCATGTGCGGGTAGGTTTTCTTTTAGAGTCCTCAATCAAAATAAAAAAACAAAATTGTAGGAAAAGTTTTCTTAAATAATTCCAATGTTACGGGATTTGATACGACAATTTAATTCAGGGAAAAAATTGAGTCCAGCAACGGCGTTATTCATTGAAAGCATTTTTTCATAACCGCGTCCTTAACACAATATACAATTTTACATGAAAAAAACACTACTCATTTTATATTATATTCAGACCATTGTTTCATATTTTGACGATGTTATTCCATTGAATTCATTGTTGTTTGCCGTAAAAATATTTGTGTTTTTGGTTTGTGTGTTTTTGTGAATAGGTACCTAGGTTTGTCAAATTTGAGTTGACGCTTAACAGAATTCCAATTTGGCATGGCCTTACTTATTTCATACAGTCAGGCAAGTGTGATAAGGCAACAACTGATGACCAAACATTGTCCCCCTAGAGCAAAACATGGTACAAATTCCATGATTAAATAAGCACCAGACAACTTTATCTAAACACTTAACATTATATATATAATTAACAAATTCATTATAATTAACACCATGAAAACAGCAGTAATATATATAATTGAAAACATCTAATATATATAAACCTTGTAACAATTTAGACATTTACTACAGTATTAAATGTCATTTTGATGAGCCCAGTGTTGCATTTTTGTTGGTAATAAATAAATATACATAAAACTTAGAGACAATTTAACATTCCTCAGTTTAACAATCACAAAACACCTTTAGGATAAATGAGCATTTAGGTAAATCATTCATTCTAACATGTGAGCTGTGAAATATGATAATTACTTTCTTAATCGGTAAATAAATTATACAATCATATATCACACACTAGAATACATGTAAGAATGTTGTATGTACATTTTAACAATCTTGTCTAGTGGGAAATCAAGAATTTAGAATTACAGATTGATGTAAAGAATTGATGATGATAATGGTGGTGGTGGTGATGATGATGGTGATGATGATGATGATAATAATAATAATGATAACAATAACAATAATGATAATGATAATGATAATAATAATAATAATAATAATAATAATAATAATAATAATAATAATAATGATAGTGATAATAATGATGATGATGATAATAATGATGATGATAATAATAATAATAATAATAATAATAATAATAAATACTGTGAATGCATGATTTTTTAAATTTTATACCAAAACTTGAGAATTTGAAAACATATCTTAAGATACATGTACATTTATAAAAACTATAATAATTATATAAAGTAACATAACTCATTTCCAAGTGTTACAATCTATATGGACTGGACAACCACGTATGTATTTCAATTTCCCGAACCAAATGTTCAGTAGCAATAACTTGAAGTCCTCATAAAAGAATTTTTCTAAATTGCATAAAACAATAAAACAGTATGAACTAATAACCTTAGAAAACCATATGACAGAAATTGATCATTGATTGCCTGTCTGACCTTCTAACATTTAAAAATGATGCTCGGTTCTAAAGCACTTCAAAGTAGAAATATGACAATAGCTTCCATAAAACTATTAACACATGATTTATAGGGCAATGTGAGTTTAAGTGTTAAGCAATATAATAGTTCTAGGAAATATCAATTTATTCTGTACTCTTATCACTTATGGTTCTGTCTGGAAATTTACCAGTAGTGTAACATTTGACTTCCAATAAAAAGAAGACAATTAAAACAATGGTGTAAATTAATACCTTAAATAACCTTTACATAACAAATAGGCTTTATCATTAATTTACTAGGAAAATTAATGGTAGTCAAGGAATATTGCTAAGAATAGAGTACAAAAGAAACAAGGAAAACATCATAATATTCAGTAAATTATTACAAACAAATACAATAAGTAAATCTGTGAGCTAATGCTCACTAGTGATACCCCCGCAAAAATCTAAAAATATGCGACAAACAGGAAGTAGATGAGCCAGGAGCATGAAATCGCTTTACACCACATGGGACTATGGGATGAAGCAATATGCAAAGTATTAGACTGCTGCATGTTATAGTTGCTGAGAAAACTGCGACAGAAATTTTGTAACGGACGGACGGACAAGGGTAAAACAGTATACCTCCCTCTTCTTCGAAGCAGGGGTATAATAAAGTTTGACAGTCAGGCCATCAAAACTAATAGGCTTACTAACTCATTAAACAAATAAACATGCAAAAAAGGTCTCACACAAGCATGACAGAGGTGAAGGCCAATACTAACCCAAAATTGTTTAAGTCTTTTTACACAGCCTATTTTTTCTCTTTTTTTCAACATCGTTTCAACACATATTTAGGTCATATATACGACAGCCAGTTCTTCCTACTATAGGTTTCCTGGACAGTTTTCTATCACCAGTACTAACTTACCCAACCACGAGGCTGACAACTCATGTGTATGGTATGACCTACTCGGACTGGGCTCGAACCTGCGATCTCTGGATTCTAAGTCAGACATGCTAAACCACTACACCACAGCCGCGGCTAACACGCCTAATACAAGTAGCTTTATTTTTATATTCTAAAATTAGCTATAAAAATCTAGCTGTTTGTGTGGGTTGTTACTTACTTAAATAATTTATGTCTTTTAAACAATCTTATAGCTTCATATACTTTATGACAAGCTATAAAATAGCTAGCTGCTTTATGATACTGTCCGTCTGCCTCTAACTGCAGAGCATAATCTTCACACACTGATGTCCATGTATCATAAGATGCTGAAATGATAAAATATACAAAAACATTAAAAAAACAACAAACATTAACAAAACAATTTTTTAAGCCGTGGTTTATGCCAAGGATGTTCGTCTGGATGTCTGTGTTGAAAAAAATTGTCACGGTCTGACAAACTTTACTATTACCTCACATACAGAGCTTGATATGATAAATTTTAATTAAATTCCAACCAATCTCCGTAAACATATATCCTGTAGAGCTTTTTCTTACAGGATCTCTAAGATTTCAATGCAGGGTCACGTCGAGATGACCTTTATGTTGACCAATCAGTGCGTAGCCTTCATCTAGAAGAAACACTATTAATAACATTATTTTTAAACCAAGGTTTGCTAGCTAATTTAACAGTGGTATTATTCACACATTGCGATTAGTCGGTTCATTTCAAATTGTGTGATGTAGATGATGTAAACAAGTTTTTAATCATAACAATTTATGATGAGAAAAGGTCACCAGAATGTGACCCACATTTGTAAACAGCCAGATCTAAATTAGCGAGTAGGCGAGCAGAAATTTTTTGATTTCAGATTGAATTCCCACATATTATTAAGGAATGAAAATCAAAATTTCCAATTACCATGTCTCATAAAATTTAACAATTATGCTTATAATCTCTACTGTATTGAGAGGAATTGTTGGTTTCTTAAGAGAAATTTTAGTGTGCACACATAAATAAGTGTCCAAGTAAACTACTCAACAGACTGCAGAAAACATATGAAAGCATGATGATTTTAAGATGCATGAAACCTGACTTAATCAATCACAACAACCACCTTACAACAATTAAAACTACAGCTTTTACTAACTCAAAGAATTGTTTCTTCCATACTACAACTAATTAAACAGAATAGATCACATGCCAAACAAGAGCTGTCAGAGGAGACAGCATGCTCGACTTAGTAAGTATTTGTCATAGGAGATGTGGTTGATGATAAGAAACATACACATATTAAAATTTTTAAACTTAACCTTAACAAATCTAAAGTAAAGAAATAGAAAAAAGTTCAAGGGGAGAATATTCTGAAAAAAATGTATTTGGAGTTATGAACCTTGTCACATGAGATGAGGTTGATAATAAGGAACATATATTTAAAGTTGAAAGGCAATACCTTAAGAAATAAAACAGTTGCAGTAAAAACAAACATTTTTTAAAGAAAACTCTAAGTTCAAGGGGAGATAATTCTGAAAAAAGTGTATTTGGAGTTATGAACCTTGTCACATGAGATGTGGTTGATGATAAGAAACATAATATATTTTAAAATTTGAAAATATAACCTGAACAAATTTAAAATAAAAAAATTAAAGATAATTAAAAGTTTATGGGAGACAATTTTGAAAACAAAGTGTTTGGAGTTATGAACCTTGTCACATGAGATGAGGTTGATAATAACATATACGAGGGGTGATTGGAAAGTTCGTGGAATTTATTTTTTTATGCTACAAAGGATAACATAGGAAAAAACTAAATGCACCATTCTGTACATTTACCAAAGACTGATATAAAGCCTAAATATTTTCTTGATACCTTGGAAAATGAAGTTTTCACGAAACATTTTACAACACTAGTATACCGTACTTGAAGCACGCCGACGTCATCATTGAGTTACTTAAACGTCAAAGTCAAGTTTTCTATTTACTTTCTGCACATATTCACCACCTATTTCCATACACTTTCTATGGCTATGTACCCACGGATTAAATGTAACCTTGAAGTATTTCTTACTGAATGAATAAATAATTCTCTTGTGCAATACAGCACACTGTAAGCCATCAATCCTTATCTAGAAGCTTCTCCACTCACGCTGCCTGTCCAACAGTTACTGCCAGTTTCAGTTGACCTGGTCTTTCTCCATCAAATACCCATGTTCTACCTTCCCTGAACCTCAGGGGCCATCTGTAGACAATTGTTTTTCCATATGTGGTAATGTATCAGAAGTTTTAATTTGTTTTAGCATATCTGCAGGTGAAAAATTGAGTCAAACACAACAATTTATGACTGCGCCCAACTCAAAATCATTTGTTGACGTCATTCGTTGTTTCGAAGCAATGGCCTTAAAATCTCAGCTATGCAATAACCATTCAAAACAATTTCATGAAACTTTCAGAAAATGATTTCCAGACGTCACGCTAGTGTAATAAGTGTTGGCGCATAATTCGTACCAAAATTGAGTGCATAATACTATGTTTAATGTTTACAAAAAAGGTGAAAAAATAGCACGCTTCAAGTGACCAAACAGGGTTTACTATGGATACCATTTATTCTTTCTACATATTGATAATCTGTTCACCAATGTGATTTTGAAAACGCAAATGAATTGTTTTACACTTGTTTTACTTTTTATGTGATTTGACAAAAGGGTAAATATTTTAGAAGGGAATTCCGCGAATATATCAATCACCCCTCGTATTTTAAGTTTGAAGTCAATACCTAAAGAAATAAAACAGTTGCAGTAAAAACAATTTTTTTAAAAAGAAATTTCTAAGTTCAAGGGGAGATAATTCTAAAAAAATGTATGTGGTTTATGAACCTTGTCACATAAGATGAGGTTGATAATAAGGAACATACATTTAAAGTTTGAAGTTGATACCTAAACAAAATAAAACAGTTGCAGTAAAAAGAAACATTTTTTAACCCTTATCATGCTATATATCTTTCTTCTGATAAGCCTCCCCATTGCTGAATTAATTTAGCTGATATTGATCAGCGGATGCCGTGATGATAGGTGTTGTGTTTATCTGCTTTAAATTGGTATTTTCAACAAATTTATCATACCATAACCCATACTTTTTGAAAAGTACATAGAATAAAGGAATTGAATATACAGTTTTTATTGATTTTCGTCATCAAACCATCTGTTTAAAGTCTCCCATAAGACAGGAAAGAAAAACATACATGACAATATTTCGATTTTCATGCTGTAAAAAAACATGTCATGCGCTTTAATTTTTATTAATTTAGATGGGGAATGATTAGTATAATAACACCATGCATATTAGTAATATTAATTGGGTAACTAGAATAACTTACTAACATATTCGTTGACCGATGCTCGGCATTATTTCCGTATGTATTGAATGATCACAGTATTCCAATGTTATTTACACTCAAAAGAATTGACTTATACACACTATATATAACACAAATACACGCATCTTCACACGCAACTTATTATAAATAATTACAAAACTTGATGTCCGTGAAAACATAACGTAACAATTAAAAAAAATTAGGACAATAAGTATAATACAAGTGAACTCCAACGACATTTTTAGTCCTCATTCGCTTCAGGTTGAAGCCTATAATCCTTCATAGAAATTTCACGTACAATTACATCATTTAAAAATCACTGCACATTTGTTTTGTTACATGTAGTACCATCCGTGAAATTATCACAATCGCTGTCACCACTAAAATCATTTTTTTTCAAATAATTAGTCTAAAACAACGTCTAACGAAAATCGTTTTCTTGCGTAAGCTGCCATTGTTAGTATTATGAAAACTCAGCCAGAAATGAAGTTTGTTTTTCGCGCGTAAAGCTAGATTAAACTTCTATTGGACAATAATTTAATCAATATCGTCATCAACAAGATATCAGCCTACGATATAATAAATTTTGTACAGATGTCGATCTATTTTAAGCATAATAAGAGGATAATAAGAGGGTGCAACTTAGAAACATATGCATCGCGACTGTAGGTCGCGCTCAGCAGTGGGAAAACGATAAGATCATCGCGACCTGTGGTCGCGTATAGCATGATAAGGGTTAAAGAAATTTCTAAGTTCAAGGCGAGATAATTCTAAAAAAAATGAATTTTGGAATAATGAACCTTGTCACATGAGATGTGGTTGATAATAAGGAACATATATTTAAAGTTTGAAATAGATACCTTAAGAAATAAAAAAGTTACAGTAAAAAATATTTTACTGCACAAAAACTTTAATCAGAAATGTGGACGCGGACGCGCACGCTAATGCTAGGGCGAGTAGGAGAGCTCTCCATTAACTTCGTAAAGTCAAGCTAAAAAAGGAAATGACAGCCATTCAATAACAATCGAAACAATTATTGGACTATAAGACTTTTAGTTCATCCAAAAAACAGAACTATCAAAATGAATTACCAAGTAAATTTATCAACAATCGACCTTCTTTTTAGAGAGTATTCTTACATAACAATCTCCTTAACAAAAGATCCACAAACAGGGGAGATAATTTGATATTTCATGTTTAAAGAAGTTTAGTTTGAACCAATACATCTATAAACTGACCTTCTTTTTAGAGAGAATGCTTACATAACAATCTCTCTCTAACAGAAGAGTCACAAAAAAGGGAGATAATTTGATCTAACATTTATCTTTTAAAACATTTCCCTTGAATCAATACATTTATAAACATTATGTTCTCACCCATCAATTTCTCTGATACTAATAACAGACAAACATAGACCAACAGAGAAAAGTGGCATACAATTACAGTCTATTTAAATGTTGTATTGACATATTACGGTGATTAATTACCAGATAATTCAATACAATGTCATTATTCAATATTAATGACACAAATGTACAGACAATCACAAACATCCCAGTGAGAAAATGAATTACATAAAAGATAAATAGCAGTGCTCCGAGAAAAACACTACAAATAGGAAAGTCTAATGGACATATGTTAAGGACATTCACTTTCAAAACAAAACAAAACAAAACAGCTTCGGAAAATCAGGGGGCCACAATATAAATGCAAATTACAGGTGATTCATACGAATTATGTGTAATCCAAATGCGAAGCTTCATTGAATAAAGTCTTCATTATTATTATTTTTATTATTATTGTTATTATTATTATTATGTTTGTTGACAAGTTATAGGCACCTTGTCCAAACTTGTCAGTTTTCAAAGCTTCAAAATCAATAAACATGAACTTAGAAATTAATAGAATCTGTGCAAAATGCAAACCAGTCTCACATTTTGATTAATGTTAAACTTGTTTCAGCTCGTCAGTTTTCAAATTCTCTTTACCAGTATTCCATCAACAGCAAATGAGGCAAAGCAAAAACTTTAGGAAAGGTGCTTAAAAGCGAGTCTGTTGAGCTTAAAATCAGAAAAAATGATCAACAGTATGCAACCTAAATAATCAACAAAGTATTTTATCACTGCACATGCCATGATTAAAACACAGCTATATACAGAACCCACCAAAAGTTTGGAGACAAAAGAAATCCACTACAATTCTTGAATTTTGATGATTATTTTTGTAGAATAATTACTTTTAATATATTCAAGTATGGTTTGTGATAATATGAAAACAAAGTTCATGAATGCAACACATAAGAAAATTCAGCATCTGACATCCTAAAGCCACCAAAATCGTGCTCATTGTAGTCTCAGTTATAATTATAATGATAATTATAACCAAAAATTAAAGCAACACTAAAAAGCATTTCAAAATGAAGAGTTATCAAATTTTAGATGAACTCTTTTAAGTTGGCCTAAAAAGTGAAAATGTCTCCTAACTTTTGGTGGGTACTGTAAATTACAGTTTAGTTGATGCATCTTAATTTGTTGTTACTTTTATAAAGAAACCATAATTTAAAGACAAGATTCAATAAACTGAGGAATTTACCATTAAAATGTATCTAATGAACAAAAAAGCATCTTAGATATGCTTGATTCATATAACCTGGAAAATAATCAACAAACAGAACATGTTCTGCTATATAACATTAAAAGTTTCTGATAAAAGAAAAAATCAATTGAAACTGAAAAAATGCAAATTTTTCCCGAAGACAGAAAATAAGTTTTATAAGGCTATGTCACATGACAAAGTAGAATTAGATCTCAAATGTGATTAGAATTAAAATACAGAAAAAGTTTTTAATTAACAGTTGTGCTTCAACATTTCATGAGAAAAAAGAACAATATTAATCACTCTGTCCTAGTTACATGGAAAAGAACAAAGTTGAATAACCAATTAAGTTGAAATTTTTCTGTGATCCAATAAATTTCCTTGAAAACTAGATGTTTAATTTCTGTATGTCAATCAATGCAATTGAACCATGTTTTAAACAGAATTCCTTATTTCATTAAATTGGAATGAATGAGAGCTGCTCAATTCTACAAATTTTCCAGATTCATGGAATCATTCAATTGTCATTGTCAATAACTGTTGAATCCTTTCTTCAGAACAAGCATGTGATAACATACTAAGCAAACTTATCTTGTTCACACCCCACACAAAATCAAAATTATAAAACAATAAATATTAATGTTACATACACCTTATTTTGGTCTTCTTTCAAGACTAATTCTGATAATACCACACATATACAAAATGTACTACTTGTAATGTAATATATTTTACTGCATGTACCTACATTCACTAGGAAAAAAACTTAAGTTTAGCCATAGTTTTTGACATGGATTCGTAAGCAATTCAGGTCTTTAAGTAAGCGAGATATTTTAAAGCGCATCACAAAATGTTGCAGACGTAGACATTCAACGGATATGCGTAGTCACATTCAGAACAACGGTATGTTAAGTTAGGTTAACCCAACGCATGAATAAATATTTCCCTTGTTAACAATATATGACAGTATCAAGCAGTCTTGTTGTCAACAAACAATACATCAAAATATCATTGTTAATTCTGTTTAAACATTTTTGATTAAGAACTGCAATTCATCCGCTAAATATAGATAACAAGGAATGTAACCTCTGACTCGTTTCAGTTCTTTTCGTACATTCAACTGGATCCCCGATGTGCTAAAAATAGACACGCCTACAATTGTCCACTTTCTAAAAATAGATCATATACCTGTGTTGTAGAAGATCAAGATCATCGCATTTACCTGCAGGCGGTATCAGCTTCATGATCCTTCGTTAAACAGTTTGTTGGTGAATTTTAGACCCTGCAAGCCGGGCTCTTTCTAATGACCCCCACCAAATTTTGCCCTGTTAAATCCATGTCCGGACAGCCCTATCAACACTTTGATTGTAAATTGAAACCACACATTCCTCAGGAGAATCAAGGTCTCAATTAGCATGGTCATTTCAGGGCAACTTTTGTTTTGCTGGAGACTTAAAAAAGAACAATTACTCCAATGTAATAAAATAAGTGTAAGTTGTTGAATCTCATTTTACAGTTGAGCTTCATTAAATTTTTATGTACGTAGAATAAACTATTTTTGCCAATTTCATTTCATGATATAAGGTTGTGTGCAATATGAAAACATTGCAGTAATTAACATACAATACAAGCATGTGAACTTAACATAACATCATTTAAATGTTCTAAACTTGTTTATGTAATTGTTTTAAATAAAAACAATAGATGAAAATACATAATTAACATTGTTTTAATTATAAAGTGAACTAAACCTTGATGACACCTGCATTTAACATGAGTAGAAACAAACTTTATTCATAATAAATAAGTAGATGTCAGTTTTGTGTTTTCATTATAATTTTTTTTAACATTATTTTATTTATTTATATCAACTGGCTCATATTTCCTGGACTTTTTGCAAAACCAATAATTGCTAACCCTTATTTTGTTGGGTTTATCACCATAGCAACACATTGTATAGGTCATATGGGTCAGTCAACTTACTCACCATTCCTGGAAAGACTAAATATCTGGATAATGAGCTGTGCATATTTATGTTAGTAACTGACAACTGCCCTACATGATCTAGAATCAGTGGTAGGACAAAGAATGACTGTAGAAATTATTTCATGACAAATGTCATATAGTATATCATATAAAGTATATCCCGTCTGGGAATAGAACCTATGACCCCGGATCAGTTTAGACTTGTGTGCAACTGACTGAGCTAACCAAGCAGAGATGAAGAAACTAAGACAGAAATTGTAACATTCTTAACATTATTGATGCTAGATTTATGTTAGTGAGGTCAATAGACCATTCAGCAATTTCATTTACATAAGAAATAATGATATTCTAAGAATAACATAAGTGCTATGATCTATACAGAAATCTCTAGTATCTTATTCAATCATAGAAATACATTGTAAAAGCTATTACCAGACTAAATGACTAGGCTTACAATAGATTGTATAACAAGTTGCGTATCTTGACCTTATTGTATTGGAACTAAACATACTGTTGCCTATTATATCAAAAAAAGCCATGACAGTTTCCCCTTCTTGCACTAAGAATTGGAACATGTAGGGTTTTTCCTTTGACACAGTTAAACAGTTTTTGCACCACAGGGTAGGCTAGTAGCTGTCATTAAAAGCTTCTTGCTTCATTAATTAATCATACAGATAACACTTTTTATTACAAAGCTCTAATGGCCAATTTTGTGCTTCTTTAAACTGTGTTAAAGTATAAAGCTGAGACTTTGTAACCATTCATGTTTTTGCTTTTAAATGTATACTTGGTTTAATGCCATGTCAACACAATTTAAGTAATTTTACAGCATCCAGGGCACCTTACCTATCTTTCCAAGACCCTTGTCTATAACCAGTACTCACCTACCCTTCCACAAAGCTGATATACTTTCCATATACCTTATTAATGGAGGACAATTGACATTATTGTCAAAATTTCATGAAAGGGTATAACCTCCCAGGGTAGGATTCGAACACATCCCCCTTGCAGGCCACAAGATTCTAGACCCCACATGCTACTAACTGCAATACAGACCCAAATAACCATTAATGTAGGAATGATACCTATCTTGTAGCAATACATATCCTTCATGGATATTTGTAAAAAAATCATTTTCCTTAAAAAAAATCCTTTTGATATAACACGCAACATAAATGTTTGAAACCAGTTAAGGATTTCGATTATTTGACAAATAAAGAATCAATACACATCAAATACAAGCAGTGATTTTCCATGTCATAACTAATAACTATGAACCTCTTTCGTTGTCAATTCTATGACCTTAAATATTAGGTTGTCATGACAACAAGTCATATTATATTTCATTTTAAGAGGATAAAATTTAACATAGAAAGCAGCTATAGGTTACAAAAACAGTTTTACTTTCAGTGCTGTAGAAAATTTCTCAGAATAAAATCTTATTTCTCATAGTATAAACACTTAGAAGGAAAAGGTTTTAGTCATTATTTTATTAAGCTATGTAAAAAAGACCAACATTCATTCAAGTGACTTAAAGCCCCTATATGGAGACATACATTGACAAAAATTGAAGCATTTACCCTATTCAAATGGGTTTAATATTATTTAAAATGATTTAAAAGAAAAAAAAAACAGTCAATTTATGTAATAATGACTTGGAATCTTCTTTATGGCTCTTTTTAATTTCAAAGTGAAAAATAAAAGCTAGCATACTAATTTAATTTAGCTCGATCATGAAACAAGTTCTTACAACTTATATTAATCACTTTTGAGTCTGCTTTTTTGTCCCCCAGTACTGAGCTAGTAGGATAAAGTTTCTTGCTACAGGAAACAATGGGGTAGGTTTTAGATGGGATTGGAACCAATGTCGAGCTGCCTATCCAATGAGTACCAGTGCAACATTGTAACCGCTCAGCCACTTTAATGAAAACTAAAAGACAGAAGTAAGATTTCATTGTCAATACTTATTGTAAGGGTTTTATATTGCAAACATTAAATAATAGAATAAACCTTTTCTTAATTACAGAATCAAACTTTAAACTATAAATAAATTACTATTTTGGATAATATAATTATATTTCTCATTCAGGAGAAACAAATAAACTAAGCTTTTATAAAAGCTGAATTCCTTTCAAAGAAACGGACACCTTGTAAAACTAACTTAGACTTCACAGTTTGAAGAAAAGTTTCATATCTCCTGGTATAGTTCTATTAAATTAACCTGTCACAACTTGAATAATTACACGGTCACCGAATGTGTTATTATTTAACCTCTGTTTAATTATAGTTCTCCGCGTTACATTGTATAGCGGAGAACATATGTCTCAACCTAGCGTGACCAAAACCGGTTTTGGTCATTTTTTGGTCTAAATATAGACCTGTACTGTACATCTACGTGTAGAAGTCATTCCTACCGAGGTTTTCATCGGGGTAACACCTACTTAACATTCAAATTCAATCTTATATAATGTTTTTAGGGTAATTCAGTTATATTTTCTGACCCAAAGAACATGTCCCATTATATGTGTGATTATTTCACAGACACGTCTGGACGAAATCCGTATATGTCTGATATTTCGAGGAATAATCTGAGAAATATACCGATCATCGGTATGTTTCGTGCATGCTACAGATACACGGTTCCTCTCATCGAGGGGTTTTACGTGGGCGGCCAGTATTCCGTTGACAAATATTCAGTCAATTATTAACATTATTGATTTATTTTCCTTTCTACCAGGCTTAATAATTGGCTGGGACGTGTAGGCTTACTCATTAGATATATTTGATATGGTAGTATACCTTAATTAACGGTCAGCATCACGGATACAATAGTGATACTGCTTTTGAAATAAGATTTACATACTGATTTCTGTTGAAAATAATAACGTAACAACTGATTCACAACGTAATTGATTCATATTGTAACAGACATACTATGTTAGTAATTTTATCTGTGCTTGTATGTATACACTCATTGTTACTCCCAATAAATACGCCTCGAAACGCAAAACTTACTAGTAGTTGTTTTGTTTTGGTTTAGATAGAAGTGGAGACCCATTGAGCCACCAATCCATATTAATTATTAATAATCTAACTATATATGCGACGAATTTGAATCATCGGGGAAATAACAAGTTCGAAAGGGGTAGTGAGCCGGTTAGCTGTCCGCCGTGATATAACTTATATAATGTGTGCAACGGCGTTAAACCCCAAAAAACAAGCAATCAAGTGCTGATACCACAGTGGATAAACTATTATGTTTTCCCGACTTGTTTTATCGCCATTTGTGACCCATATATGGACAGTTTAGAGGGTTTGGTAGCCAAGTTTTGCACTGTGCAATTACGCACTCAGGTATCAGCTCACGCTGATGAAATCTGGGGTTGCCTCGTGCCAGTCTCGCAAATGCCCTCCTGTCTATGTATCTTGGATCCCTCCAAACTCCCCGATTGCATAACATAGCCAAGAAACACACTTAGAGGCATTATCTTTATCTTGAATTCAAGATATGTCTATCTTTATTCCCTTTAGGCCACCAGTCCTAAGTGCTCATTTGTTATACATGGTGAACAGAATCATTCAGGACAATCAATAAACCCCTGAAAATGCTGTGTTCTAGGTGGTGGAGGAAGTTTTACAACTTCAATAACAACATCCCAATTTCTGTCACGAATGAAAGACCTTAGTACTTCATGTTGATCATTTGAGACAAACATAACTATCCTTCTTCTAGCCATTTTACTTGACTGTATTTTGTTTTATAGTTGGATAAAATGAGTTTATACAAGAGCAATGATTATTTCATAAAAATGTATAGTTTGCATAAACATGTATAATTTATATTTACCAAACAACCAAATTCAAAATTTACCTATGAACGGGCCTCAATTTATTTCACCTGCCAGCAAACACGAGAAAGTCATGAAACATGTAATACTTGAAATTTTCACGACTATTATGATATAACCACTATACTACAATTTTCCCTTGATGTCCAGGATTTATAAGTTGTGTCTTTAAATATGCGAGTCACGTGACTTACGGAAACGACTGGTAATTTTCGGCGCAGATTTTAAATCTTTTAGGACATGGCATGTCTTAAAATATTTATGAAATTTCATAATTGAATTAAATCAAGAGGCGGATACTTTTTAATTTTTTTTAACATGTCAAAAACTATTTAGATATAAATACAATATGTCAATAATGTTTTTTTGCAAAATTAATTTTCTTTAATTTCGTCACTTATATATCTTTAAAACATGGATTTCTTGCTTTCAAACATCATGCTCAGTACAAAGTCATAAAACACCACCTACAATTATCAATTGATAGTTAATTAGGAATTTACAAGATTTTTTAAATATCAGATTTTCATAATTGCTTCATCACCTTACCAGTCCGCGTAATCCTTCTAAAAATACTCAAGAACTCAGGGTTCTCCTTATATACAGAGGAAAACATTGTTTTTATGACAGAAAGGGCAAGACTCAAACCCAGTTTTGTTGACTTCACATACAAAGTATGAACCGCTTAGAGACCACAAACCTGTATTGTGAAGCATCCTCTATTATTGTATTGTTAAATCATCATAAGACTTGATAATATGCTGCTCACATGCATAATACAAAATGTATAATTTCAGAAAAGATATACAGGTCTAATAGTTTCAAAAATCTTACAATAATTTAGCAATAAAACATGAGGCTGTAGCAGTTTATGACAAGACCAGATATGCAAGACATTTGTTAACATGGGCCGATACTGAGGAGAGGATGCTTTTTACATTATAAAACAATATTGTAATTCTAGAAAACCAGTCCATCATCATTCCATTGATGCAATAATATTGATACACAGTCTAAAAAGACAACAAGACTGGTTCTATACTAGACACATGGAGATATCTAAAATCTATTAAATAATCCATCATTATCTTCTCTTTATGGAGATATTGACACATAAATCTCATTCATTTACATCATAAAATATTACTCTGGACAGACAACAATATTGTATCAAAACTATATGTATGATAAAACTGGACATTTCATTGTAGTCCAGGGAACCTATCAATAACTATGACAATTTTATTGCAGACCAATATGTAAAATACCAGCTGCGGGTTTCCTATGGATATATCAATGTGAGCAGTTTTATAAACAGATATTCAATGATAAGACAAATGGTGAAGGATTGAGAGGTCTTGGGATGAACATCATTTGACAGTTAATGCTTGATTCATTCAGCAAGAAATGAACTCAGGAATATAACTTGCTTCACCCAACTCAGGTACAAATGGGTATGAAGCTGTGAATCAAGGACTAGTGCCAAGGTCAACAACTTCTCCAGATTAATTATTAGGGGAGGCAAATCAACATTACTACAGTATAACCTCTGCAAAGCAGCCCTTTACAGAACAAATCCTCTCCAAACAACAGCTTTTGATATTTTCTATAGGCATAATATCAATTTAATTTAACCTCTGCAGATCAACAAACTCAGCAACAGATTTTAGTTGCTCCAAATGGGTGTTGTTCGAGGGAGGTTTTACTGTATCAAATTTCATGAGAGAGACTATAACTAGCCCAGTGAGATTTGAACAAGCAACCAACTAAATTTAAAATCTTGAACATCCCCAACTCTGCCACGGACCCACACACAGCTGCAGAAAAAACATTTGCTGAACAATGACACAAATGGTCTATCATTTGCGATAAAAGCACAATAGCTAGCATAGCAGATATTCAATAACAGCTAACAGTAGCAATGTTTTAGGAAAGAAATATAATCCATCAATTAAAGTGGAACAGCATGTTTTATGTAACAGAAAGTTCAATGTACAGTATGGTCAATATTTCCCACAGATTTCCTTATTTAGAACAATCAGTACAGTGTAGGTTTTTATTGATCACTACCACACAGTACAAAATACTTGTACTGATTTTTAGTTATATAAGTTCAGAAATACTGTGAGTACTTTTACACATAGACTGCTATATTAGGAACAATTGGCATCAATATAAGGTTGAATTAACTACTTTGTGGTGTAAGTATTACAATTACAAGTGTCTGAGACTTGATGACTTTTATACTAATGTAACCTTATAGAAGCTTGAAGTCAATAGTGTCACCTACTATATGATATCAAGCCCTTAGATTTCCATCAGCTTTTATTACTTCAACAAGCACAGATCTCACTTTATTTTACTTAAAAAAACACAGATGTAACTGGAACCCAACTCAACACTGTACACCTCATAAGGAGCCTGTTGGGCAAGCTCAGACAGTAGCACACAAGTCTTAGCTGATCTTGTGCTACATTGTATATTCCCAGCAGGGGCATACTTTCGTAAAGTTTGGTAATGAAATATTTTCTACAGCCATTTTCTCTCTTAAGACACCTCATTTAGAGTAGAAAGTACAAATCATAGCTCATAATTGAGTTAAAGGTAGACTATAATAAATGAGTGCCTACTGGGCATACAACTTTCAAAGTACACATAATATATAAAGTCTTATTTATAGACTGACCTGTCATGAACTTACAACTTTGAATGGGCACAAAACTTAAAACTTATAATACAATATGTTATTTATACAATAACCAAACATTCACTAACAACTGTGAATTTGAATGCCTATGGACAAATGAACTTCCAAAAATACAAATAATATAGAATGTAATGTGTTTTACAGAATGACCTAACTTGAACTTACAACTTTTAAGAGGATGAAAATACTTTCCAATAATTAAACAAAATTCATGAAACAAGGTTTAAAAAAATACAGAAATAATTTTCTGTTTCACTCAGGTTGCCATAGCAACATTTATTCCATTGACATTATCATCTTGTTACCAGCTCATATATCTAATCACTTCTATAAAAGTAATCCAATAAATCATAGTTAAAACATATTAAAAATGCTTTGATAATGTTTATACTCATATTACTGACTCATTAAAAAGAAATAACAAGCAGTTAAAACCATTAACAACAAGTTCAACTTTCAATATAAAAGGAAATGAACTTTAACAATTCAAAGACAAAACAGTATCATTAATTTAATGTACAGAGATATCTGATAAAAACATGATCCATTTGAGACTTCTGTGGACATTAGGAGCAAAGTTATGTCAAAATAACCTTAGAAGAACAAGGCAACAATCTAAAAAGGTCAACTCAATTCTTTGTGTACATTGTATATGTTACATGACATTGTACTTAAAGTATATGATATAACATAAATTTCTTTCCACCCTACAAGATTTTTTCTTTTCATTACTTGAATAAGTAGCTGGTATCTATTAAGTTATAGTATGTACAAATATATGTATGTTGTTTTATTCTATGCTGTTTTTCAATGATTTTAATAGTAATTTGCTGGCTCACTTTTCCGGGATTCCTGTTCACAACCAGTTTATTGACACAAGTATTGGCTAACCCTTCCTCAACAACCAACATCTCTAAATATATATATAATAGTGGAGTTTTCATTCAGTGTTTTATAACAAGCCCCTAAGCTATGTATTTCAAGGAACCAGCATTAGCTGGTCCCAAGCAAGATTGAGAAATGGTGAGGGTAATCAACATCACAGAATATGCTGTAGTAAGAATCACAGCCCAGCAGAAGAACAGGAACTTCTCAACAGAATGTATCCTTGACACTTAATTTGTTTGAGTTGAGTTTTAGCCATGGTCTGCACATATTGCATCTGAATAGAGCAGACGTACCTCGGTGAACAACTAAACAACACACATGATAGGCATATTTAGTCCAGCACATTTACCATAGTTAGATCTGCATACAACAATGTTGAACAAAATATAAAAAAGAAATATTTACCCATTGGTGCCATAGCAACTAACCAATCTGAAAGTTCATCACGTTGTTTAGCAACACGTAGAGCACCATTTATATTGCCCTTCCAGATTTCTAACTGGTAAAAATAGTCCATGTTCTCATTTTTACGATGGTATTCTCCTGAAAATAAATTAATAATTAAGTTTAGAGTTAAAAAGGCAACAATCAGTATTTATAAAACAATAGTTCCAAATCACATGTAAATTGCATTTTGTATACAGTGCATCAATATCTTATTGTTGACACCCGTTTTGTACTGATGTTTTGGGGGGTCAGCTTTAGGACTGCAAAATATTGAACTCCCTTATATAAAATGTGACCTAATATTGTATAACAAGAAATCCACTTGCAAAAATCAGTTATAATTTTGGCCTTCTCTTTATAGAGTTTATATTGGCAGTGAAACTGGTCAAATTTAGTACCAACCAGTTTAGTATCATATAAAAAATTCTTAAAAACACATAATAATATATGCACCTGCAAATATAGATGCTGTTTTGCAACAATGCTCACATGATGGCAATTTAATTAAGATAAATTCTAAGTCAAGCCTCATTAAGATAAAGTTTATAAAGAATCCTACCGAACACTTAAGAATAGCCAAATGGACAAAAATAAGCAAACAGAACCATCCCAATGTATCAGGAATGATAGATTTGGCCAATAATAGACAAATCTCAGATTTAGGCATTATTCCTAGACCAGGCACAGTGATCATTCACTCACACATAAATATTGACCCATAATGCTTACTCCTAATTTTACAGTCCAAACTGATAGCTACTTTAAACTGTACATTAATCTAATATCATCATTATCTCCTACAAACAAATCCATTCATCAGAGATATAACATCAAATATTAATTTATCATATTTGTATAATAGTATTACTTCATACAAGCTAATGTACTTTAAACCACAGGCTATCGGCGTGGGTTAGGTCAATATACCCCCCCCCCTCTTTGGACCCGCTCAAGACCCATCTACAACCCAAAACCCCTTAAACACATCTTATAACACATAATTCTTAATAAAAAACCATATCAAAACATAACAAAACAATTCTCAAAAAATAAACAACACCGATACTATATACTAAGAAAAGGTATGTAACTCTCCAGCTTATTTCTGTAGAAAAACAGACATGGTTGTAATCTATGCCTCGTAGATCAGTCAATTTTTGGCCGATTTCAGTCAGCCCGAGCTTAATCAACTCAGAAATAAATATTCTTTTCATTGCCATAAAGACCTACTGTCTATCTACAACTAATGCAGCAGTGCGAGAGTCAAAACTGCTCGAAATACGATCTAAGACACCGTGTGACCGTTGAAATGCATTGTGCCGTAATGGATTGAATACGGTAATCTATGACAAATATCTGTTTTGACACTTAAAACCCGTATTGTTCAATAGATAATGTCATTATTTAGTACTCACATGCGGTCGCTTCATTGAAATATCGCTAATTTCCGTGCAGTTCGCCTTCTTTCACTTTTTCACTTTCGTTTTTGACGGGCGCTTCCATATTGAATCGCTGAACCGGAAACGGTCTAAAACGAAAGTAAACAAGTAAATGGAGGCGAACTGCATCAACAATAGCGATTTTTCATTGAAGGGACCACATGTGAGTACTTAATAATTACATTTACCATTGAACAATACTGGTTTTAAGTGACAAAACAGAGGTTTGTCATAGATTGCCGTATTCAACATTAACGGCACAATGCATTTCAACGGTCACACGGTGTCCTAGATCGTATTTCGAGCAGTTTTGACCCTCGCATTGCTGCTGTAGTTGTAGATAGACAGTAGGTCTTTATGGCAATGAAAAGAATATTTATTTCTGAGTTGATTAAGCTCAGGCTGACTGAAATTGGCCGAAAATTGACTGATCTATGAGGCATAGATTACAACCATGTCTGTTTTTCTACAGAAATAAGCTGGAGAGTTACATACCTTTTCTTAGTATATAGTATCGGTTGATATATTGACCTTACACACGCCGATAGCCTGTGCTTTAAACATTTCTTGACCTTTGTTTTAACTTGCTCTAAATATAGACAACTTTATCATCTTAAGATAGAAGGCTCTATCACAGTAATTTAGTTAATAGTTAAAGACAATTAAATTGTTCCTATTTTAAGACATCAGTGAGTAAATATGAAATACTGTATACTTTATATTTAACTTTCCTGAGGAGCCATTATACTTTCAAAACAAGGGGCATAATCATAAGGTTATAAAGGGACAAAAGGGGACACGCACATACAGAGGACAAGAAGGAACATTTATAAGAGTCACAAACAGGGGACAATAGGGGACATTATTCGTTGAAGGGTCAAGAGTATCTAAAAATGTTGAAATTATGAGAAACATAAAATATGCAAATTGTTAAGTCATTTTTGGCAAGAAAGGGGGGGGGCATATATCAGGGCAATTAATATAAAAGGCAATGTACAGTAATTTTGATAAACAAGTACAAACAGCCGTGTTCAATAACATAGTTCAAAATTCAAGAACACTTCAAGTTAGATGGGTTAGGTCTGACAGCCTCTTAAACGTAAATAGCTTTAAAATGGGATATGTTATCAGCTTGCATGTTACACTGCACAAAATTCAAGTCATTGCAATGAACATGCAAAGCAAATTTGGAGTTCATTTAACTTGTGGTGGCATTGAGTTATGTCCTAAATAAGCTCCTGGGGATGCTTCTATAGTCAGGAACACATTAACCAATATTTTGTTAGAAACAACAAAAAGCAGTTCTCAGACTGTAGAAAGCTCAACTACATTTTTTAAAGAATCCCTTCAATGGTTACCAAAGGTATAACATTTTTGCACCTAAGCTACCATTTTTGGGTGTTCACTGAGCACCTCAATATTCCCCAAAATAGTAAATCTTACTCAGTCAACAATATTTCTTATGCAATGCAAAAACTCACATAAAAATTTGAAAAAATAACTACAAATTAATTCAATAACAAACCCAGCTCGTCCAAAGTTCCAAGACGTCAAAATAAAATCCAGAAGCAAATAATATAAAGCTCCCACATCTCATGTTTTAAAGTACGTTTTATATTCATACATTATTAATACCAATTTCATAATTATAAATAGACACGGAATCACACAAACCGTTAATAAATAAACTACTGGACATTAAGTTTATAACAGTTATAGTAACACTATGATCAAAAAGCAACACAAATTTTCAAAATTCCCAAATATGTCCAAGTTTAACATAAAAAAATTTATGTTCACTTCTTAATCACTAATGCTAATGAATGAAAAACGGTATAAATCATTAAAATCAAGATTTCACATAAATCCACAATCACACCTTCAGTTTCTAAAGTTTAAGGTTTAAATTTAAACTTTAACATTTAGTTCAACAGTTTTATGAATGAATGAATGAAAACAACACATTGTAGTTCTCTAAACCTGCTGACGAAAAAAAACTAATACCAACAACAAAACAAAAAAGTTTGCACCATCTGTAAAACATCAGTATCAGTCACATTGTTTGATCTTGGTTGTCATTCATTACATACAAAAAACATACACTAGATGACTAGCATAGATTATAGAGAAATAAAATATGACTAAAATAACAATAGAAACAACATATGTCAAATGTCTTCTGCTCACACACTACACTGCATGCACACACTCTTGTTTCCACTATTTTCTACCTTCATTGCTTTCTCGGGATGGCCTAACTCTGTTTCTAAAAATTTCATTGATGAAACTATTAAATAGAAGCTATCCACAGTAGCCATACAATATCACAGAAAACTTGATTATAATAATAATGCTTTGTAACAAATATACTGACAATAAACTGGTACCAAAGATATGAACAGAATTTTGTTTTATTATCCAATACAGAGAAAAGAAACATGGAATTAATTTATTTGTAACTATATAGAAAACAATCTGGGAATGATAAGATAAACATGTACATTTATATTGAATAGATTACTTCTCCATATAGAAAAACATAACTTTGTCTATGAAGTATTGAACCAATATTGAAAGACACTATGGAAACTTCAGTGATTAATGCAAGCTATACTGAGATGATAAAAATCTAACAAAAAAGGTTACTGTAAATATCATACAGTAGTGATTTTAAAATTCATGTCAGTTTATACAAATTTCTATTAGCTCGATTGTGAAACAAGTTCATACAAGTTACAGCTTAAGATTAATTTATCACGTTCTAGTCTCAGCTCCCTGGTCCACCAGAACTGAGCTAGTAGGATAAAGATTCTCGCTCAAGGAAACAACAGGGTAAGTTTTGGATGGGATTTGAAACAACACAGAGCTGACTCTTCAATGATTACCAGTTCAAAAAGGTAACCACTTGTCCTCACCTGCTCCTTTATCAATCCCCTTCAGTTTCTGTTGTTTCATGGCCTCCTGTCGTACCAGTAGACTTTCCCAACTTCTACTAAATGATCATTTCTAGTTCATGCATAGTTCATGAATTAATCACTCAGGTTTATAAATTGAGTTCATGAACAGTTCGTGGAATAAAATTTTGGTTTATGAACCGTTCCTTTTTTGTTCAAAAGTGAACTAATGGTCTGTAAATAATTAAAGTTCATGAACTTATCAAGAATCAGACTATTATTGTTCAGTTCATGAATGTTTCATGAACAAGATTTAAGAACTGTTCATGAAATTTAGTTTATGAACTTTGATTAAGAACTGTTTACATATTATTCATGAACTGTTAATTACAATAGCTTGATTAGTTCATGATTTCATGAACATCATTAAATTCACAGGGGAATGAACAGCACATAAATGCAGAATTACATTACCAGAAAAAGATACCAAATTCAAATATATTTGGCTATGTTGATGCTTATATTACCAGGCATTGTAAGTTTTCTCCCAGATATTAATGTAGAGATCCTCTTAATGTGCTTCATGATTTTGTCATGCAATTATGTCATCACAATCAGCATAGAAATTCAGCAAGACTTTCATATATAAGTTTGTCTTATCTTAAACTAACATAACATTGATAACTATGACTTTTAAAATGTTGCATGATTCTTTCTCAATCTGATTAAAACCCAATCTACCATTTTCCGCTGGCCTACTTGCTAATTTAGATCTGGCCTTTTTCAAACAAAGGTCACGTTCAGGTGACCTTTTCTCATAATATTAATGACGAAACTGTTATGATACGTAACTTGTTTACATCGTCTACGTCACACAATTTGAAATGAGCGGTCCAATCATAGACTGAATAATACCGCTGTTAAATTAGCTTGCAAACCTTAGTCTAAAAATAGAAATTATGAAATCAAAATGTTATACATAGTGTATACGCATTGATTTGTTGACACAAAGTTCATCTCGACGTGACCTTCCACGGAGACAGTAGAGATCCTGTACGACAACGCTCTACAGGATATCTGTTTACGGAGATTGGATACTTTCTTTACCACATACATGTAAAGCCCATTATAGAAATTCTACCATTAAATTTGCACTTAGAAGCGTATTAAGATCTTTATTACCAGTCACATGCATAAAGAAAGTGAATTTAAAGTACAATAAAAAGAAAAGCCTGTTTACAGTATTTATAAAAGACAAAAGCTTTACAGTCATTTAACTTCTACCATAAAGTGTAACAAAGTTTGTTGATATTTTCAGACTTTAAAATCTTATTTAAGTAGGTATTAGACATTGAAGTATACAATATCAAGTAGTATTAGGATTCCATATATAACTTTCAGTGGAATGTTATGAGCCAACAAAATTTAATGGCAATCTAATATTATAAAGTCAATAGTTCAATAACCACATTAATACAGAACCATGCACTGGCTTAAATCCAGAGAAAAGTCTAAAATAGCCTAAATGTCAAGATATAAGAACATTACAAAATAACATCTACTTCAAGTCAAGAACACTGTATGTAAAGTTTGCCAAAGGTCTTCAGGGAACCCATGTGTGTATACTGAAAATTAAAATGTTAAAAAAGCGGCTTATAAATCTTTGAAAGCCAGAACTATTAAAATTAATGTAAAGTAAGACAATATTAAGTTTTAAGTTTTGATTGGTTTCTTTTTTGATCAGGTTAAATAGAGTGCTCCTTGACAATGTTTGAGTCAAATCAGGGTGGCCAGTTGACCTAATAACCCAGTGATCCTTGGGAGACCTAGATCTGTTAACCTTAGTTTTTTACCAGTACCAAAGCAACAATTCATACCACTGCCAGCGATGCATGTTTGTCCTTCTTAATACAGCAGAAAGAAAATAGAAAGCCTATACAAACTATTTTATAATCTTCATGCAGATGTGTGTTCTGATAAGAATATCAAACCCACACTGCCTACATTATAAGGTAATCAGATGTGAAACTAAGCAAAACTAAACAAGTGAACATCATTTTTAGATTATATCATATAAAATTAACAAATGCATGTAATACCAAACGTTTGATGTTTTAGATTGAAGGTCAATACTTTTTTAAAGCCACCAATAATCTTATAAAAAGATATAGAGGTCATATAATGTACTGATAATATTACTATTAAATATAGATATAACTATGATAAAACTACCTCAAAATTTTATACTGATTATTTACTGTAAAATTTTGAAAGAGTATACATGTATTTTTCAAACAACAGTTGTGTCCTAACAGTAATTTCTGTCAGGACAAGACTTAATTCAGAAAAAGTCTGACTTTATATGCAATATTAATTGCTAAAGTAAATATCATCTATGCTTGGCTAAATGACATATCATATAAGTATGTGCATGACCATCACATCAAATTCATCCAAACGTATCTACTATTTTAATATTATATAAACAGTTTTACAAATATACTCTTCACAACATTAAACCATCACAAAATACTGTAAACTTGTGTACAGAGAACAATAGAATTAATTTAAAAAAACAAGATTTTCAGCAATCATGTGTAAAAATTGTTGTTTGTGCATTTTCGATGGGGTTGAAAACCCCTTTATTTTTTTACTTCTGGATAACATCTACCGGTATTTGTGACATATGCTAAAAGCTTATTACCTAATAACATCATGTGATACGATACGATGTCATTCGTTTCAATTTAAATCAATTCAATTTGATTTGATATGATACAGTTCAGTACAATACAATACAATACAATGCAATACAACGCAATGCGATACAATACAACGTAATGCAATACTTATGCAATGCAACACAATACTTTATCATAATTACAGCAAACAAAAAAGTAAACATACACTGATAAATTGTAAACTGGGCAATTGATTGATTTATACAATAAATGCAGGTTATAGTACACATATTCACATATGGAATAGATATGAAACTCTTGTACCAAAAAATCACCAATGAATAACTAATATTTGATATCAACTGGGCCACCATAAAAATCAAAATATCAAACCAGACATTATTATCAAAGACAAAATGTTCGTCAAGAGAGAAAATCAAAGTAATAAAATACAATATAAAATATTTATATAAGATTACACTTACATAATCAAATAGTATAAACAATAATCCATAAAATCCAAAACATAGAATCAAAACATTCAACAGGTAGAATAAACCTCTAAGGTCACTTTTTTATAATCTGAACACAAATATTTACTAAAATAATCAGTAAACTTGAATAAATTCCAGATTTTCATAAAAAACATAACATCAATGATTTGAACAATCTCATTTCTTTAATCCTGGCATACACTATACTAGTCCCTCTTTAATTCCAGATTCTAAAAACTTCAATACACTGGTAGATTAAATCTCTCAATAACATTATCCATGAACTCATCTACTTAACTTTTCAAGTCTTAAATTAATATCTGATCAGACTTTAAAGATCAAACACTGCAGGAATAGAACAAGTTAATTGTTCTGAACTAATGAAAGAATATATTAAGTAAATACCGCCACTCCACTATTACCAACAAACCTATTATAACCAGTACTCATACACTGATCTTCATTACCAAAATTTCCATGTAATACTCATAGTTAAAGATAACATAATGCTTCCCAAGGTAAACATACATAACATAAGACTATTAAAAGCAGGCTTAGCGCTAAACAGTCGTAACTCAATTTAAAAAAAGATTGAGTTACGACCATTTTGCACTATAAGCCTGCAACTTGTAAGATAGTACATTGTATTATAAAGGTATAGGGTCAAGGATAACCAGGTCAGCTGATCTTACAGGATAACTTAATCTGGTTCATGTCTTAGATTAGGATAACTATTTGGCCTTGACCTTGATAAAGCCAGAAAGTAAATAAAAGTTTTGACTAATTTTAGACCTACCACTAGGTTAAACAAATACCATGAACTATCCATGTTTCTGTGAGGTGATTTAATATTTACTTAAGTTTTATGCATATTAACATTATACATGTAGTTTATGTACTATGAAGTACAATTAAGAACATTGAAAAATATTGTCCTGAATTACAGACAACTAGCAATACATTGTATAGGTAATATCACAGCCGTCTGTTTGACTCACTGTTCCTTGGAAGGCTAAATCTTAGAATTTAGCTGTTAACCAATTACTTGGCTCATACTTCAGTAATCAGTGACTGACTACTGCCCTACATGATTAAGAATCAGTGGCAGGAGGGAGAATGGCCATAGAAATTATTTCATGACCAAGCTCCACGAAAGTATGCCCCACCCAGGAATCAAACCTACAACCCCTTGATCAGTAGACTTGTGCACTACCAGCCGAGCTTAAGGCCGGCAGGCAATGATTAAGTTATGATTATGTTATAATTTCAAACAAACAACAATTATTGTGATTGTAACAAGACTGTTAATCGCATATTTAAATTGTTTGTCCACCATATTTGTTAGCCTGATAAGCTAAGTTGATAGAGCATCTAACTTGCAAGTAGGAGATTGCATGTTAGAGCCCCATGATATCACAACTATTTTCCTACTCATATAAATCAACAAAAGCAAGAGTTCTATTAAACTTTCTCAAACTATGTGTTTTATACATACATGTACCAATTGTACATAGCAAATGCATGAGAAGCATTTCACTTCCTGATGCATAACAGGGCTCGAACCTGCCAGCTTAATGCTTGATTATTGCTGAACAGATCTTATTGGGTTGATATAAGTCATACAACTTTGATAATTGAACCATGCCACTTTAAGATATCACATTTGTCAATTTTAATAGTCTCACAAAACATTTAGCTGTTGTAACGTAACACATCTTTAAAAATTTAAGATCTGATGAAACTAAAATTAGATATTCTGTTTTGCACCAGGACTAACTCCTTCAGGGAATAACAATGCTATTGCATCATGTTGTGATTAAACAAATTACACCAGTCTTTTTCTGGAAAATTTGTGAAAAAGCTATAAAACTTCAAGAAAATGCCTCATTTAAAATGAAAAATGATTTTTATAAGTTGAACTAAGTTCATTAAAACAAAGACTTGCCTAAAGCAAGTTTAAATAAACAACCACTTAGGATCATGCAGCTTCCAGTCTGATCATGTCCCATAAACTATAAACAAAACTTATCTTAGTGATTAAAATAATTTACTGACATGCATTTTGTACCATTAATTTCTTAATATTTGTGTCAAAATTTAGCTGATTTATGCAAAAACAATTCAGAGTTAACATGCGAGCTGTAAGTAAATAACAAGTAAATAAATTTGCAGACTGTGTTAGTAAGAGAGTGCCAGAACAAAGCCTAATTATAAATTCCATGAATCATATTTAAAATAGAGCAACAAAATATATTATTTGTAAAATTTTATTCAACTTCTGTGTCACAAGCATTAACCCCCCTGACTTAAATACTCAATATATGTGTGATTATAATCTCTGTACATAAATAAATAATAATTATGAGTACAGAAGTACGGTAGGGAGTATCTAAATCAGTTGGGCAATGTAATCGCCACTGACAGTTAAATGAAACTTAATAATTTAACCATTATATGGAACAACTTCACATTTAACTGAATAAACTCTTAAGATCTGGCAACCTTTAAGATTTACCAAGAAAAAGTTAAAATATATAAAAATATCAAAAGTTCCTCAGTAAATACATGCCAGCTGTATATTTTCAAGCTCATGTCAACTGAAATTATTTTAATTAATTAGTTCCACACCATGTTTCAAAGTTCATTCAAAGTGACTATTACAGTGTAATTAAAATTATAGTTTCACACTATAATTCCAAGCTAATTCAAAGTTTATTCCATGGTGACCTTTTTATCTTTTTTTCGTGTTATACTAAGCACACATTTTCAACTTATGAAGGTTATTTTTTAATTGCTTCTGTAACCTTTATTCAAGTGTAATTCAAGTCACAGAGAACAGTATTTGACCTTGTTGTAGCAACATAAGTTACAAGAAACAAAACAATCTACACTGGGGTCCAAAAGTTTCTTTACACATGTTAAATTGGTGTTTTAGAATACTTCAAATATTGTTGGTTTCACTGGCAACTAACATTTTATCATTAACCATCATTCATGTCTTATGTGGTGTCTCCTTTTTTGTTAAAATGTGGGTTTTGATGAAAATTGAATTTTATTGAATACTCATTGAATTCTCCACGATAGTTCAAGTTTTCAGAGAAAATATGAAAACAAGAGCACCGCTAGACGGAGCCTTATATGCCCGAAAGTGTTTTTTTTTAGTTAAGTGCTCCGGAAACAGTTATCAGTTTTAAGGTAATAGTGACCTTGACCTTTGACCTTGTAACCCCAAAATTAATAGGGGTCTTCTACCCGATATGGACAATTATCGTATGAAGTTTGAATACTGTGGACCAAATGTAACTTAAGTTATGCTCCGGAAACTGTTTTCAGTTTTAAGGTAATAGTGACCTTGACCTTTGACCTTGTGACCCCAAAATCAATAGGGGTCTTCTACCCGATATGGACAATCATCATATGAAGTTTGAATATTGTGGGCCAAATGGAACTTAAGTTATGCTCCGGAAACCAAATTGCTAACAGACGGACGGACGGACAGACGGACGCCAGGGGGTATAACATAATATGCCCGAAAAAATAAAAAGAATGTGTGAAAAAACTTTTGGACCCCACTGTATAACCTTACTATTACAGTAAATAATTACCACACTAGATAAGAGGCTTGATGTCCTAGATGTTATGTAGTAGTAACCTTGATCTATGTTTTGTACTAACAAAAGTTGAACAACCTGTTGATAAAGGTTGCTGAATCAGTCTGTGTTTATTAGTCACTTCTCTTATATTTTATGTTTTTTTCTTTAAAATTCGAAAATTAATGCATAACAACATGCTTTTGTTGGAGTGTGATATAATTTAATTTTTTTCTACCATATAGATGATATTATAACTTGTGAGTCAAACTCAAAATGACCTGTGACAAGGGATACTATGTAATTCAGTAGTTTTCTGATAACTACATCTTTAAAATTCCACATTGTATTGCATATACAATTTGATTAAAATCTGATCTATAATTCTCCACTTGCAAAATTGCTAATATACGACAGTGGTCTCGAGGATATCTGTTTACAGAGATTGGTTGCAAATACAGAGTTGAACCCAAGGTTTCTGCTGCAGGCTAAGGAACTTCCTAAGACACTTTACTCCATCACTGTAGCTGTAGGAATAATGAAGGACAAAGGTAGAAGAAATGTTTCCAGACACTAGACCAGTCTATAAAATAAGTGGGTGTCCAGTTGCCCGGTGCCTGGGATAACCACTTTTTAATTGGGGCAACCAACATTTTTTTTAGCAACCAAATTTCTGCAAATGAGATATTAAAAAAGTCCTTGCTCTTAAAATGATCTGTTCGGACAACCACTTTCATATCATAATTTCATATACTGCTAGACCGTAAGTTAAGTCACCTTGAAGCAATCAGGGAATTCTAACTAGCGATGATATTCAATATGAATGTTTTACCCACATTTTCATCACATTAATTGAATTCAGGAAAGTGAACTAAGTAATGTTTGCGTGACTATAAATATTAGCTGTATGCATAATAGACAATAATATTTGCAAGAAAAAATGCTTTGACAGTGAATATACATACAAATAACCTAACATCATGCAAGGTTAATATAAACAAAGACACAGTCTCATGTTGCATTTGAGTTCTCTGTCACACGCGGAGGTAAGAGATGCAGAATAATTTGTCACCATGCAAGAATGTACAACAAGTTTTCAAGTATGAGATGTAATCTTGTAAAACAATGTTGTCAACCATGTTACTTGCTATTTAAAGTTACATTCTTCACACTTATTTTTTTATTTACTTCTTTCTTTCATTTCTATAATATATTAAGTACAACAAAGTCATGTTGAATGATACAAAAATACAACAAAACCTCTGTATTGTCACACTAACAATAGTATAGATAGTTCAAAGAAATCAATCAAAGGTCATAGACAGACAAAATACTTAAATACCAAACAAAAAGGAAATGGTTCAAATGTGCGCTGCACTGCAATGCAATGAACATCCATTATTGTTAGATCTTATTCAACTGTTAGAGGGGCATGCATTAACCTGGCTGATTTAAATACTTCATTCAGTACTTTGGTACTCATTATCAATAAAATAAGTACAACGTATCAGTTCTGTTCTATTCAGTATCCACTATTTTACTCCTTATCAAAGAAATAAATATCTTTGTTGTTTACATCAGCAGGGTTAAAAGGTATGCATCACTGACAGTTAAATATGATTTACCAATATCAAGTTTCATTTTTAAGTCAGTTGAAGTAAAAAAAGAAATTATTAAGAACATGCTTAGACATACATACAGGGGAGGTAATTTAACACCATACCTCTCCAATCTCATAGATCCAAGACAAGAAGGGGGGATGTCAGAGACACAGCTGCCAATGTAACTTGAGTAACACCTATATTTCATCTCAGTTAAGGGACACAAAAATTTCATGTCTTTACATCATACATCATTTAATTCTTATCAATTCAAAACATACATTAAATAATCTTGTTTAGAGGTCACTGAACATAGAACACTCCAAATAAAGTTTTTTATAAAATGTACTGTAAATTCATCAAAATGAGAGAGAAAAAAATATAAATTTTGACCTTCAACTATTAACCTACCATTATCAATCAACCTCATCGCCATGGTAATTTTGATATCAACCATATGGTGTCTTTATCTTTAAAAATTTACTTTTTATAGACATAAAAATGATAAAATGGTTATATTTAAGTAATTTAATGAGCCACAATGTGAGAAACTATCATTATTAAAGAATGAAATAACAAGTGTTCAAATAAAGCAATTCATTGTCATATTATTACAACTGTTATTATCTACTGTAATCAAATGATCATATACAGTGCCCTCCAAAAGTTCTTGGACAAACAAAGTTTTGAGAAAAGTTATCATGTAATCCAAACTTATTGTGCTATAATTTAAATTAAAACTTATCTAATAATGTAAAGCTACAGTCCCATAAACATAAAAACAGCCGTGAGGGCACCGTACGGGCGGCGTGCGATCAAGCTCCGCAAGGACCCTTACAAACTTTTGCGTACCCGTACGGATTGTTTCGTTTTTACCAGGGTCCGTGAGATGAGTCCAGGATACATGTATCAGTTTCAAAGTCAAATCATGAACAAAATCATGGCCGAGTATAGATTAAACATGAATATCTTCCAGCTTACAGCTCAGTATGGGTGTGTTGATTTGTACCATTTGCGTAATGTCGCAAGGCTTCCCATGGCCTACGACTGTCTGCACATAAGGGTTCGCACGACTGTCTGCACGTAAGGGTTCGCAAGAAGCCACGATTTTATGGGACTGAGGCATTACTAGCTCAGATGTCTCTTTCTTTCTTTTTGTTCATGGTTAAATGTGAATCGGTTTATCTAAAAAACAGGATTTTGACTTTTGGAGGGCACTGTAATAACTTTATTTCCATAAATAAATAGGGTATGTGCTTCAATGAATAACAACACTGAACAATCGGCCCTTATAATTAGCAAGATAAATCTAAGTATATTAACAATAATCAATAATATTTTCAGGGTTGTCAGAATTTCAAAAAAAACCTCTGAAATCAGTTGATCATTTGCTTAAAAATAATTTAGAATCAATTTATCATCAGCCTTATTTATTCCTTCTTACAACCGTTGCCATACATCCATAATATCAGAGTCACATTGACTTTGGTAAAAAAGTGATCAAATTAGATTAATTTTGTTAATTTAATGCCTCCTTAAGCATTTTTAAACCTAATCATCATTTTTATAGTATGATATCAATGATGCAAGGAATGGTGTTTTATCCAGTAAAAAAGATATGCATTGATTGATAGACGAACGCAAACATCTAAAAGCAATCTGATTAAAACCCGCTCTAAAATTTTCCGCTTGCATACTCGCTAATTTAGATCTGGCCTTTTCCAAACGAAGGTGACCTTTTCTCATCATAATATTCATGACGAAATTGTTATGATATGTTAAACTTGTTTACAATGTCTACTTCACGCAATTTAAAATGAGCCGCCCAATCGCAGACAGTGAATAACACCGCTGTTAAATTAGCATGCAAACCTTGGTCTAAAAATAGAAATTACGAAATCAAAATGTTATTAATAGTGTTTTCGTTTAGATGACAGCTACGCATTCAATTTGATTAGTCGATACAAAGTTCATCTCGACGTGACCTTCCACGGAGACAGTAGAGATCCTGTGCGACAACGCTCTACAGGATATCTGGTTACGGAAATTGATCTAAAGGTGACCCAATGAGCAATGTCATGAGATCCTATAACAGTGGTGAGGCCAATTAGGAGATCTGTTTACATAGAAATACCTAAATAAGAGTTCTTACTGATTTACATCACATCTAGAAATATTATTACTTAATGTAAGTACATATATAACACCCACAGCCAGCAATGACAACATCATGATGTATGGTATGCCCAGGTCATACATGTACCAGACAGAACTAAAACAGTTAACAGATCTTTTACACCTCTCAACAATGTTAACAACCTTAACTTGACACCAGTCATGACACTAAACTTTAATAACAGGATAATTACATCTACAATGAATGGCATCCTGTGTTTTAACACAACAGTAATATCATATCAGCAATGGCAATAACTGTTTACATACAGCATGATGCGGAAATGATGAAATACTTTTTTTCCGAAATAAACATAATTATATTCCACAACACAGTCTTCCCTCTGTGTATGATGCAATATAAAAACAGGAAACAATTTATGTGTTAATATATTCATAACTTAAACAATTTTTATAAACTAATTAGCATAAAATAAAGTTATCAAAGTGAAATTAATACCTGTAAAAAAGTCATAATATTTATTATGTAAATATGTAAATTTAATGCAACGAAATAACCTTGCGTTACAGATCATCGGATGTATAAAATGTTTAGGCTTTCTGTTTATGGCGTATAAAGAATAATAAACATTACTGCAAGTACAAAGTTAAAAATGTGTCTAGTTTTATCAGAGTTGTTTTTTAATGAAAAACTTTATTACAAAGTCAAAAACATGAACTTTCAAATTCCCTTCACAATGCTATACAGTAAGTTCTTCTTCTTCCATGAATTTTAGGTCATTTAACAATGCAGAACTGTAAAGCCACCAATTCCCAGTGAAATTACCATTTTATGTAATAGTTAAAGCGATAAAACCAATAAGTCAAAATATTAAACTTTTTTCTAATAATGAATATCATGTCATAAATTAATATCATGCAATTATTAATATAATGTATTTAATTGCGTTTATCAAGCATATTACCATTGGTGACATGTCAATATTGTATTTTATATTTGCCACATGGGCTTACTGCCTTTCAGTATTTATTGAAATAAACTTTGAAACTTATTAATAAATAATACCAGGAGTGTAACCAATGCATTAATGATAAAGAAAGTATAATGCCTCTCATAATATGGAATTCATCACTCCAGTGAGAACAGAAATATCTGGGTATGTTACATGATATCTCAGATAATGGTTGTCAAACTTCTTAGAAAAGTAAATAAAGCATTGTCTTATACTAACAAAGAAAGACAATAAGATATAATAATGTTTTACATTAAATTCATTGTTTGTTATGTGTGTTTTCAATTAACAAAACATAACAGAAGATCAGTATGCATTAAGGAATACAATTCATTCAATGAACAATTCTATAAATCTGATGAATACCAGTAAACATGGAAACCAAATCAAAGAGATAATATTGTCTGAGAGAAAACAATCTATTAATTGTAATAATAGTATATAATACCATGAAATTATTCCAGATGTCTGAATCTAACATAAACTGACTGCACTAACTGTGGCATGGAAGTATTATTGTATTGGCAACTTACTTGACACAAATTATGAAAGATTTGAAGGTCTATTTGTGACTTTTTTGGCAACATCATTACTAGCAGATTATAGAAGCCAATTATTTTCAACTCTAAGGTTAAGTAACTTAATATGACAATAATTTAAGATGGCATTTACAGGGTAAAAGCTACCGAACCCTTAGAAATGTGAAATTGTCTTAAAGTATTTTCATATTTTGCAAACTAAGTTATCATCTTAAATATTTCAAGCCTGATTAATTATGTTTAATTATTATTAAAGTTAAAGGTAGATGGAAAAAGTAAAAAAAAGCTTTAATGAGCCTAACATCAATTTTCATAGACTTCATTGACTTTTCATATTTCTAGACTTTTGTTCTGTGTTTAAGGCAATGACTGCAAGCCCGAACATCAATAATATCTATAATCTAAACATCCGATATCTCAGGAACCAAATATAATCAATGGGTCATTTGCCAATAATAGCTTATCCCTATCAAACATTAGCAATTACAATCAATCATCAGACCATCACTAGAAACAGATCCGAAAAAATTCAGGACAGACCAAGACAGACCACTTAGACTGTTTATAATAAATAGGACAGAAGCATTAGTATAAAGTACAAGTTAAAGATAACAATATTAGCCTTGAACTAAAACAATCTAACTGTTTGACCAACTGACATACATCAACAATGTAAACATTTGTAGCGTTCTGATGCAATAGATAACCCATTTAGTTGTCAATAAATTACAATATTATTGAGATAAAACATTTGTAAAACTGATGGCTTAAAATAGATGCAGTACACTAAGGCAACAAGAATGTAGAAAAGTTATAATGATATCTATAGACAATTCTTGCTATCAGTTAGAATTCTTAAAATTACTGGAACTCACGCACACAGTCTACATTGATTTAATGTTTAACAAATTTTGTAACAAATGAAAATGTCTATCAGTTCTGCGCATTTCTTCATAAAGTTATATTTTATTACTGTAAAGCTATTACACAACAATTTATTATAAAGCACATCATCAAAAAGAATGGATACAATAGCAAGGACAATGCCAATATGCTCTCTTCATATGCTATTTCAATGTCATCAATGTCAATGTCGGTATGATATACTAAATGCCATACAGTAAACGGAAAATTATCAACTAGCCAAACTACAGTAAATAAGTTATTTTCACTAAGCCTGAATCATTTTTCACTAGTCCTGGTCTCCTGGAACATTGAGCTAATGGGTTGAGGCAAAGACTGTACAGTAAAATCTTAATAAGCTTAGACATGATGTCACAGTGTAATTATAAATTATGATGCAAAAACACAAGGATTAGTGTAAACTATCTCGGGTCAAATTTACATAGTCAAAATTTTATTTATATATCTATACTCAGGGTTTAACTTCAAGTCAACACATTGAGGTTATTCTATGGCATCCAGTGCATCTAATCTAGCTTTCCTGGACTCATGCCTATAGCCAGTACTGACCTACCCTTCCACAAGCCCAGAAACGTCTCCATAATACCTAATTAATGGAGGAAAATTGACATAGATGTCAAATTCATAGAAGGGTATAACCTCCCCAATCAGGATTTGAACAAATACCCCTTCGAAACACTTAAGATTCGAACTCTTAGAGAGCTATCAACTGCACTAACCTACCAGGGTTTAATTTATCCTTAGTTCAACAGTTGATAGCAACAACTTTCGAAAATAGACAACTTTCTAAAATTGACATGTACAATGTTTGCAAAACACATCACATGTATTGAAATCCTGTAAACATTATAGAAAAAATGTCTTAACCAGTAGTCTGCCAAGAACTTTTGAAAGTCACTTTTGATAGATTAAGTAAAGTAAGTTAATAAACAATTTAAAATAATTACTCATGTTTCGTAACCTAAACAGACATTTAAAGAGATGTTACTAATTAAGAAGAACATTCATTCCAACAGAAATAGCACTTGTTCACAGATAATTACTATATAAACATTAAACACAAGTTACCAGACAGACCACTAGGATGAATCAATTAACCGAAAAACCTCAAGAATCTAATGAAATGCCATTAAGACGTGTGCCTGGTTATAAAAAGCAACATAATAAATCGTGACCAATTATTGAAATAAACATCCTGTCAGTAATATAACACTAGTAATTGGAAACAGGAACATTCAATGTTGAATTCAGCTAACTAAATACAAACAAATCAAAATCTAATTAGATTTCAATTGGAACAGATAAACTTTAGACCTTGAATTGTGTGCGATAATCAGACAGTGAGACAAACTGATTGAATATATATCATTTGAAAATGTTAGTTAAGTTTCTTTGTTTGTTCAGGTGAAAGTCTTTCATCAGAGATTTCAAAGAATAAACAAACTGAACTGATTTTGGTTGTTACTTTTTTAACAATTTTATAGCAATATCAGAGCAACAATACTTGGTCATATCAGAACATTTATCCTTAAAATGTTTTGTGAGGTGTCAGCAAACAAATCAACAAAGACACACTGCACAACCCCAGGGGCCATAACTCTATTGTCAGATACTGTAGATTAGCCTGTTTTTAAAACACATCATTCTGAAATGTGCTCGTAAGAAACGTTGTTCAAATAGTTTTGGTAAAGACTGGATGAAAACTTATATTTGACAGGCAACTCAACCAATATGCCTTCCAGACTGGTATAAAATCATTTCTACTAAAAGCAATGAACAGCTATCTGCAGGCGCACTGAATATACCAAACAGAAATGTCAACAGTCATAAAAAATTGGGATAAAAATTAAAGAAAGTAAGTTGCGCTAGTAATTAATGAATTTTACTAGCCAAATAATATTTTAACATATTTAGTTTTCACAATGTAAACATTTGTTTGGTTCCTAAGAGACAAACTAGTTGGTAAATAAAATTCACAACTTTACGGTACTCAAAGGATGCCACTATTTTCCTTGCAGTATGTGCATACTGGACATTGGACATATTGCACATTAAGCATGCTTAAATAAGCAAAATGACATAAGCAACCTGCTCAATGCATAGAGCTGCATGATGTTTAGTAAACAAAGCAGAAAAGAATGTTTCAGCAATATTGATGTGCATAAAGCATGTCAGACTAGTAAAATAAACTACTAGTTTTTTTGCTGTTGGGCTTGTGCGAATTTCGACCACTGTGTCACATGACAGTCATTATTATAATTTTAAGCTTGATCATACAATTTCTAACGTTCAATGTTACATGCCATTTCTCAATTATTGAAATTTAATAGCATTGTTCATTCTTATAATATTGACATTTTTCATTTTGTACCACGTATTAACATTGAAATATCTATACATATAATATACTGTAATTACATTAGTTTTTCTTATTTGTTTAGTTGGTAATCACAAAATGTTCAATGCTTCATTGACAATATGTATAGTTTCAATATGAGCAGTCAATTGTATAATTAAAGTATACAGGTTCTTTTTAGGACCTTTCATTGCACTGGCACTAAACATGAAAGAAATGCATGTAGATTAGATATTATTGATCTTAAAATATGATTTAGTAATACAAAACCACACCTAAAGAAATATCAATTCTTAAAAGATCATATTGAATAGATTTAAAAGTTTAAGCAAATAGCTTAGATTGTTACATTGATCATTTACTAACAATCTGATTAAGGAATGCACTACGCATGATACGGTACAAGTAACTGTTTTCTAATCTCCTCTACACAGCATTTGTTATGATAACTATTCTACAAACTCAGCATGTTTTAAAACAAATATGGAACAAAGTTTATCTCTACTTCAAGGTGATTCATCTTTGACACCAAGCACATAAATCCTAGATAAGAATGATTAATACAAAACAGTTAACTGACTTGATATGTATTAGGATCTCATTATTGCACCCAAAAAGTTTTGTTATCAGCAACCAAACCAACCATGGAGAATTCCTGAATGACTAGTGCACAATGACAGCAAAACGTCACCTCAATGACAACAAAATTTTGCTAAGCAATAATTAACTTACTCTAGCTTGCTCAAATTGCACTTGCGGATCCAGCAGGGGTCAGGGGGGTCTGGATCCCCCTAGAATTTACAAAATGTACCTGTTCATTAGTGTATTTCTTGACTTTAAGTCATTTTTAAGTACCATGAAGCATTTTTTCTCGGTGCTTAACATGGATTTAATGGTTATGTAGTTTTTATTATTAATATGTTGCATTATTTTGCCAACAGTGTATAATGTGGTTGTGGTTCGAAAGTTTGGAACCCCCCACCTAGAAAAAGTTCAGACCCCCCCCAGAAAAAAATCCTGCATCCGCCCCTGAATTGCCCATGTCAGAATACAATTTAAATCATAATCATCATTTAGTCATTGACTCAGTTAGTTTCAAACCTTTACAATTCTCTCACAAAGCAATTAATGTTCAATGTTACTTTACAGCATTCTAGACACTGTTGAACAAATCTAAAAAAAAGAAAAAAAAAAGAAATTCTTCAAAGGATGACAAACTGATGTACTGATCATTAAAACCCTCATGTCATTGAAGTCAAGAAAGCAAGGCAACATAAAACACCTACATTTATTTCTGTCACATTGATCAACATGACAACAAAGTCTGAAATAAATGAACCAACTCAGGTGAATAACCTACATTTGTATACATTATATATCACTAATGAATGGCACTGATGTTAGAATGACATGGCAAAAAATTTGATGAAATAAAGATTACCATCTTTTAGATATATAATTAACTCAATGACTTGTGTTATAATTTCCTCTTAAAATTAGCTCATCAAACAATCAACTTGATAGCCCTTTAATTGATTAAATGCTGAAGTACCGTAGCTTGGATTAAATCAATCAAAGAGGTAAGTTATTGTTGAACTTACTTTATTGCAATATGATCAAAACGACACTTTGGATCCCATTATCAGGTTATTGACATCCCATCAAAGTACATTTGTAATTGGCAATTAACCTTAATTAAAATGACAGGGTTTTCAATTATTGATAGAAATAAGGTGCAGAATAACAATCTTAATTTATTCTATATATATACAGTATATAAAGGTACGAATGCTGTCAGTTCATTGACCAATCAAATGAATGTCCCAATAAATCTAGTTTTCAGTGAATTGTTTTTTTAAAAATGTGATCATAAATTAAAATCATAATCACCTAATAGCATTCATATGGACAATTAAACCTTCATTCTGATAATAACGAATACACAGAAAAAAGAATAATTAAGAATTTATGACAATATTTTGAAGTTCACACTAATATAACAGATCTCAGTAGACATTATCATGTCCAACTTCTGTTAAGAGATTGTAATTGAATTTAAATGACAAAATTCAATTAGAGAAATCATCAAGTGTTTCATGTGTGTTAATCCATTAGCACTAAAAGTTAAAGACATTGATTTATCTAACAAACACTGACACACATTCATTAAAAAAAATCTCATGAAACTGGAAAGGCTTGTTGACCTAGAAATATGAGAAAAAAAGCAGTTAATTATAATTGTTTTAGACATTTCAAAGTGGTTTGCTGTTATTTTTCCACTTAAACTTGATTTTTGAAATGATAAATGGAAAATCAATTACATACAGATCTATTAGAAGAAATAAGCCATTTTACAAATGTTAACAACCTGCTATAGACTTGTGCATGCTAGCAACATGTTGTATTTTTTGGGCACGCCCAGTCCGCTCAGTAAAGTTGGTAGCAAAAGTAACCCTTAATCAAAAAGTTGTGAGTCCTGTTTACATTTGTGGAATGGTCATAAAATTATTCCATTGTATTAAGTAGCACAGCTTCATCCATAAGCCATTGTATACGTTAGGCTTTGTAAAAGTCAAGAGATATAACCATAAGCCTAAATTCCGTGAACTATGCGCTAGTAAGTTAACTGACAGTCAAAATATGATTGATAATTTGTTTGAAAAGTACGGTACAAAAAATAAACACCATTATGATATAAAAAACATGACATAGCATATTTAATGTTTACCAATTACTTACAATTAGATTTATAATTTTATTTTTCACTTCACAATTTTTAATGTTTAAACTAAATTTGTGTAAGTCAAGTCGCTATATTCAAAATAGTATTTCTATTTAAAAAAACAAACATGCATACATCTTCCATGGTTGTCATGACATTTAAAATAGCTTCTTTTTGACAGTTGATAAAATTTACAATCTCAAAAATTGAATAAGAAAGGAGAATGATATATGAGTTTTCTAACTTTTGTACAATGCAATGTTAAATGACACTGTAAGTTAATGTAAGAGACATAATGCTTCAAGCAAATTTTCAGATGCAAAAAACCCTGATATTATGTATAACAGATGTGAGTCAATATACAACAGATATAAATAGAAACAGAGTCAAGTATGGGACAATACAGTTGCACTTGTACAATAAAGACTGTTTTTACATGGGGTTTCCCCATGTTTGGTAGTGGAATGTGGCAAATCCTCATCAAAATTTGTCGCGGACGATTACATTCAGTAGTGCACGCGCAACTAAAGGGATAATTACCACTGCAATGATTGTAGTCTGCATTACTTGTTAACAAGCAGACTATAAGAAGTACATGTATATCTAATCTGGCTTATGTAAGGTAAAGGTCCCTTGTATCACTTCCGTTTGTTGTATACAGCCATACAGTATATTTTACCAAAACCCCATGTCTGACAGCGCTATCGGCGCTTTGATTGTTCTTGTAGCAGCACAGTTGCACTTAAAGACAATGACTTTAACTATTTCTAGAGTTTTATACAGCAGCTGCATGCAGGAATGATCTAATATGAAAGATTTTGATATTTTTCAATTACAGAGAAAATGGGAATGATTTACAGTCAATGTTTAAGACAAAGCCATCAAATTAGATATAACAAAGATAAATAACACCTAAATGTGTTCACAGCTGCAGGGGTTTACAGCTCTTTGATTTCTTACCAAGGTAACCCACATATGAAGCTTGTAAATCGGTAGGTATCATATCTATAAACAAAATTAACTTATTTAAGTCTTTAGTATTCCATATCGCAGGGATTTGCAAGGACTTTGACATTCAGATGGTAAAATCCATCATAAATACACCCACCCTGCAGGATGTCCCTGTATATGCCTATTTCAAAGGTTAGATACATCAATATTAACACTTGTCCAAAAAATTTGGAAGACCATACATAACTCTTTGGACACTAGAAAGTACTTGACTATTCAAACAGAGTAGTATCCAGCAGTAACCAAGTGCCTATTAAGTTCCTGCAATTCTTGACATGAAAACTGCCTAGCAGTGTGGGGGTAGCTGGTTGATAAAAACATGGTTCTTTTCTTATTTTAATCCCCTCATAACGCCAAGGGTGTGACCAGGAGTTGCAGGTTACAAATAACTGGAACATAACATCAACTTGATATTGCAAGTAAAATACACATGAATTTATGATAATACAATATTGTTGATTTAAAATGGACAAAAACAGCTCTTCATATGCATTAGCATGAGGCTACAAGTCATGCTTATCAATTCTGTGTTTCAAGCTTTAAATGTTCCCTCACAGCCTTGATCTATATTCAAGTTGACACAATTAAAGGAATACATCCTAGTCATTTACAAATGTTAATGACAAAAACAAGTATTACCTCAGGAAGGTAACAATAATTTAGCCCATTATCGCGGATAGGAAAAAACAATTCACCATGCATACCTATATAACAAAAACTTACAAATGATCTGCTGATACATAGATACTTATACCAAGAAAATAACCAGAAATATGTATGCTGTGAAGACTGTCTGGTAAGTGAACCTATTATCAGTCAATAAGACTATTTATCACATTATGAAATCTGTACAATAGCACAGTAACACACAATTGAGCACAGCATGATTGACAAAAAAGTACCACTTAGGTAAATGCGAACAGGAAGAAATATAACAACTAATCATTATATTAAGAATGCATAACAGTGACGTATTCCATTATATATAAATTACCAACCAAAAGCTAATACAATATAACACTGTCAACATTTGTAAATAAAGGCCACATGAAGAATTAATTAATTAACCACTCCTATCAATGGTCATCAAACTCCTACCATTCCAGTATAGCCTCCCCTGGCTTTAAGAGCAGCAGTAAACAAAACAATTTACATTGGCATGATATATTAGAAAATTATATACCAAATTGATTAATTATGAAATACTGCTTCCTAGTGTGGGCAAGGTTAATTAATGCAAGGCAAACAGACTTTGCATATATATTTTATACCGCTTCAAAAAATGAAAACACAATGTTTTTGTAACAACTGGTCTACCTAATATCTAATCATTGATAGGAATACAATGTTTACAGATATAACTTGGCATAATTTCACCAACATTTAGGAATCATATATTACAGGGGTCATAAAAACTGGAAAAATCATGGAAAGAGATTTTTCTGGAAAAATCATGGAATTTTGATTTTAGGGAAAATATCATGGAAAAGTCATGGAAGACTAGAAAACATCATGCAAAAAGTTTAATGAGTCATGAAAAAAACTATTTTAGGCCTTTTTTTTATTCCAACCCATAAAAATGAATGAAAAGCATATAAATTCAAACATAAATTGCAACTTAAAATGATGAGATTTAATCACTATCTTGAGAAATGAAAATTTTGCTATTACACTGTAAATATTATTGTTCTCGCTTTGGGTTCAGTATGCGTTTCTGTTGTATCATGAAAAACTGAGGGGAATCCTGGAAAAATCTTAGGAGTTTGTCATTCAAAAACTGTATGAAACCTGTAATATGTGATTGTCAAAGAAGTTTGAGTCCAAAGTAAGTTTTTTTAAGATTAAAGAAACAAGGGAGATGATCACTTTAACCAATTGCATTTGACCCTTAAAAAAATCCTAACTGAAACCAACTTGACACAATTTACTTTATGTCCCCTTAAATTTTGCATGTGGCTTTAAGGATATCAACAATAGTAGCTAAAATGTGAGAGGCATTGATAGCATGGCAGCATTTAATATTGTCAATAATCCAACCACGTTTTCTCAAGCTGAAGGCTAAATTCATTACTGCATACATGTTTAAGCAAATACTGCAAAAAAACATACTACAAAACATGTTGTATGTCAAATATCCAAAACTTGCAATAAAATACAAAAGTTAAAAGATAATTACAGAAAAGTATAATTCCATGTGCTGTGTTCCACAAGAGTTCCTGCATCTTACAGTAATAAAATGGTAAAGAGAAACATCATAAAACTAAATGCAAGTGAATGTTCTGTATTAACATGAACCAATCAACCTATAACCAAGTCTAATAATAACAAAATCCACTCGTTAAACAAGTACTTTCCAATTTTAGTTCAATTAAAATCCAATAAACCTTATTCAGAAAACCACACTCTTCAATTAAATCCTGGCTGGTATTTTTCTACCATGTTAAAAAACGAACAGTAGTAGAACATTCACAATTTTTAATACTTTATCTCAGATCTTTCTCTCTCGCACCACACAGATATAAGACTTCCACTAGGCTATTTTTTTAAATCTCCACAGAGAGTGTAGTTCACCTATTTTTAAAAAAAGATCTGATAGCTTCTTACTATTCCACTAGGTGCTCTAATTACTTACTGGCTAATCTTAACGTTTCAATGATTTTGTAATTCGAGCCACGTAATCACCACGCAAAAACGTGTGCCCATAATATTATATACTGCTGATCAAAATACTTAAATGTTTAACTGCTATCATAAGCTATATTTTAACCCTAATCATATTCACTTAATATCACTAATAAATATACCACAGTACTTAATATTTCATCAGTTCATTACATAATACCACAAAAACTAAACCACAAACCACAAAAATTAAACCACAAAACAAAATGTGAAATAAGAGCTGCACATTTTTCTTCAATAAATGCAGAACGCTTACAGAACAAAACGTTGCAACTCTAAGAACCTGTGATTATTAACAGGTGTATCCTACCATAGTATATTTAGATTAAATTTCAACAGTCTGTATACAATACAACTTTCTTAACCAGTGCAGTATAATCAGGGTTCCCACAAAGATGAGAAATCAAAATTCCCTGACTTTTCCCTGATTTTTCCCTGACCAAAATCATTTTTCCCTGACCGGTAACAGTGTCAAGTTTTCACAATCTTTGAGCACTAAATGTATAGTTAAATACTTATCTCCTTCCACATATTGATTACTATTGCACAATTTGGGGATTATGCAGGAAGGAACTATCCTATGCCATTCTAAAATTTCCAAAAAGAGCTGCGCATTATAATCCTCGACAAGCCATTTGATGCACCATCTTAGGCCACAACAAGTTGATTATGTGTTCTTTGGATTCGTTCGCACCTTAATTTTGACGGTTTTTACAAAGAAATATATATTTATTTCCTTGCTCCACTCATAAAAATTTGGTCAAACCGCTATATAAAGCAACAGTTTACTACAATAATATTTTTTAAACATTTTTTTTTCTTCGCTCGAAATTAAGTTCAAATTCTAATAAACAATTGCATGTCCATAAATCTAAACTTGAATTCTAGTAAAGACCAAGAAATCCAGTCTGGATTTGGAAAAACAAATTTTTTAAAATGATTTTTCAACCCAAGGAATAAGAAGGCATTTTCTATTTTTAGTAAGATATCAATATAATTATAGTAGGATAATGCAATCAAAAAGTTTCAAAGTGTTAGCATTTGTCACTTTTTTATGCCACTTGAATGCTAGGGCCACTTTTAGAGACTATTTTCTTCAAGACAAATAGTTTTAAACTTATTTGAATGCAATGTATACCCATTTTTATAAGAATATCCTAAGAAATAAAAAAAAGTATAGCACACCAAACTTATGAAAAAAACTTATTTCGTAAAAAAAGAGGGGGTACCCTTGTATAAAATACAAAAAATATTTTTCTTTTATTGATTAACAATATATTAAGACCATAATTTTATAATACACATCAATTATGATTATAAGACCATTCCCTGAAAATTTTCAAGTAATATCTTGAAAAATAAAGAAAATATAGCAATTAATAAATCAAGACGTTTACAGCACTGTAATAACTTTTTGCGCAAATTGGCCGCAGGGCCATTTTCAGATCAATACTGCTAAAAAAAAGAATCTAAATGATTATTAAACTCAAATATTAACCTAAATGTGAGTACATATAAGGACTTAAGGGACCTTCAAGGCTTGAGAGCTCTTTTTCTTTATAACTTTTGCCCTCAAAGGTGGCTCAAAACTGATCAATTTCTAACTTCAATAATAGTGCAGTATGTACCAACTTCAAATGTCTATATCTCAAAAACTATTTGGAGCACAATACTAAAATTTTGGATTTCTTCATGAATAAGGTTTAATTTGATGTGGTTAAAATGTCAGCAAAATCTAAGACTTGAACTGGGATTTTTTTTTGGTTTTTGAGTGATTTGGAATGACCCTTAAGCTGCTTATTTTCATTTAGTATGCATACACTTATACGAAATGAGAAGTATTTGATAACACATGTCATGCTCAAAGACGTTACATTCTTAAACATACATTAGAGGATTGACTAAAACAGGCACACATTTTACTTGAATATAATTTATATAGTAATCAATGGTAAACTAAATTGAACAAAAACAATAAGACAGGTAATGAAAGATCTACATAAAAAGCAAAATGCAGTAAGGCAAAGGGTACTTAAACCCCTTTCAACTTCTTCCTAGAGAACTTAGTTACTGTATCCTAATCTTTAGACATAAGCATGTTTTCAGAGTAAGATGTTAACAAGAATAATAAAGATACTCATTATGATAAATATCAATAAAATATCCAAAATAATAGAAGACTGCCTTAGCCTTTACTTATTTTGCTTCCTACTGTTTGACCAAAATTCTTCACTTACAAAATTCCCTGACTTTTGCTTATTTTTCAAACTTCCCTGACTAATTTCAGAATTCCCTGACTTTTCCCTGACCTTGAAAAAATTTCATTTCTCCCTGACTTTTCCCTGACCGTGGGAACCCTGATAATAAAAATACCATCTTGAAAAAACAGTTGCTTTAGAAATTTTAATACCTCCCAATTAGATAGCTTGTACAGGGTTTCCTTGACCTACTTGTTGTATAGGGAAGGAAAGAAAGGCACATTGACCTGGATAAGTTTTAAGGAGTCAATATTCTTCTTAAGAGTGTCACAACTTCTCCCCAGATATCTGAAGATAAAACTTTTGTTAAAAAGGGCTCAGTGAAGTATAGCATTGAATGTATAGTTCAGATAAACTGTGCCGTTTGTCGCACAGTTACAGGTAACAATATACCAATTTTTTATCAACTATTGAATATTATTTATAACGCATCATTAACAGTTTTTGTATTGTTATTGCAATCTTTAAGTCTTATAATGCAGTGACAAAGGTCATCCGAATGACAGATTATTGCCTTACTTCCAAAACATTTAATTCTTCTTACAGTAAACAAAACTACATTATACAGTAAACACTCTACACCATGACACCCTTCAGTCACTTCACACAGCTATAATACCAATGTATAATTTTTCAACAGGAGAATCCCTTTACTTATTGCATCTATGACAGAAATATGACATTACATAATGAAGAAACAAATCTTTACCATTTACTTCCCACTCAATTAATTTCTACATTACCATCTTGTTAAGCTAAGATAAGTAGGAGCAGTGAACTGGAGGTATGACCAACACTTAGGGATCAAGTTTTCCCAGAATCTAACCCAACTAGGGGCACTGCTATTTTGCTTGAATAAGAAATTTATCTAAACATGTAAATGGTAGCAAACTTTAAACCACACTTTATTTTTTTGGTTTAAGATATTAAATGTAGGTCGCTTTATATTATTATCACATAAATCCAATGAACTAAAAGATGACAGGGTTGCTCAGAAATGAAAGGCTGAACACATTATCCTATCTGTATCATACAGCAATAATTTATTTTAACTTGATTATTATGAAACAAGTTCTTACAACTTAGAGTAATCACTTTTGAGCCCCTTCCTGGTCCTCCAAGTAATGAGCTAGTAGGAAAGTATTTGTAGCTCAAGGACACAACAGGTAAGGTTTTGGATGGGATTTGAACCAACACTGAGCTGGATTTCAAATGATTAACAGTCCCACATTGTAACCACTCAACCATGCCCTCACCTAATCTGTATCATAAGCTCTGAAATTGAAACTACAGAAAAAAACATTATCTATGATCATTGTGCCACACATGTATGTAAAGTAGATGATTCACACCCAGAACACAAGAAATACTAAAGTTCAGTATATGTACATGTATTACACCTATGGGAAATTAAACACCACATTTTGACCTGATTTATCAGTTTTCTGGCAATTCAGACTAAACAATCATCCTCTTGTAAAAATAGATTTGTAAAAATAGATTTGTAAAAATCAACAACACTTCCAGCATCATCAATGACAATAATATGATGTTTTATAGACACAATTTTATCCAAAATGAGTTAAGTCTTGCAATCTACTAGCAGACACCAGATAGGAACACATTAAAACAATTGAAATGGCAAATATACTGCAGTTATGTATCACTATTTTTGTAGTGATTTACCCATAATTCATCAATCAATCACAAAAAAGAGCATGTTGTTTTACAATATATTTCCAGAAGGCTGACAATGATTTGTTGTTTCCGATAATAGAGACATGTGAAAAGTCTCAAACAGAAAATGATTCAAGACAAAAAAGAGCCAAACATATTTCCTGGTAATAACCTTAAATAACTTCTTAATGTTTATAGATCAATAATATAATATCCTAACATCAAATATCATCATTTTGTTTGTCTGTTTTACTGTCTATCTCAATGCAGGGAGATTAAACAAGGAAATACTTCCAAAGAAGATTAATATTATGCCAGCTTAATTATGAAAATGAGTCCATGCCGAGAACTCACAATTGTGTGAATGTCACATCACAATAACAGATCACAGTCATCACCTTATAAATTTTCCAGCTTTATGTAGTTGATGATTCCTAATGTCATTATTTATTAGGACAGCCCTCTGGGAATGAGGCTTTATGTAGTGGATGGTCCCTTATGAACATTATTTATTAGGACAGCCCTATGGGAATGAGGCATTATGTAGTGGATGGTCCTTTATGAACATTATTTATTAGGACAGCCCTATGGGAATGAGGCATTATGTAGTGAATGGTCTCTGATGACATTATTTATTGGGACAGCCCACTGGCAATGAGGCTTTATGTATTGGATGGCCCCTTTGTCATTATTTATTAGGACAGCCCTCTTGGAATGAGCCTTTATGTATTGGATGGTCCCTTATGAACATTATTTATTGGGACAGCCCTCTGGGACCATTTCACCTAATGTAGTGGATGGTCCCTTATGAACTATGAGCATAGGGCCCTCTGGGAATGTGGTCTTATGTAGTGGATGGTCCCTTGTGTCATTTATTTTTGGGACAGCTCTCTGGGAATGAGGCTTTATGTAGTTGATGGTCTCTTATTATCATAATTTATTGGACAGCCTCTCTAGAAATGTGGCCTTATGTATTTGATGGTCTCTGATGTCATTATCTATTGGGACAGCCCTCTTGAAATGTGGCTTTATGTATTTGATGGTCCCTGATGTCATTATCTATTGGGACAGCCCTCTTAATGAGGTTTCATGTAGTGGATGATCCCTTATGAACATTATCCATTGGGACAGCCCTCTTGGAATGAGGTTTTATGTAGTGAAAGGTCCCTTATGAACATTATTTATTGGGACAGCCCTCTGGGAATGTGGTCTTATGTAGTGAATGTTGTAATGTAGCCTTATGGAGTGGATGGTCCCTTATGACCATTTTTTATGTGTTTAGTCCTCTGGGTAGTAGATGGTCCCTTAATTATGAAAGACATATAAAATAAAGTCCTTGAGCTACCAAGTCAACATTTAAGTCCTATAGGTCTCTCTCAATAAATAGTAGACTATGCTTGGTATCTGATATCAACTATTAATTCAAACATATTCTGTCAACAAGTTTTAACATGTTTCAGTTCAGAAACAGAAAATAAAACATCTTAGTTTCTTACAACCACAGTCGGTGTCAATTGAGAAAACCCTCATAATATGTTCAAGGAAATAAACATAATGATTATTTCAACAGTATAATGTCAATGAAAGTCAGGTGTATATTAAAGATTTATTGTCATTAATTGACAGGATTTACATAAAGAAATTCATCATTATGCAATAGCAATATAATTGTAAGATCGTAAGCACCCCTTCCCAACTGACTCCTGTCTTCACCAGCTTTACTATACTTTTCCAATTCTAAAAGGATTTCATGCACAAAACTTTTTAGACATTCAAATTATTATAATTCAATAATAATGAGTTTCTTAGCCTTACTTTATAAGTCTGAATATTAATATGTACTTTAGGTCATATTGATTTTTAATATTTATTGTTGTATTCATTAGGTGATGATCCAGAATCAATGATAAATTATAAACATATGGACTACAGGTCAATGTAAATTACTCATGATAAGAATAACTTCACTCAGACCACCTGTTAAGTGGCCATGATTATATACCACTCCAAGTTAGAAAGTACAATGATATATATAAGGATATAAATAGTATTCATAATAATTATGTAAGAAGGGGGCAAAATAATGAGTCTGAAAAAAGTACAATATTTAATGAATGGTACAACATGCAGCCCAGCTAATAATTCATAGCCCTCTACCAGTCACAGTCACAGTGGTTACATTAATATCCTTAAATAACATTTAGTCCCCGGTGTCTCTAAATTTCTAGTGAACATCATGATGTCTAAATAGTTTAAGATATAGAACACTTACAAGAGGAATATAACTATCTCAGTAACATACGCCTACAAAGATTCCTAACTAGTTTTTATTAGGAAACATTTTGTCATGACAAAAAATAGACTTAGAAAGCTTTAGACAATTAGAAGGGAAATTCCAGAGGATATTAAACTTTCAAACAATTTGTATTACCAACAAAAATAGAGCAAAAAATACATTCTTTATTAAAAGATGCGGTTTGTTCAATTTTCCACACAAAATAATAAGCATCATATTGCTTACATAAGCTACTTACTCCTTTTAAAAAAGTCACAGACAGTCAAATTACTTTATTAGTTTATTTCTTAAGAACATTTAGGTAAAAGTCTTTTGTTATTTAAATAAGTCATGCTTTTATTCGCAATTAATCGAGCAAAAAAGCAAACCAAAATAACTTATACAAAACGCAATAAAACATAACTATTATATTTCTCTAAAACAAATGTATTATTTCAAGCTATAATAATACAAGTAATTATTATAAATATTTTCACAGCAGACAGTAAACTACTTCATAAAGAGTTCAACATAGATCAACAACCAAGAAATTACATACAAACTTTATAAATGCCAGGTCAGTCTCTGGTCAACAACTCCTAACTCTTAATACCTCTTAGTTCAAAAAGTTATGTAAAATATATAATTACCAAGAATAAAGTTCATAGACATTTTTTTATACATGTAAGTCATCACCAACATAAGTGACTATCAACAACACATTTGACTATCAACATGTTGAACACTAGGGCTGTCACGATACGCCAGAAGCTTATTGTGATATATTGCAAAATACGCTGGGATCATATCGCAATACATACCACGATATATTGTGGGTTTTAGATTTGTTGTGCCTCCACTGTATTTAACAGAAACATAGCAAATCTTACATGCAGCTACTGATAGAATCAAGCCTCTTTATGTATTTACGGTCATTTAGAACGGTGATGGACCCCAATCCGTTGAATTCTTGTAACTTAATGTAAGATGGAATGAATAATGGAAAAACTGACCCAACTTTTACAACCCCTTGATCAGTAGACATGTGTGCAACCAACTTAGATGGTTGAGAGACTCATAACATTAATACAAGCAAGATGAATTTATATTCCAAAATGGGCAAACCTCTAAAATGATACTACAATAAAATCTGTTTCATTACTATGAATATTAGTCAGCATCTTGAAAGGAATATTATCCCCATTGTTTAAAATATGTTCAATATCACGCAAGCAACAGTGCAAAAACTCTAATGATAAGGTTTCCAAAATAAACTTGGAACCATTTCAATGAGTGGTTGATAAGAAACCTTAAATAATTATGTAGTCAAAGAATTATTACCAAAATGAAAAGATTAAAGACTCAGATATAAACCTAACATTTAACAAGAGCTGTCAGAGGAGACAGCATGCTCGACTTTTCTCAGTTAATCAGTGAATGGGTTTTAATAGTAAGGTGGAGGTAGTGATGATGAATAAGTATTCCATGTATGAGTTGAATATCTTTGGCAGTATTGAAATTATTTAAATTTGTAAAAACTTTAACCTTGATTTTGGAAGTTTTCTAAGTAAAAAGGGGCATAACTCCAAAAACCAAGGAGCCAGGGTTACAGGCCTTGATACTAAGGTGGAGGTAGTGATGATGAATATCTAAATTTGTAAAAAATTTAACCTTGATTTGCAACGCCAACACCAACACCTGGGTGACAGTATAAGCTCTCATTTTCTTCGAAAAGTCGAGCTAAAAAAATGAATAATGGTAGTGATAGCTTTGTCCTAGGTTGCCAAGCATTTTATGACATTTAAAAGCAAAAAAAAAGCAAATGACAATACAAAAGACTAAATACAGTTACAAGCCATATAAATTTCACAAGCCAATAACCGATATTGAATACAATGTCATACTGTTACATAATGATCATGCGGCAATCATGAAATATCATTGTGACTTAATAAAAGACATAAAAAAACTTGTGTACGCTAAGTAGAACAAAATTATTGGAAACCACAAAACATAAATGAGATCGCAGTACAGAAAAGGGATAAGAAAGAAATATATAACAAATACAGAATGACAATAAAAGTTTTGTTCACACCTTTTATCTAGCAGACTTCAAAGACATGTATAATTCAATATACAATAAATAATATCAACTTGAAGTTCTCAATAGGTTCATATTCTTCACCATGTCCCAACATTTTTTCCTCAAGGCTTTCCCCATGTTTAGTAGCGGACTGTTACACAAAACCTCAACATTTGTTGCAGACGATTACATAAGGCGGTGTGTGCGCAATTCAAGTGTTAATTAACTCAACAATTAATATTATAAGTTTGCATTACACATTAACAAGCAGACAATTTTCTAATTGTACAATTGAAGAATATCAAATCCAGTTTATGTAAGGGAAGGTTCCTTGTATTATTGCCTCTGTTTGTTACATATATTCCATCAAAACCCCATGTCTGACAACACTTTTAAGTCTTTAGAACTTAGTTCTTCAAGGGTGGATTCAGGATTTTTTCTAGGGGGTCCGAACATTTTCTAGGTGGGGGGGGGTCCAAACTTTTGAACCACAACCACATTATACACATTTTGCAGAATAATGCAACATATTAATAATAAAAATAGTATGTATCAATGTCTGTGGCTGATAACTTTCACAACCTGACATTGTAGGGAGAGAGTAAACGGTAATATATAGAAGTCCACACTTAACTATACAAATATATGAGCATGATGACAAGCCCTGGAGTGCAGACAAGAGAAAGTATAGAGTCCACCTGGCTAGCTCAGTCAGTAGCACACAATTAAAATCTACTGATCGAAGGGTCATATGTTCGAATCCCAGGCAGGGCATACTTTCATAGAGTTTGCTCATGAAATAATTTCTAAGGCCATCCATAGTCCCAAACTGATTCCAAATCATGTGTGGCAGTTATAAGTCAGTCAGTCACTGACGGTAGTACATGCCTTAGTAACTAGTTAACAGCTAAATCCAGAGTTTTAACCATTTTTAGAAACAATGATTAAGTTGACTGACTGCTGTAGTATGATCTATATAATGTGTTCTACAGCATTGAAACTATAGAATTATTACTTGAAGAATTAGACTTGCCTCAGGTCATTCAATCTTAACAATCATAACATCATAACTTTATTAATGTATTAAAGCCATATATTATAAGTTTATTAATTACATTAAGAATAAGTAAATTCAAAATGTTGATAAGCAGTCTTAAGATTGCACTTAATGGGTGAAACCTTAAAGCTGTATGTTAGAAAAGGAGACTTAATTCATATAAAGCTAATATACTGTAACATTAGTTTGTAGCCACTTGGTATGAAATAAGATGTTCATATGATGTTCAGAAGATGTGATCATATGGCTATTGACCCTGATAAGAGAGCTGAGTCTTACAAAAAAGCCACATTTCTGAAAGGTGTCCATACAATACAATCATTCTTCAAATATAACAATTTGTAGTCATCACCTTACTTAACCAACTGAACAAGTCTTGGACTAGTGAAAATTTATTCAAGTTTGAGAAAATGTCTGATTCCATATATAGCTTAGAATAAACATAATAAGGCCAGCTAGTGCTTGTGAAAATTTGAAAGATGACCAGGGGCCGATCAAGGATTTTTTTCTAGGGGGGGGGGGGGGGTCTGAACTTTTCTATGGGGGGATCTGAACTTTTTCTAGGGGGGGGGTCCGAACCTCGAACCACAGCCACATTATACACATTTTGCAGTGAAAATGCAACATATTGATAATAAAAACTATGTAACCATTAAATCTTTGTTAAGCACCGAAAAAAAAGCTTCATGCTACTTAAAAATGACTTACAGGCAAGAAATACACTAATGGACAGGTACATTTTCCAAATTCTAAGGGGTGTCCGGACCCCCTGACCCCCCGCTGGATCCGCCCCTGGATGACTGTTTATATTATCATTAAAAAGAACACCCTTCATAACTACTAAAGCAGTTTTGTTTCAGACTTTGTATACAAAGATGGTACCATGTCATTTCCATGAATCTTATAATACTTGAAATCAAACATTATCTTGTTTTAATTTAAATTTAAGATACATTTGTGAATCAAACCCTAAGGCAACTGTTAACCTCAATATAAAATTACAGAAAACATCAATTAGTTTAGGTTTTATTGTTGTTTATGGTGTTAACAGTTAATTTGATTAATTATTGTTATTGTTTAAAGGTGAAATAATGTTATAAAACAAGAGTAATAAAATAACTGCATTATAAATACAGCATGAGATTTAAAACATAAACTATAAGTGATTGATTGAAGAAACCTGTTTACTGGTTATAATGTAGTTAAGATAAATGATTGAAAAGTAAGGATGAATGATAGAAATGTAAGGTTGTAGTTATAAGATTGATAATAATATAATACATCATACAACAACCACATGATGGTATGATACAGTAAACATTTAACTAATACAGTTTAGTTCATCTATTGGGATCTTTAAAATTGTTGGTTTTAGATTATCACTATGGTCTTTATACATGTATTATGGACCTATCTCTACTCAAATTAGACTTTCCCCTGCGAAAACACTAAGAACAGTTCAAGTGTGGTTCTTGCACCGCTCAAGAACGTAGTTCTAGAACTGTACCTGAACTGCTCTTAAAATGTTCAAGAACTGTTCAAGTACATTTTAAGAAATGTTAAATTGGACAAATTCTTAAGAACAGTTCTTAATAACTGTTCTTGAACTGTTCTTGAATGGTTCAAGAACTCTTGTTCTTGAACAGAACATGAACTGTTCAAGAACTCTTGTTCTTGAACAGCTCATGAACTGTTCAAGAACAAGAGCAACAAATGTTCTTAAAAAGTTCTAGAACTGTTCCTAAAGTTGTTCATGAACAATTCAAGAACATATGTTCTTAAATCCCCTAAGAACAAATCAAGAACATATACCCATTTTTAAGAGCTGTTCTTGAACATAAGAACACCATTTCGCAGGGGTTAGGAACCTGAAAATCATCAAAAAAGCATGATTTATAGTGAAACTTACTGTTGTTTAAACTATAAAGATAACTATCTCATTAATCAACTCAATTTAGTAGTTGAATCAACATTCCAGAAAGAGTAAGCAGGTACTTACAACCATAATTATAAGGAGAACTTGTAAGTGCCTTATAAAAAAGCAAGCACAAAAAAGAAATATACTTATTAAGTTAAAAGAATTAAACATGTGAGCTGGTTGACACAAACAACAGAAAAACCTTCATGGTGTGAAGACCAAATAAATAACAAGAGCTTAGTCCCCCTTTATGCACAACTATACATCAATATCTATCATCAGTGAGAGTTTCAAGGAAATACATCAAGTAGTAGAGAAGAGTTGTATGCACAAGATATTACCAATGGACAAACAGATGGACCACAAACCGACCCACAGACAAGACAACCAGCGCCATAACATAATATGCAAATAAAAACTTCAATAAGTATAAAATTATACCTCAACAAATATCTACAGTTAGTTCCCAAGACTGAGTTTCTGCGGTGATAAATCTTTGCTAATTATCAAGGCCTGCTAACAGTACCTACATCATATAACATTGATATTATCTAACCTTGCCATTCGGTAAATTTCTGTGTAACTCAACAAACTGTGTCACTCACTAAATCACAGTGTCAAACACCAAAGAACTGTGTCAATCACTAAACTAATGATACACTCAGTAAATCACTATGTTGCTTACTTAACCACTGTGTCACTCAGTAAACCACTGTGTCACTCAGTAAACCATTATGTCACTCAGTAAACCATTACGTCACTCAGTAAACCACTATGTCACTCAGTAAACCACTATGTCACTCAATAAACCACTATGTTTCTCAGTAAACCATTATGTCACTCAATAAACCACTATGTTTCTCAGTAAACCATTATGTCACTCAGTAAACCACTATGTCACTCAGTAAACCACTATGTCACTCAGTAAACCACTATGTCACTCTATAAACCACTATGTCACTCAGTAAACCATTATGTCACTCAGTAAATCACTATGTCACTTAGTAAACCACTATGTCACTTAGTAAACCACTATGTCACATATTATAAAACACTGTGTCACTCAATAAACCACTGTGTCACTCAGTAAACAACTGTGTCACTCAGTTAACCACTATCTCATTTAGTCTGAGTAACCATTGTGTCACTCACTAAATTAGCAGCTGATCTAGACAAAATAATATTATTAAGCTTCTAGTTAAGATGCTAGATACAGTCACACATCATTGAATACATTAGGAATGAGGAAATTTCAACTACAAATGCTTATACATGTATCAAACACCTACATGTACAGGTAATTAAGTTGTGTCTCCATAGATATTAATTCAATATGTCTATCATATTGTCTATACTGACACATTTATCACTAGAGTAATAATCATTGTAATGTATCATACATATGTAATATATACAGTATATCTTGTATTCTAAGTTTTCAATAACTTATGATAATTTGTATTAAACTATACCCCATCTTGTCTTTCAGAATAGTGCAATTTGGTACATAAAAGTAGTAAGAAATAGGGGCCTATGAGCTCAGTTGTGTACTCCATCCTTCAAATTATCCCTTGGTCTTCTACCTGATTCAAGGCAATTTTATTTCAGCTACATAAAATAAAGTATCATATATTGAAATATTCTGACATGTGCGATCTTAGAACAGCTGTACTTTATGAGTGATGATAATGATGTTTAATATCTTGTGCACACTGACCTTAGATAAGCAATATTTAGAAGTTAATAAACAACAGCATAACAGAATCAGGCTGCAACACTTGGTTTTACCAATACAGTAAAGATTTACTACAAGAATCAATACAATTATGGTCTTTATTATAATAGTGAAATAGAGTAAATGTGGGAACCTTTTCCATCAAGCATTCGGGACCAAACAATCAGTGTCCAAACTCTCATGGCTTTAGATCAACCAATGTGGTTTTTATAAACAACCTTCACTGTACCTGCTTACTTTTCTAGAAAAGAAAATCATACAGTAATGGAATGTCCATATTGTAATTTAAGCATTCAAACAGTCTGAATACAAAGAAAACTTGCCATTGCAACCATCTAGATAAGGCCAGTAAGAGTGTTCATGTTGTGACCAGGATTTAAATAGATAATTGGTAATCCTGCATCATAACCATAAATGGTTACAATAAGACACAGTCAGTCAGAGTGGAAAACTTACAACAACATTAGAATATCCCATTAATTGACAAATGTTTCATGATATAAATCACTTTAATGGTATATCCAAATATTTTAATGTAAAATAGAGTGTTATAAATGTCCTTAGGATAAACCACATCACCGACTATAGTTTAGAGTTCACTGTTAAATTACTACCTTACCATTAAAACAGTGTGAATGATACATTAGCACAACCATTTAGATGATATAAACTAATTATTGTATAACATCTTTTTGTCATCAAAAATAACTAAAAGTTGATTATTAGAATTAGAGAAAAAACTTCAATGTTCAGTTCAGCAACCAGCAGTGACAGTTAAATAAGCATACAAGTATTAAACATAGAGGAGTAATTTGATATGTAACATTCATTATCATAATTGTTTGTGTTTTAATTATAAACTAAGTGTCAAAATGTGCCAATATTTGTCTATGTTGTACATCATGCTGTCATCATTAACAATACCATAATGGTATGCTAGGTAGAAAGTATAAAGAGAATATTAAAATAGAAAAGGTTAGAAAAAGAATGGTCAAGGAAATAAGATGCATATATGTACAAAAGTACAAAAAAAACAAACATAAAAAGATTGCCCAGTCACTTTTTCAATCAGCTTTGACTTACTTTGTGACTGACTTACTTTCTGACTATTTGCTTAACATTACATAACAAGGGCCACAACTCTTGTTTCCACACTCAAAAAGATCTGTTTTTTGAGATCTGAGATACTTTTTTAACTCACTATATGACCGTGAAAAGTAAAGATGTGAAAAAACTATTTGACTGATAACAAAAAAGTGTTTGACTTTAAAGAGACAGAGAGGACAAAAACTGTTTGATTAAGACAGCAGACAAATAAATCATCCAGCCAGCCAGTAGCTAGACTGATATGAGAGCTTAAATACTAGTACTGTAACCTTTCATTGACAGGTATAAAATTAGTTACTCTTTAATCAAAAAGGTTTGTCCTTCTTCTTAAGAATAAAATGACAGGATAACTCCTTACAACATTCAGAGTATTGACACCAGTACATTTTGAATACCTCATTACAAATACATAACAAAGTTATACAAAACAAGAGGGTCCTGAGGACCCTGGACTACTCACCTTAGAACTAGTTGCTTTGTGCATCTGACAAAAGATTGTTCAACAGTTTCAGCCGATGAAAACTGTGATCTATTGAGCCGGGCCAATTTTGAACTCAGGGGCATAATTTGAAGACCTAAAGATAATACCATGTACATGTATCAAATATGAAAGCTACAGGCTTGACATTTTTGAGAAGATGTTTTAACATTTGCTTATGTAACTCAATGTAAATCTTATGACCCCTGGGGTGGGGCCAATTTTGACCCATTAGGGGTATTTGAACAACCTTTGTAGAGGACCTTCAAGTGATGCTACATGCCAAATTTAATAAATGAAGACTTTATGGCTTTTGACTAGAAGATTTTTTAAGAGATTGTACTAAACAACAGACACAGGCACGCACACACACACCCACACACAGGCAGTAAAGCACACCAGGTCAGACCCCCCCCACAATAGCTCACCTTGAGCACTTTGTGCTCAGGTTAGCTAAAAAAATCAGTATATAATTATATGTATATATAACCTTTTTACTAAGGATGTACTCTACATCAATCAAAAACATCAGTAAAGAGGACAGGAAGAGTATTAGAAAGGGAGGTAATTATAGGTTACAGGAAGAGTATAAGAAAGGGAGGTAATTATAGGTTTTCTATGGAGACCATCTCATGAGAGATGAGAAGTTGGTATATTTCATATGAATTTGTACAGTACATCCTATAACTATATAATTCAAGTAAGGTTATTGATACAAGGTCATGTTAGGTCAGTGAAACCTTGAAAAAAGAAACTAGTAAACAATCAGAGGTATATCAAGTAAGGCTGAAATACATGAGAAAGTATGACATCAAAATAAAACTTCTGATTCTTGGGTATTCTCCTTGTCACTTCTACTATCATAATACAACAAACTTAAAATTGAGTGGAAAATACATACGAGCTTCCATCTAGGTCAAGGTTTCCTCCAAATGACAAGAAAATTTAATAAAAATCTGAGCTCTAAATGAGAGATGGACAAGATTGGTCAGATCTAAACACAAACTACACTCCAACAATATAAAAGGGTCATGGTAACCCTCCTATCCCCTTCACAACAGTATTATACAGTTTTGTAAAACATTTGACCCTTAAGAGACCTTGACATTTTTCTTCATGTACCAAAAAAGACTAATACACATCAAAGTAATTGATTTTAACAATACATAATGTTTCTATTATGATCCAATGAGGTTAACCCAATAAGACATTATATCTCTGACCTAGGAATGAACTTCTCTTGATGGATATAACATTTGACAAAACTTAACACATGTGAAAAAGGTTTCATCTAGAGTTATACATCCACTTATTCACTTTAGGTTATTCCCCTTATAAAAGAAATTAAAGTGCTGTTTAAAGTCTGCATCCAAATACATGTTCAGCCACCCTTACAACTTTGTACCGTAACCTCTGATTAATGAAATCACCTTCCGGCAGGTGATCCCTAATAGTTCCCATTTACACCTATTTAGAGAGAGAGACAACTGTAGGTAAACTTCTTGATCAAGCAGTGCCCCTTGTGGAGTTCCAACCTGAGACCTCTTGATCCCTGAAACAAAATATCTCAAGAGCCTAAATAAATTTAGTTACATATCTGTTGTATTTAATTTGGAAATCCAACAGGAGTTCTGGTCATTAAAAACACAGTGATAGCCGCCCGGCTAGCTCAGTTGGTAGCACACATTGAGTCTACTGATCGAGGGGTCGTGGGTTAGATTCCCAGGCGGGACATACTTTTGTGGAGCTCAAATGGTCATGAAATCATTTCTATGGCTATTCTCCCTCCTACCAATGATTTTTGATTATGCAGGGCAGCTGTCAGTCACTGACAAAAGTATGCCCTTAATAGTTGGTTAACAGCTAAATCCGAAGATTTAGCCTTTCCAGAAGGAGTGTCAAGTAGGTTGACTGACCGCTGTTATATGACCTATTCAATGCATTGTTACGGCGTTAAACCAAACCAAACTAACAAACAAAACAAACACAGTGTCCTCTGATAATATACAACATTGGATAATGTCATGTTCAAGCACATTAGGGGATTTTAACCTTAATTGGAAAAAAAACCTTAATTTACATTTTAAAATTGTATCAAAATATTCAGTAATTTTGAAATGTTTAGAATAAAAATTTAAAGTAATCATTTGATCAGGAAACATGAGATTATTTTATGTCAAAGTACATATAGAGCATTTTTATCAGGACCCATAAAATTACATGCTTGCTAATTCCAAGTGAATTGCATGGCCCAGGGGATTCAAGTTTATTACTTCAACATAAAACTAACTAAACATAAGAAAATTGTGACAATTAATTAGGAATAAATCAAAGTTTATACTGAGGTCACATTATACATAATTAACACAAAATCCAGTCAAGATAATTAACTCAGTTCATTACCATAATTCAATGATACATAGGCTAATTAGTGTCACATATTTTGTCTACAAGAAACAATGTTCATATAGAAACCAAGAAAATCATCAATCTGCAAAATCTTTCTTTTAAGTTTTTTTTTATTTATCTAACATTATATTTACAAGTACTGGTTTATCAATCAAGGGCAAGAATTTATACCTATTCAATTTGTATTGTTTTTTCTAAACACATTTATTTATTTGCTCTAAAATAACATATTAACAAGATAATTATGTAATGTGGAAACAACATTATAGCCGGATTTAAAACTTTACCGCAAAAATTACAAAGGGCAATAATCCATAATAAAGGCAGGTAGAGTTGAGGTTACTTTCTAATTCTGTTCATTACATGGTATGTTATCAACTTATCATTGTATGAAGTTTCATAAAGATCTGACAATAAATGGCAGAAATATATGGTAAAGAAAAACTTTAAGGCAATTGTTAACGACACCGGACACCCGTCCGCGCACACAACCACATGCCCACCTGCCGTGTTTCGCCAAACTTTAGCCAACTTTTTTCATTGAAAAATCTGGCTAATAATAATGTATTTAAAACTGTAAGGAATTTGATTCTCAGATCTTAAGAAAATCAAATTAAATAGAAATGTTTACAATACTAAATTTTTTACAAGAAAATCTAGAATCTCAGTGAACAAATGAAAATTAAAAACAACTATACAACCATTTATAAGAATTTTGTCAAATTAACCATCAAGTAGAGTTGTCAATAAAGGAGATTTTTTCTCAATGCATTTGACAAGACATGATATATTCCAATGTCAATAAAATATTATCCAAGTACTACTTTGTATAGAACTTGTCATTTGATGTTAGAAAATAAATTTTTCAAACTATAAAATATTCTCCAAGGACTACTTAATTGTATAGAAATTGTCATTTGATGTAAGAAAATGGGTTTATCAGACTTTTCATATTTCTATCATAACCAGGGACCAGGAAATTCACGGATGTCAATCGGTCCAAGGCCGTCTGAGTACCGGATACAGGTTTTAACGTGAACCGTATGGACCAGACCATTTACTGTACTTTATTCACGATCATAACTGTAGCTATATTCACACTACATAAGTTTTCAATGCATTCAGGGAATTCTAGATAATTTTCTCAGAGTAACAGAATTATGTTTGTATACAAGAGACTGATTGGATAAAAACAAGAGATAATAATAATAATAACGACTTTATTTAAAGTGGATAACATATTTGGCTAAGACCAATTTCCAATATGGTCCACACATAAAATATACAATATACATACAGTATAAAAACAGCAACAATAACATAAAAACATGAAACAAACAAATTTGAGTAAAATAATACAGAAGTACAAGAAAAGCAATATTAGAAGAATGGGACTACATTATCATACATATATTTACATAGCACTACCAGAGTATTTTCATTTTAAATAATTAGTCTTGAACTTCTTGAGAGAATCAGATTGGCGTATCAACAAATAATAATAGTAAAATACAACAGTCAATGCCTGATATCCTGATTTATTACGTTTTATAGTTATAAGTAAAAGCTATCAAGTAACCTGATTGTATGAAATTTGTAAATTCACAAGCCCAAATCAAGTCTCACTCATTCGAACAGACTGGTTGGATACCCCTGCGATATGTAACCAGCTTGGTCAAACATAGTTAACCATGTTTAACCATTGATCAACCATGGTCAAACAACTAAACATGATCAAGTCAAGCTCTGGTCATGATCAACCATGGTCAACCCATTTGATTATGGTCAGTAACTGTGTTCTGTTACATTGGACCATGGTCAACCATGGTTGACCTGGTTGATCATGACCAATTATGATTGACCATTACTGGAGTTTGACTAGTTCATGATTCTACATATGGACATACATACAACAAATAATTAGACCTTACTTGCAATTATTAACTTCGTATTTGGTGTATTTGACCACGTTCCATAACCATGGTTGATCATGGTTGACCATGGTCAGTAAACCTTGGTTAACCATGGTTAACCATGGTACATTTTCACAGGGGTAAGGCCATGGCTGTTAACAATATACACAAGTATTGCATGAATACAGAATGATGTTAGATGACCACAGAGACATTTTTATATACATTTTATTATGACCTGTCTGTAGTATACATGTATATATAAAATATACAAGGGTAATATTAAATTATCATTTATTAGTGTCAACAGACACATAAATCTAATAATAAAGATTATATATCAATATTTCTAGTCAGAGATGATAATTCATCATTAACTGAAAGGTTATAAATATTTAGTAATCCTTCGTGTATTAGTTGTTTGACCACCACGTTAGGGGCAATGTAAATTCAGAATCATCATAAGAAAAAATTCAACAAGAATATAGAATATTCAGACAGCCATAGTAGATTTCTAAAGTTTTGTGAATTTTGTATTCTTGCTGAATTTTCTCTAATAACTTTAACATTCATAGCCAGCTGAGTTATCTCCCTTCATTGGTTAGTTTCATAATTATAATGCTCTTCTAGTAGAAAGGAACTTAACTTAGAGTCTTAATTTACAATCATTCAACTAAACATGTAAACATCAATAAAATGCACATTTGTCAGTCATCATGGATGACAATGTTTGCTAACTATGGCCCATGCTTTTGGATGGAGGTTCTTAATTTCGTTGATAACATTTTTTCAAAGAATACATTCAGCTATGCTGCAGAGATTAACATTCTCAAGTATTTGATTCTTGGTCACAGAAAGTTAAATCCTCTCATTAAAATATCACAATAATGTTGACTTCCGTCTGTATAGAGACAAAACCTTGGCACTAATTAGAGGGTGAGCACTGAGAACTAATTACAGAAAATTCAGAAAAAAATGATAAGCTGAACTGACGGCTGTTGATACCTAAATAAACTTTGTTAATTATCAGTTTGAAAGTAAAGCAATAAATACATAAAATCCACAACAACATTCAAACCCAAAAATCTTTGAATAGAACTGCATTATTTCATAATACTACATCAAACATTTCTCAAAAACATTTACTCTACAGTGAAGTCCTACAATAACGACAATGCAAATTGATGGTTTTAATAGTGAGGTTAAGTAGCAAAGCAGGTTGTGGACCCTTTTTTCTTAAATTTGGGACTTCTAAATCATAAACAATCTCATGATTTAGTAATACAATGTAACCAAGGTGATCGTTAGAGCAGAACTGGCAGGACTGTAAATGAAATTTTATGTTGTTGAAGTTGCTAAAATGCCATAAAAATAGAACATTATTAACAAATATATTTTTTGTAAAATCATTGATGAATTAACCTGAATACTCTACATGAATTAGAACATTATAACAAACACAATGTAACAATACAGCACACTTCTAAATTGTCTGATATTGAACAAAATATAATTTAATTTCATTATTATCAGACAATACATTGTATTTGAGGTGTGGTTAAAAACTGGAAATCAGAGCCTTGAAACAAGACCTATAACAAACTAAACATGAACATTTCAAATATCTTAATAGGAAGAATTTCACCTTTCCATGAACTGAATTGATAATTAAAATCCAATGTCATTGCCCATCATTGGACACCTAGACACCAAATTAACAGCCACATTTATAATTACTTTATCATTGTTCGTTTCTCAAATTAAACATTTATAAAGACATTATTAAAATTCTAGTAGCCAAAAGTTCATCCAGACAAAAATGATTACTATAGTCACCTACTGCATGACCTATGACCCCAGCCCCTGGTACGTTGCCAAAGTCAAGAAATGAAACAAAAATCAAGTCATCACATTTTAGGTTATTTCTTGGCTGTCAGTGCACCTAATCTAGCTTTCCTGAACCATAGTCAATAACCAGTACTCACCTACCATACGTCCATACCACAATGATTGCAAATTCTAAATATACCTTATAATGTACAATTTTTGAAAATAAATAACAACTTACTTGTTTGTCATCATGCAAACAAATTATAGTACAATTGAAGTCAGGTCATATCTGTGTAAATGTTTGCTGCAGTATAGTTGAGCCTTGATTGAAAACTAAGGAATCAAATTCCACTTCAATATTTGAATTATTTTAAAACAATCAAATATGTTCTCCAAGTCAAAATTTCACTAATGTCATCATAACTATACCACAAATTAGAAATTAGTCCAACAAGCGTCTTAACATTTAATGTTTTTCATTTCATTGTTTTTGTAACAGACAACTATGTAAACACAATATTTCTTTTTGATGTAACAAGCAATATGTAAGCACAAAAATTTCAAACAGACTGTTCACAAATGAGAATCAAATAGCAAGAATCTAGCAGCAACACTAATAAAGAAAAAAAAATATTTCCAACAAATAAACGTTAACCCTTTTTATTCAAAATTAATCAAAGAGTTATTGAATACCAAAAGCATCACAGCAACAATGTTCTTTACTAATATACCTAACAAGTTTTAACATAACCAATAACACTATGTGACTTAGTCTATCAGTATATATGGTATAACTAATAAGTGTGTTTGTGTGTCTGTAGTATGGGTTACTTATAGTTTTTATCCAGTGTAGATTGTCAGGAATATCAGATACTTTCAAACATCAATATTATCATGTTTCAATGAATAAATTATTATATTATATTCCCTATGATCCTTTATGATAATAGTAAATAAAATCCCACTAAATATTAAGTTCCTGGTGAAATGGAAAAAACAAATCTCACTAAATTATGATAAAAATTCATGTATACACATTTATCCATACAAATGTATAAAACAAGATCACTAAATTTTAAACAGTATGAATTGTCATTCTCTTACACTTAAAACATGCTTTGCCGATTTTAAAGTGAAAACTCAAAAATATTCCCACTCCGAAAACAATCACACTTTTGTACATTAAACAAGTAACACTTCAGAACATGCAATAAGTCAAAGCAATTAATGGTTATAGCCTAAACATTATAATAAATAGTACATTATATTTTTTATCTCTATATTTTTGTACCATAAAACCAAAACTGTCCAGTAGCGTAACATAACAAAAATTGTACCTCATCTTATAGTAGTATAAAATAGTTATAATGAACTATATTATTGGCTATCAAAGTACTGAACGTTTTCCAGCCACTGAGCAATAATACTACGCTATATAACACAAATATGAAACTCGTAAACAAACCAGGCTTTACTGATTGACTGTAATATAATGTATACAACTTTAACCTGGATCGTAATACTGGCATTAATTAAGTACAATTATGTATTTGTTTTAGTACAGCTGCCATGGCATACCATGGTTCAGAAGTCATAGTTTTTGGTTTAGGAGTCATAGTTTTCGGTTCAAGGTTCAGACATTGATGAATGAGTGTTCTAACCATGGTCAAAGTTAAAAAATTAACTCCAATCCATGCCAGACATTATTTTATGTTCAAATTACGGGCAGGTCTTTAATTTCTTAACATCCATATAAAATGTTATTGATATAATTAGATACATGGTGAAATATTTAGTTAATACTCAATATTTTAAGTTCAATTGTGAAATAAGTTGTTACAACTTAGAATAATCACTCTTCAGATGGCTTCTTGGTCCCCAAAAACTGAACAAATAGGATAAAGTTTCTTGCTCAAGGAAACAACACAGTGTTTTTTTTAATATGTTTCAAATTGTGAAGCTAGATATTCAATGATAATCAGTGCCAAGTTGAAACCACTCAGCAAGGTCTGCTCCAAATATATTCATACTTACACCTTAAAATATTCATTTCTCTTAATGAATGTAATAAATTTATTATCCAATGATAACAATAAGGCTGCACATCACCAAATTTATGTATTTAATTAATTACAACTGTTCAAAACAAGGTCACATGACCTCTGAATAAACTTTATTATCCTCCTAGATAATTAAACAATCTATGTTTCTGCACCAACAACATCTGGGTCCTGTAATGACATTGGCATGTATTGACATAAAATGTCTCTGTTTGTTTACTAGTTGTAATATGACCTGTTTGACAGCTAGAGTCATTCCCAAGTAGCGCTTACAGGGCTCGCAACTAAATGTCATCCGATTGGCTCTGACAACCAATATTTAGCTTCAATCAACTTGTTACTGTTAGTAAACACTTGGTTTAGGCTAGTAAATCATGTAGCTGGCTGTCCAACCAGGCAACCTATTTTAAACTAATGTTGCACCCTGTCCTGAAAGTGTTGAAAGTAGGTAAAGAAAATTCAGACATTCAATCGTTAGCCACAACTATTCATAAACAAAATTGATTACAATACTAACCGGATAAACAACAACCTATGTTTACATACAATAAAATGACAGTCATTTATCTCAACTTATGGCCAGTCATTAAGTAGGGTGTTAACCAGGGCAATGAATATAACCGAGTACATAAAATTACATTTTTTAGAGTTAAGTTTTATGTTTATGCTCATTCATTGCCTTTACAGCTATTACCAATAGTGATCAAGTTACTGGTAGCTAACTATCAAACTTCCAGGAGAGTCTTTTACTCTGCTTAGTGCAACCAACATATCATATTGGCAAAAGGAAATTTAACCATAATTGCAGGTACCAACTTACATCTGTGTTAAGTGAAGCAATCCTAGTTAATTTCCTTGCTCAAGGAAATTACCAGTGCCTTTGTAGGGGTTCGAACCCAAGACCTCTTGATCCCTAAGTGTGCATCCTACAACTGATCTCCAGCTCCTACTATACGAATATAAAGGGTAGCTTGATAAAAGATTCCTTAACCAAGTCATATGGTAATTAACTGTTGTCTTAAAAGCTGGTATGCTGCCATTAAGTTAAACAAATTGACTTTTAAAACAATTCCCAAACCTAACACTGTTAAATATCATACAAATACAGACAAGACTTTGTACATTCCAGCACAGGTCAATTAGAACATATAACAACAAATAAACATTAATTAACCATGTCAGATATGACATTAAGACCAGTGACCATCAACTATACCTTTATACATCATTACAAACAATCAAAGCATTAAACTTACTGTAAGATGATACCTATAAATGTATAATGTAATAGTTATCAATACTTTAATCAGCATCAAATTGCAGACAAAAATCAATTAGTTTTTGTATACTATATACAAACTACTGTAAGTCAGATAATTTAAGCAAATAGTGTTTTTACCAAAGTTGGAATTACTCGTTATATTAACAAATTTCTTTACATATCATATTACCCAAATCCTGTTAAAATGCAGATCTACAACATTAATATCTCAACATTTCCAGCAAATGATAAACAAAATATTCTTGCAAGGCTGTTAAAAGGAACCAGCCACTATAAATAAAACACTATGACATTGTCAACTTGTAGCATTCTGCTCTAAAAACCTGGCTTTATAAATATTCAAAACAAGATGGAGCTACAAAAAGAAGCAAAATCAAAGAATATCCAAAATAGCTATAAAATGTAGCAAAAATTAAAAGAAATATACAATAACAAATCTAAATATAGTGTCTACAATAAAATCTTTGATATTATATATCAAGATTGACCCGCATTAAAACTGATTCAAAGTATCAGGATACTATTAGAACCAAACTTTATCAGTATACACATCATTGTTATGACATATGATATGTAATTCTATATGTATCCTTATAAACAACTATTGTTTCAAGGTGTTAAAGATATTGTTTAGCAATATAAGGTCATTACTTAGAGGTGACAACAAAATCAAATGATCAACTTTTTTATTCAATACAATATGTCATGTGACTGATATATCATTCAATATGATACGATTACCAGTGACATGTCAAAATTGGCAACAGTCATACAAAACAAACTAATGAAAAAACGCTTGTCATCTTTTTACAAAAAAATGCAAAAAAGAAAAGCTTTGTGCTAAACAACATCATGATTGCTTTCTTAATTGTATGTAATTGTATGCTTGTGTTAATTCCAATTTGTATTACTTTATAATGCATAATGGGAATGTACAGGGGAAGGGATGAACATTTCAATGCCATACCAATCTCAAACATTTCAATGCCATACCAATCTCAAACATTTCAATGTCATACCAATCTCAAACATTTCAATGTCATACCAAACTCAAACATTTCAATGTCATACCAAACTCAAACATTTCAATGTCATACCAAATTCAAACATTTCAATGTCATACCAAACTCTAACTTTTTAATGTCATACCAAACTCAAACATTGCAATGCCATACAAAACTTAAACATTTCAATGTCATACCAAACTCAAACATTTCAATGTCATACCATTCTCAAACATTTCAATGTCAAACCAATCTCAAACATTTCAATGTCATACCAAACTCAAACATTTCAATGCCATACCAATCTCAAACATTTCAATGTCAAACCAATCTCAAACATTTCAATGTCAAACCAATCTCAAACCTTTTGAATGTCATACCAATCTCAAACATTTCAATATCATACCATACTCAAACAATCAATGTCATATTAAATGCAAAAATTTCAAAGTCAATTTAATCTCAAACACCCTGACATCTAATATCAATCTACCTGAGAAAAGTAAACACTAAACAAATATTCCTGTTCATGCTTCAGACAGAATAATAGTATACTGATTTGATAAACTAAGACTTAATTTACATAGTACAATAAATGTCAAACCAATCCTTTTCCTATTAAAGAAATAAACAATGATAAACTAGAACTTGACACTCCTACAAGTTAAAACAATCTCTTCAATCACACTGTCTACTCTCTCATTCTCTCCGCCACTTCATATAAGTACAGAAACTAAAAGCAACAATCACTTCATTAGTTCTCTCCTAATAACAGACAGACTATATAATTGACACTGAGTTTGTTTTTCATGGAGAATACTGACCTAGGTCACAAAGTATGGCACATGAAGAGAAGACAATTGTTTTATAATTGTCAACTTCAAGGCTTGTCATGCAATAGCACATTACAATAGAACAAATTACGCTGTTCCACATAATGAAATTTTATCCAACATGCAAAATGACATGTCAGTCCCAGAAAATCTCTTTGGCAAATTCTAAACTCAGTTTTCTGTTTAAGAGAAGAATATAAAAACATCATGTGCTAGAATGTGTTCTAATTTGATAAACATGTATTCCAAATTCAAAGTCACAGCTGCCCGGCTAGCTCAGTTGGTAGCACGCAAGTCTACTGATCGAGGGTCGTGGGCTTTGTTCCCGGGTGGGGCATTCTTTCATGGAGCTTGGTCATGAATTTATTTCTACAACCATCCTCCTTCCTACCAATGATTCTTAATTATGTAGGGCAGTTGTCAGTCACTGACAAAAGTATGTGCTAAGTAGTTGGTTAACAGCTTAATCCAGAGATTTAGCCTTTCCAGGAGCAGTGAGTAGGTTGACTGACCGCCATTATATGACCTATACAATGTGTTGATATGGTGTTAAACCCAACAAAGAAAACAAAAACAAATTCAAAGGCAAAACAATATTAGTCAACGAATACCCTTTTTGTAGTCATTCAATAAATAAAAAAAAGATTCTCAATAAAGACAGCGCATTTAGTTCTTAAATAGAAATATACCCTTGAATAAAATAAAACTAATATTGATACAAAGTTCAGATTAAAACTAAAGGAACAATGGTCATTTAATACAAGGTCAACCAACAGTACAAACAAACAACACTGGGAGTTTTTTCAAGGATTCTTTTGACATGTACTCAAAGACATTGGTAACAAATGGAGATGTTTTTAAATAAACAAAACCATCTATCTAAACTCTGAAAACAAACTATTCTACAAATGGATAAAATTAAACTCGGGTTTAGCGCAAAACTGTCGCGACTCAATTTAAGAAAAGAGTGAGTTACTGCCGTATAGCTCTCAACACACAAAATGGGCGTGTCTATTGTCTTTCTGGGAGTGTTGTCACAGTAACTAGAATTCAAAGAGTTATAGGTCAGATATATATCAACAATACATGCTGAGCATAAACATAATTCCCATAAAGTTATTTCTCCTAGTAAAACACAGAAAAAAATGTGACAATAGATCAAAGATCTGTTTATAAATACATGTAGGAGGGTTATGAACTGATATTTTCTATTTGTAAAAGACAGGTTAACTTCATGAGTAGTAAAGTATGGATTTGTTTTTCATAAATATTTAAAAAAAATTATCTTCCTGTTGTCAATGTTCAGTGTAGTATAAAGTATTATTTTGTTAACCAGGGGAAATAATGGCTATTCTATTCACTGAAGTTATTGTTCGTTTTTTTCTCAACTGTCGAAACATGAATAATTTCATGGTGAATGCATTTGTTAAAATATTGTCGTAATACATCCATGAGTTTCCGATAGTGTGTATTATGATTGAGTAAAGCTGCTTATGCCGCATGATAATGTTTTAGTCAAGATATTTTTAATAACAATTAGTCCACCAGTACAAAAACAATGCATTCAATCAACGTGAAATTATTCAAGCTTTGACAGTTGAGAAAAAACGGACAATAACTGTAGGATAAAACATTTTGAGTGAAATCAACTTTCACATGAGTTCAAACTCGCATCTGGAAAAATGTGTACCTTTATCCCTTCAATTTAATTCACACAATTGATCATTTTACAAGCATACAGAACAATAAGCTGCTCACAAAAATGAAGTTTTATTATAAAAATGTAAACATTGTAAAGTCAAGAGTGGGGAGTACATGATGTGAAGATGAACTTATTCCAAACATCATACAGCCAAGTTCCAATTTCATGACCTAAAACAGGATCTAAAAATAGGGACCTTTTTTCTCAAATTAAGCATTGGGGACTTACAAATCATACAAAATCACATTATTTGAAATAGGGACAATATTTTTTTCTAAAATTAAGCATTTGGGACTTCGAACTCATAAAAAAATCACATGATTTTGCAATAAAAAAATTTGGTCTTCATAAGGAATCGTCTCTGTTACTTTCAAATATTAGCTATATAAAATATCATCAAATATCAGGTACATAAAACAAGACACAAAGGAACCATTTCCCACAGTATTCATCATGTAGCTAGAACTAATAACAGTATTTATATCATTATTATATTTCATCATCTCAGTGAATTATTCTCTAGAGGAATGAAGAAAGTTTCATAAGAGAAAACAAAACATTAAATCAACATTATTAACAATGTTAGTACAACACCACATGGTCCTAAACAATCAATATCATGTTATTCTTATTAAATTAAGTATATTTTATTACTTAGTATTAACATATAAAGAAGTAATTATATAAGTTTTGTTTATAGCACAGCAGGGAAAATAATATACGCTATAAACATCTTATATAACCCTTAAAGTCATTTGAGAAATTTTATTCATCATCCACATACTCACCATAACCATCATTATTATTGTCATCATCATCATCAACAGCATTATCATTATTATCAATATTACCATCATCATCATTTTTATTATTTTTACCATTATTATTATTTTTATCATTTTTTTCATTATCATATTTTTTTACGATTATAGTCATTCTTATAATCATCATCATAAATATTATTATGGCCATTATAATTTTAAAAATACAATAACTATTATCACTTCAGTATATGTGAGAAAATTCTCATGAACAGTAACTGTTGTGTGTTTAGTTTTGATTCTAACATTTCAACTAACAACTTATGATTCATTAATATGCACAACACCTTTCATTTTTTAAAAAATCAACATTGAAATGATATATATATAATCAAAGCACTGAAGGCACTGAATTTGTTCGGGTTTGAAAAGTGGAATTCAATATCCCGCTCCAACAAAACATTCGTTCACTAAGTACAGTTCAGTGATATTAGTTTGATAGCAGACCAGCACTGTTCCGGTTCAAAACACTATAAACAATGAACCTATAAATACAACAGGTAAACCGGACAGGCGAACACACTACTGTTTTTTTCCACACAATCACCTCAAGTCAAAGGGGTCATTCTTAAAACCATTCAATAACTGCCGTTTATAAGGTATCATTCATGCACATTTATTATACTGCATCTGTATGCAAAATAAATGAAGTCCACTATTCAGACATTATTCAAAGTCATTTACTATGATCTTAGAACTTTTCCTATAGAACCATTCTATTACATAAGATAATGTAACATCTCTACTGACAACTGGCACAAACAACGGGTTCATGACTGAATAGTTGATATCATTCTATTACATAATAAGACCTAAAGAGCTCAACTGTGACGCTTAACTCATAAGCTATAATACATGTGCTTCAGTATAAACCGAATAACAAGTGTATTTCAGGAATTATTGCGCCTGTCATAGCAGATGATCATTTTGAATTGGTCTATACTTATATAATGAGGGACTTACTTCTGGATTCGGTAAATTTTCAAAGTGGGAAAGGGTCTGAAATACGGTATATATATTTGTTCAGGACTGATGTCCCAAACAAATAAAAACCAGATTCTGATCACTGAAACCCAAGATAGAAAAATATATCATAAAACCTCTTAAGTAAGTAAAAATTATCATATATAAGTGAATCACATAGTAGAAATGATAATATATCCCAGAGAAAGTAGACTAATAAGATCACCACTAAGAATAACTACTTATTTAAACAAAAATTTCTTCAGAATTTTTTTTTATTTTTCGATCAATTTTTTTTTTTTTTTTACAAACAAGTACCAAAGTGACCTTGAGAACTTTCAGACTACCCAGACATCTAACTTGATCACAATAAATGAAGTTCAAGGAATTTATAGAAGACAGAATATATTAACACAATAACAACTCAAATTAGAGAAAAAAACAACAAGGATTATTTGTAAATTATTATGCAGTAGACAAAATAAATATTCAATTTCACATTTGCAGACCAATTATTTATGTATCTGTGGGTCATATTACATAAAATTGTATGACAACAATCATCAACAGACAAAACCAGAACCTACTATATTTTTTATTATCAATCATTTATAGAGCTATATTTATTATGAAGAATAAGGTATAAACATTGCATCAAAATTATTGTTATTTAATCAACAACCATTGCATCAGTTTTAAATTGAATCAAATGTATGAAATAGGCGTATGATTTTTTGTAGTCTTAAGATCTTTTGTAATATGACACATACCCATTTTACCAAACAGATAAATTTCAAGATTTAAGTCTGCTGGCAAATAAATTATATGTATCAGATTTGCAGACAAATAAATATAAAGTTTTAGATTTGCAGACAGACAAATTCTTAGATTTATAACAGACAATGTGATATTAAAACCTGCTTGATTATATATTTCATAACTAATACTTCATGGCTAGACACTAAGTTTTCAAGTAGGCTGCTCAGTTGGACAACCAGCAGCTATATACACATTTTTTTACTTGCACAAACCAAATGTTTACTGGCAGTATCAAGATGCCAGAACCCAAATATAGGTCTTCAGGGGCAAAAGGACAACCTGTAATGTTGAATCTTTATTAAATTAAAAAATCAATCCCGAAAACTTGTACAGAAACATTTTTGGAAGCAGTAAAGCAATATTCCTTTAATGATAATTTTTAAGCAAATTTTCATTTAATAAACTGTAAAAAGTGGTGAGTTTATGCATAAAAATCGACCCCTGTTAGTAACAGTCAAGATGGTCTCTGTGCATTTTGGTGATTTTTATTTCATATTTCTCACAATGTATGGGAGGGTATGCCACATAGATTAAGAATTTACTTTCTTAACACTATCAAAGACACTGACGGGTTATTTTAATGATAAAAAGATTTAACTAATTCTGTGAAAGGGAAGCTTTAAGAAACATTCAGACATATGGGTGCATGGGATTGACAAGAGATGTTATATATTGGTTATACAATGACAATAAGCAGATGGTGTCATCACAAAACTAATTATTTTAGAAATCTTTACAGTATCAAATAAAAGTTACCGGTACATTTAAACTAGGCCATCATAAGAAAATGTTTGCTAGCAGTCTCCCGAATGACCAACCAAATTGCAGACACTCACATAAATACATTTTTCAGCAATCCAGACAAAAATATTATTTGCTATGTCAAAGAAAATTCCTTCTCACTATGGAGTAAAAATATTCATTAAATATTTTTAGTAAAAAAGCTTACTATCAAGTCATCATATTTAACTTACTTCTCAAAAAAAAAACAAGTAGAATGTTTTTCTATCTCCCTACTTACCTTCACTAAAATTGTTCTGGAAACAAGAACTTGTTAATTATATAGCCTTATTTCTCCAAGTCAATGTGTAATTTTTGTATTCATACAAATGTTGCCTAAATTATTACCATACAGAAATAATATATGTTTATTATCTGCTATATATCAAACTTATTTTAATAATATAACAGTAATCTGGGAAAATTTATATTTTTTTGGGTGCAATCCTTAAAGCCCCTTTATAAAGACTAACACTCACCATAGACTACAAAGAAAATAGATATTTTATCTAGAAAATGTTTTACATTATTCATTAACAGTTTTTTTTTTAAATAAATGAATTTTGTACTAAAAACATATATTTATGTTACTTATTACATTTCAAAGTGAAAGTAGATTGAAACAGTTTTGATCACAATATGTTTAAGTTCAAATCTCAAGATAGAAAAATCATCTTCCTCCAAAATACAAAATGAATCTGGAAGACAATTTTTATCTAATGTATTCAAGGCAAACAAAAGAATGAAACAGTGTGCTCTTATAAATTGAACCCTGTTATTTTAGAAATGTACACTTTGTCAAGCTTTAACTGAGAAACCCAAATGGTTTGACATGTTTATTTTGTCTCTAAAGCATGCTGTATTTTAATGACTACAATATTCTAAAAACAGTTTTTCATGCCTGCTGTAAATGAATATTTTATATAGTGGCTCTAAACTACCACAACATAACTGATACCGATAAATAATATGTCATAAAATGCAAACAGAATTATATAGAATAAATCAACTTAGAAAAATAAGTATACATCAACATTGCAGGCTATCACTTTGCTATATTAAAGTATTCTACAAGCATCAAATTCTATCACAGAAAAACCTTCCAAGTTCTTCTTCTCTTGTCAAACAAAGCCATATTTAGATATTAAATAACCAAAGATTAATATTGTTCCTCTTTTTTTCTATATTTATAAAACATAGCTGTCACACCAGCAGTCCTCAGTAGGCTATATTTACCATCATTGACAGATATATTTAATTTTACAGTATATATCATACGATGTCTACATGTCAGTAAAAATAGATTCTAAGCAACTTTTAGACTTCGTGACATCATATATAACTACATTTATACATACATCATTTCAAGTATTTTGAAATCTTAGATATATCACAGTTTCTAAGGAAAGAATATCTAAATAATTGATGTACTAGTACACGAAAGTCAAACATTTCATTGGGGATTTTATTTCACGGGTTTTTGTATGGTGTAATATTAATCATCAAGGTTTTTGTTGTCTAAATCTAGTTGACTGTCTTTTGTATTTAACAATGTATCTTTCTGAGTTTAAAACAACACAAACAAATCAAATCTAACCCAACCAAATCAAGCACAACACAATAGGACACAGAACAAATCTACACAACAACAATGCTCAATAACCAAACCCCAACACAACACAATGCAGCAGGATTCAACCCAACCTAAGAAAACACAACCAAAACTCAAAAAATTAAACTAAATTCAATATTATACAATACAATACACATAGCTATAAAATCTCATAATTTGAAAAATTGTTGCTTAACAATGCAGGCAAAGAATACAACAAAACCATTTCATTTACTCTTCTTTATAGTTTATTGACAAAAAAGGGAGAAATTCTTGTAGGTGAGCATGGAAGTGGATACTGTTTTCTATAATACAATTCAATGCAAAGCAACACTACAATGCAAAGCTACACAATATATAACATGAGATAACAAGAGCTGTCAGAGGAGACAGCATGCTCGACTAAGCAAGTATTTGTCACAGGAGATGTGGTTGATGATAAGGAACATACATATTTCAAAATTTGGAAATATAACCTTAACACATTTAAAGTAAAAATAAATTCTTTAAAATTTTAAGTTCATGGGAGACAATTTTGAAAAAAATGTATTTGGAGTTATGAACCTTGTCAAATGAGATGTGGTTGATAATAAGGAACATATACTTAAAGTTTGAAGTCAATACCTAAAGAAATAAAACAGTTGCAGTAAAAACAAATATTTGTTAAAGAAAATTCTAAGTTCAAGGGCAGATAATTTTGAAAAAAAATGTATTTGGAGTTATGAACCTTGTCACATGAGATGAGGTTGATAATAAGGAACATATATTTTAAGTTTGAAGTTGATACCTTAAGAAATAAAAAAGTTATAGTAAAAAATATTTTACTGCGCAAAAACTTTAATCAGAAATGTGGACGCGGATGCCGATGCTAGGGCCAGTAGGAGAGCTCTTCATTTACCTCGTAAAGTCGAGCTAAAAAAGCATAAAATCAGAAATGCTTTCCTAAGTAAGGCTTATAAATCCTTAAATTATAGCAGACTACATGTTATGTCTTCAAAATTTTGATATCTTTTCCTGCCGTGTTTTTAATCATACAACACAAAAGATGGACCCACATTTTTTACACACACTTATTTCTTACCTTCAAGTTTTAGCAATGCTAATGTAGCTCTTCTATCTAAAAACAAACCAAGATGTACAATTTCTGGACCATATTCTGTTGGTAGTTTATCATCTAAAAATATACAAATAAATTATCTATACATATATTCGTAAGCGAAAACTACCTATATCTTCTTACCCCCCAGTTCTACTAAACCCAAAATAACATTACATGCATATTAAATTGTGTTCTGTAGGTGCACTGAAACCATTTGTTGCCAGGATCAGTGGTAGCAATGCATATAGTGAACTTCATACCAAATATATAATTTAGTCATTACCTTAATGAGAATTTCAGTCAAGCAAAACAGGAAAGGTTCCCAGATCAACATATATTTGAACAGGAGTCAGGTAAAAACAGTTTAATTACTGAAAGAGAGGTCAATTCTTAGACCCTTTCAGACCCTGTTCTTATTGTACTACCTGAGTCAATCTCATTTTAAGCCACCTGGCTAGCTCAGTTGGTAGCACGCAAGTCTACAGATTGAGGGGTCGTTGGTTCAATTCCTAGGTGGGGCAAACTTTCATGGAGCTTGGTCATGAAATTATTTCTACAGCCATTCTCCCTCCTACCAATGATTTTTCATTATGTAGGGCATTTGTCAGTCACTGACAAAAGTATGCGCTTAGTAGTTGGTTAACAGCTAAATCCAGAGATTTAGCCTTTCCAGGAGTGAGTAGGTTGACTGACCACGGTTATATGACCTATACAGTGTGTTGATACGGAGTTAAATCCAACAAACAAACAACAATCTCATTTAGCTACCTGAGTCAAGACTTAGTGCAGATTGATTTAGCAGTATTTGATTTTAGTGAAGAAACCTACCTTCGATCTAAAATTGTGTTTGACAAAAGTAATCTTATAAATTACATGTACTTATAATTTATTAAATACAACAAATCTAATAGTTTTTCCAATCAAACTTCTTTTAATTTAAATCTACAGGAAGTAAAAGCAGATAGACAATCAGATTCTGTACTATTGTAATTGTCTCGCAAATAATATTTATGAAGCTAACAAACAATGAAACTCATTAATACAGGCTGTCTCAGAAATAGCTAACAGTTAATTGAAACAAAAAAGGAAGTGTTCTGACAAATTATTACAAATATTCTAAATATAAAATTTCAATTAATTCTAAGGCTTATGATGTTCTACAAGAACACCATAATTAAAGTCAAGCCTATTAATAAAACCATGATATTAAGTCATGTCAGATATCAAAAGATGAACAATTTCTTGTATATTTTCTTCTGTATAATTTCCTCAGTCTGAATGTCATGAAACCAATAAAATTCAAAAGTTGCGCAATAAGGAGACAAACTTTTACCTTGACCTTACAATTTCTTATACAGAAAAATTTGTCACATAGGTAAAGCCATTATTGAGTTTTATCAACTGAAAATTCTTTTTAAAGTATTAAACAAGAAATGTAATGTGGAAACCACATTAAAGCTGGATTTAAAAACTTTAACACAATAATTAAAAAGGAAAATAATCCATAATAAAGCCAGGTAGAGTTGTGGTTACTGTCTAATTCTGTTCATCACATGGTATGTTATCATTGAATGAAGTTTCATAAAGATCTGACAATAAATGGCAGAGATATATGCTAAATTAAAAACTTTAACGCAAACTTCAGCGCAATTGTTAACGACACCATACACCCGCCCAACCGCCCACCCGCCATGTTTTGCCAAACTATTAGCTGAATTTTTCATTGAAAAATCCAGCTAAAAATTATAAACCTCTAGAAAAATATCATATAAAGTATGTCTCTTTATTTCAAATATAAATAGTGTTTCTGTACTTACATACAAATAATTTTATGAATATCGATCTTTGTTATTATACAAGTAAAATGTTGAAAATAAGAAATAGTAACAAAAAACTAAAGCCTTGTATTTAAATACCAAGTCAAAATAAAAATAAACTATTTTATTGGTGAAAGCTTAGATTATTGCCAATAAATAAAAATTCACTGGTATTTTAGTGTTTTAACAAGCATGGAAAACAAGAATGAGAAAAAGATAAGTTTTAATGATACTACAAATGTTAATACGTCAATAAAATTAAGTGAGAGATTTTGAAAATTTATTATTTCTCAATGTTAAATCAAAGACTTTCTTCATCAAATAAAGATTGTTATGACTAACTTATAGCAAATAAATACATTGTATTATTTGATCCAGAAATTTAATTCATAAGAAAGAAACTATCAACAACATGGTCCATGGTTCAAATCTGAGAGGTTGTAGGTTCAATTACCAGACAGAGCATACTTTTATGGAGTTCGGTAAAAAATTTAGCCTTTCCAGGAACAGTGAGTAAGTTGACTGATCGCTGTTAAATAACATATACAATGTGTTGCTATGGCGCTAAACACATCAACAAAAAAGCAAATCTTAAAAAGACATCTTAAACTGACTCCAGATAGTTTTAAAAAAAAATATCAAGAATGTCTAGACAGAATCATTTTACATGTTGAATTTTATCACCAATTTCAGAAACTTCATAATTCTCCAGTGATTTAATATCATATGTTCAACCAAGCCCTCGTTAATATTCTACAACAATAGATGAAATAACAGTTGATTGCTTCATTTTACTGTGGCTTGTCAAAATACAATTAAGTTAGTATCATATTACAAACAGCCTTTAATGCATTTTCCAAGTCTATGGACAACATCAATAATGCAGAAGTAACTGAGTAAATGCATTTAAATGTCATTGCTTAAAGCATGCTAGAAGTTCAGTATACAAAGCTGATTAACAATGATAGAACAGTCTGACATAGGATAACCAATACCAACTACTGTATGACGTTATATTGTGTTATAATTCAAGGTGGAATACTTTCAGGGTATCATATTTCATAAACAATCTGTCTCTCAGTATTGTCACTAATGATTTGGATCGGTGGAGTTTAAAATCCAGGGTATATAGTCACGTGATCTTCCGAATTAAAACAAGCTCTTGTTTATTTATTTATTTATTGGAGTTAACGCCGTGTCAACACAATTTTAGGTCATTTTACGGCATCCAGCGCACCTAATCTAGCTTTCCTTGAACCATTGTCTATAACTAGTACTCACCTACCCTGAGTTCCACAAGGCCGGAAACTTCTCCATATTATCTAATCAATGGAAGAAAATCGACATTATTGTCAAATTTTCATGGAAGGGTATATCCTCCCAGGGTGGGATTCGAACCCGCACCCCCTCGGGCACAAGTATCCAAATCCCGGCGCGCTACCAACTGCGCTATCGACCCGGGTAACAAGCTCTTGTTTTTTATCAAATTCTTGCAGGAGTCAAAAATAAAAAGGATTCAAATAGAGAAAAATATCAGTAACATTTCTTTGTCTGGAACACCCAGATTGGCCTGTGAGTTGTAACTATATACTCAGAATCCTCTGCACAAACTGTTTTCGGCACATAACCTTGTTGACCATTTGATTAATCTTTTGTGAGGAAGATTCTGAGCAGCTGATCAAAACTCACAGGATCAATTGGGATATTTCTGGGAAAGAAAAGAATTCCTCATTTTACATCTACCTGAGAGTAGTCTGGAAAAACATATCTATGTTTACTTCATCAGTTGTAAGTGTAGATCATGAGACTAAAGACCCTTAAGAAGTTACAGTGATTTGAATCCAGCAACCTTAAACCATTCAACCACTAATGTATACACATGAGTTATGTGTCACAAAGTTTTAATATCACATGATTGAATGTGAGAAAACAACAATGTCAATATCAGACATTTACCAAGTCATGGATACATCATTCACAAGTCAACAAATATCAATTACACTGAAATCTACTATGTGACAATTGTATTTAATTACACGAAAAAAACTATCTAATTACATCTTCACTATTTAATTACAATGTACACCCAAACAAAACATTGCTAGGTAAATCAAGATGTTACAATGTCAACTTGCCACCTAGCAACTGACTGCTGGGTACATTTGTACTTGTGAATATATTCCATGTAAAAACAAACAATTTGCTCCTAACAATACCACATGGTACGTAGGTCAACTATTATTACATAACACTGAATATCATGAGCTACTCACTAAAAGAAAGCATGAGCAGTAGCTGGTCTAAAATTAACAATCAGTATAAAATATTATCAAGTCTATTGATCATAAATCACTGAGCAGGAGGAAAGTACTGGATAGTCTGATACTTTATTTATTGTACAACTGCCTATCCCAGTTTCCAGAATACCAGCAGCAAGTGAAAAATAAAAACCCGGATTTGATTGATTGATTGATTGATTGATTGATTGATTGATTGATTGATTTCTTGCTTGAGTGATTGATTGAGTGAGTGATTATTTATTTGATCGATTATTTGATTGATTGATTATTTGATTGATTGATCAATTCTTTGATTGATTATTCAATTGATTGATTATATAAAGACCAATTATGTTATTGCAAAGAATGCAATGTTTAAGTCCAAAATAACTTATTTCGGAAGAAAAAGGTCCCCATATTAAGTCCCTAATTTTGAAGGTCCATGTAGTGGAACTTTACTGAGCAAACAAACAATACTAACCATAGATAAGTTTAGCTAATGTCACTATATCATCCAATGTATATCTTTTACCACGACTTTCTTGTTTACTACACACAGGAAACATTGATTTCAACTTTCTAGGTTTCTTCTTAAAGGAGTCTGAAAAATTGTATTGAAAAATACATATTATATTAACATTTATACAACCATATATCATAATTATAGTATGAGATACTGAGCATCATAATATGACACACGATATGATAATATAAAAATTTATTGTATAGGGTAGGAGCAGTGGTCAAGATGTAGAATGCATGCTAAAATATCAAAAGGACCCAGATTCAAACCCTGCAAGGGACACTGCTCACATTTAATTTCCTTGAGTAAGAAATGTACGAATAGTTGTTCCACTCAAGCCAGGAGTAATTACTGCACAGCAGTCATCAAATTTAGACAGTGGACTGTGGACCAAGACTTTTAATAATCTCTATACAAGACAATAATCTCTATACAAGACAATAATCTCTATACAAGTTATAATTAGCCATTACAGTTACAATAATCTCTATACAAGTTATAATCATACAGTAAAGTTCCACCATGAGAACCAACTATGTTATAGCAAAACATGCAATTTTAACGCCCATAATGCCTATTTTGAGAAGAAAAAGATTGCCATATCAAGACCTCTCAGATTCAAACCCTGCATGGGACACTGCTCACATTTAATTTCCTTGAGCAAGAAATGTACTTAAAGTTGTTCCACTCAAGACAGGAGTAATTACTGTAAAGCAGTCATCAAATTTAGACAGTGGACCAAGACGTAGGTCCAGTGACTTTTAGAATGTTAGTGATTAAACAGTCTGCCAACTTTTACGACCTGTTTTCATAATTCAATAAAAAATCATTTAAAAATAAGGTATTTCACATGTGAATGAAACTGAACTGATGAACTCAAAAAACTGTTTGCTTCAGATGATTTTTCTGTGTGTATATTGTTTGGTCAGGTTGAAGTTAATAATAATGCTTAATAATTTAATTGGACAGCATATTTCAACAAATCACCAAGATCTAGTTTCAGTCAAGTTATCTCTCAATTGGTTGTGTAAAAATCCATTTTGCAGCACTAAATATCCAGTCCTAGTGTAAGTTTGTCAAGAAGACTGATACAGCTGATCTCATGATTTTATAATATTATTATTAGAGAGTACAAACCTGTTTTACTATGAAAGTTATCATGTTTTTTTAGTTTAGGTGATGTTTTTGTTGTTGTCACACTATCTGTATCTGATTCATTATTTCCAATGTCGCTCTGTTCTTGACAAGTTCCTGTGAATATATGACATAATATTTAAGTCTATAGGATGTCAACCAATAGTAAACATGTAAATAATAGTACTTAGGTCAACTTACATTTAAGGATATATATAAACATGGAGAATTAATTAACAAGTAGAATTAATTAATAACCGCTCCTACCCTGGTAGAGGGTATTCTGAACTGTAGGCATTTCTACGTAAATATACACTTAGTAGATGATCACTATGGTGTTCCGAATGACCCCCGGCTTTTAGGCCAACAGAAGTTAATCTGTAACATTTAGTTATATGCTTGTCAGGCCAAGATTCTTTGGCCCTAGAGATACCAGCATCCCATATAAAGAAAATGCATCATATCGAAAATATCAAAGAGAGATTGGGTTGACTTTTAGCTGTATTATAAAAATCAATTATCAGATCAACTGATCTTAATTACCCTGAATTGCTTCATTGACAGGCAGACACTGACTTTTTCATAAAGAAGATAGATTAATGCCCCCATATATTTTATGCTACAGGGGTCTCCTGAAGTACTACAGCTAACATACAAAACTTCATTTTTTTCATACTTTTTTTCATATACCACTCCAGAACCTACTCCACCTGTGCCCCCCCCCCCCCCTCTCCACACTTAGAACACCATCAAATCCAGTCCTGCTTGTATTGATATAGTACATTCATCAATTTGTTATAACTCATCAAAAATACACTATTCCATTAATTGACTAAATAAACAATGACAACCACAGAAATCAAACTTCAAAGCCATCATTGATTACATAACAAGATTAGTAATGATTATAATGTCATAAAATATATGATAATTGTACTTGACACTTAGTATTTCAGGCTCTATTTAATAACTAAAAGGGCAGCTTTCAGAAACACACTCAGTATGAGTGTACACAAGTAACAAAGGTTTTATTTAAGGACATATATGTATATCTATGTAATCTGAATAACTATATAGTTTGAGATTACAGTCCAAGATTCACATACAGTTTATACCAGTTTATTAATCCTTCAAAAGTTTTAAAATACAAGGAAATAAATAAACTTGCATTTTACATTGTTTTCAATATTTATTTAGTACCATATCAATGTAGGAGCAGCGGTCAACTAGCAGGACAAGCCATTATGGATCAAGAGGTCTGAGGCTGGAACCCCACTAGGGGCACTGCCAATTTCCTAGAGCAAGAAATTTACCAACAGTTGTTCCACACAGGTGCAAATGGGTACTGTGTGGGATTAGCTGCCTGAATGTGCTTTCAATGATCAGTGGTTTTCATACAAAATTGATTTGTCAACTGAACATGTTTATGGAAACAGACATTAAATTGCTATTTTACCTTTTTTTTACCATCATACTGAACTCTACTTACCATTTATTTGAGGTTCATTATCATGATTTGTCTTAGCTTCAAGTTCAAATCTTTTCTCTTCTAGTAGTTTCTCTAACTCATCATGTTCAGATATAGATATACCAGTATCAGTCTCTACATTGTTGGTGTTTACAACTGGTTCTGTATTCTGTATAGATTTTACTTTCTTCTTTTTCTTCTTTTTCACCTCTATATATCAGAGAGAGAAATTGTTCATAGGAAAGTTAAGCTATAAAGACCACCAGGCTTATTGCAAAATCTTGTGAATTTAGATAATTTTTAAGTTCTAAATGAAAAAAAGGTCCCAATACCTAAGTGAGCTAAACCATTATACAGTTAAGTTCCACCATAAAGACTACATTTGTTATTTAAGTAGTGTCTTAGTGACATTTTTTTAGTTCCAAATGTTTGTAAAGAAAAAATTAGCTATATTAAGACCATTCGACTATAAAAATCATCATTTTTAATGATCTCAATAGTGGTACTTAACTATACCGCCTTTCCTCAGCATACAAAAAGCTTAAGTGGAATTTTCAAACACATGATTTGGCAATATAACAGGTTCATCAAAACTGTAAGGACTCATGTAAGTAACTTGTTATAACCTTAGTCTACCGCACAAACAAAGAGATTCAATTCTTATTAAAAAATGAATAATCTGATCCCTTCAGCAGTCATTATAAGCAGAAACCCTAAAGCAAGAATGACACTTTTAAACAACCAAAATATACAATACATTGACTGCCATCACACTACAAATTAAAATCTATAAAAAGTTAATTTTTTTTCAAAATATTTTGTGATGAAGCGCAAGAAGTTCACATAGGTACACATTAAATATTTCTAAGGGAGGTAACTGCCTATGAGGTTATGTCACATTCTTTATAGGTTGTCTCCCTTGAAATTGCCAAAACACCCTAGTAAACAATATAAACATTACTTACCTATAAGTTCCGGTTTAAAAGGGTAATCTTTATATTTCCATACATGTACAGCAAAATCATCCCCACCAGTGATGACCTCTGTAGGGTCAAGGGCATTCCATTGACAACAAAGTATTTTACTGATATGACCTTGATAACAAGCTAATATCTCAGAGTCTGCAACATTCCATACCTATCAAGGAAATACAAATATATATACCTAACAATAATTTGAAATAGCTAGATGAAGTAAGTATTAGTTAAGAATAATAATATAATAGCAGAAATTGAATATCCGTCTATATTTTTATAGAATAGCAAACTTATAATTTGCAGCTAGTATGCCTCTTTCTCATTACTCCGTGCCTTCTCATTCGATCCGTGCCTTAATAAAAACGGTTTATCAACACGCGCGGACATCGCACGTGTCCGAATTCTATGCAAGTTCGTAGCGTTCGACCTGCTCAATCAGTTTACAGAAAAATATTCAGAACTAACATGCATTATTGCTTGAAGAACAAAAATCAATACGTTCTCATCACGATTTTGCTCAAAATTGATAAAAAATAACCATATTTCGCTAATTTGATGCAAAATCTAGCCTGACCTACTTGTATTAAATTTTCTTTACACATGGCGGCCATTGTTTTTGTGTGTGCAGGTACGACGCGTTTCATTGGTTGACCTATTTTGCTTAGCTAAGGGGTTCAGTGCGGGGTATTGATTTGCACTCATTATTCAATTAGCGCTTTAAGTTGGCGTTAATTAGGTCTAATTTAACTTATTAAAATCGTTTGCAACGGATAATCCAAACATTTTTTGTGGTTTTATGAAAAGTCCATTACATTCCTTGTTTATTGTAGACTGTTTTTGGACCTCTCAATATATTTTAGTTCTAGAATTTACGTTATAAAAATAGTTATACATAGTTACAAATATACCTGTGATTGTCTACATTCTAATTAAAGTGAAAAAAACGATATTAAACTATTCTCTAGTTATAAGTTTTGAACATTAAAATCTGCTCTAAGCACCGTTGAAACAAAGTTATTTCTAGATATACAATAGCTTCAACACTAACATATTTCAAGAGTAAGAAAAATAATACTTCCCCCCTGTGGAGCCCCAATATGTATAGACCAAAGTCAAGGACACGAATCCATGGAGAAACAAACAGCTGATTGACATGGACTATACGCAGCATTGAAAAAAGGTGAAAAAGTTAGTTTAAGTGATAGTTATTCAAGATTTTTTGCTCAATTTGTTGATTTAGATGTTGGTACATGTACACAATATATTTATATTTGTGACCCGATTTCCTAATCCATCTACCGCGCATGCGCAAAAATAAAGGTTAAGGGGCACGAATTTACGAGAAGAGAGCATACTCCTGGTCATTGAGCTACAGGTACCTAACTTTCTTACAATCTACCATGAAAGTAAAGAAGTTATCATTTTGCTTTTTTAACAGCAAAGTAAAAATGAAATGTAAAAGATTGACACTGTTTGAAAAGAAGCAATTGCAAGCGCATATCTTGCTCAAGGATTCAAATCTGGCACCTAGATTTTTTATCCTACCAATGTATCACTGCTGACAAATAAAGTTAAGACTTACCATAGCATTACCATCATATGACACAGATAACAATATACCATCAGTATGTGGACTCCAAGATAATCCTGTTATACGATTCTTATGACCTTCAAGTGTCCTCCATGACTCTGTTGTTTGTAATGGTTGAGCACTTGAATCTGATTCTGTAATATTAAAGTTAAAATCTATCTCAATTTTTACATAAAGTACAAATATGTAACACTTCAAGCCATCTAAATTATTACACATATATATTACATTATATATAATGCAGTATTCAGGGTCCAAGCAGGCAATATGCTGTATAAGAGAGCAATTCTTCTGGAACACAGTTCCCAAACTCAGAATATAAAATAAAGTCCATTTTTTCAAAACTGGAATATTAGGGGTTTGGTAGCTCTTGAAAATTTCCGAGACCAAGAGACTACTATGCTTACTAGCTGGGTTACAATAACCAGTGTTATAACATAGCTAAGCTGAATTCAATTTCAAATGTAACAAGAGATTAAAAGATTGTTCAAATGGACATTGTTAAACATTCATGGGGCCAGCAAACATGAAATTAGCTCATATAAAGGTACACAGTATGATACGTACAAGTGATTCATCTTTTTAATTTGCAGTTTCATTCATACCAGAAACTTTTGTGCATATATGGTAAATTGGGTCAAAAGGAAATGTACATGACCTTGATCATGTCACATGCCAGTATTAGATAGTGAACATTTTAATTAAGGCTCAAACTAGGCTAACTCAATCTAAGGATATGGCTCAATATTTTACCTGGCATCAATCTATTTACTGTATTCAGCTATGTATAAAGCCCCTAGAAAACTGGTAAAAAACATACCTAACATATTTCTGAGATCTAGAACACATATATTATGCTCATTAGATCCTAAAGCTACATAATGTTTATATAAAGAACCATTAGGTGTTGCCATGGTGATATAAGGATGCCATACAACACAGTTCACTAGTTTATGATGTACTTGTACTACAGCTAACAGTGTAAAGGTCCCACATTTGTAGAATTCAACAGTCCTGAAATAAAAGTATAGAAAAAAAACTATAATAAATTATGGTGCTTAAGAGTTTTTACCTTTTTTAATAAATTATTAGTCACATTGTGGCATTCATTTTTTCTGGAGAGGTTTATAGACTTAAGTTTTCAACCAAGTACTAAGAGCACATGCTCACCAATGGCTGACTACTTGATATAAAGGTAGGAAACAAGTAAATCTGTGAGCTAATGCTCACTAGTGATACCCCCGCCAAAATCTAAAAATATGCCACAAACAGGAAGTGAAGAGCAAGGAGCATGAAATCGCTTTACACCACATGGGACTATGGGATGAAGCAATATGCAAAGTATTAGGCTGCTGCATGATATAGTTGCTGAGAAAACTGCGACGGAAATTTTGTAACGCACGGACGCGGGTAAAACAGTATACCCCCCTCTTCTTCGAAGCGGGGGTGTAATAAAATGGCTGTAGAAAATGACTTAACTCTATAAGTTTGTTTAAGCCCTGCCCAGGTATCCAATCCATGAGAGTGATAAATAATGTTTCAACATAAAAAATACAACAGATGTCTATTTACCTCTCTCAAGCTTTTCTTAATATTGAACATAAGAAAAGAAATTATAAGCATTACCAATGAAACTTGTCAAACTGTGATGACAGTTTAAAGCGATCAATTGTCAATGAACACCAAAGATGTCACATGGAGCATACTTTATAACTAGAATTGCTAACATAGCCTAGTTTCATAACTGGCATTATACACATTTTTTAAACTAAACTTACACTGCATGAAACTTAATCATATTGTCTTTCATGCCACAGAGGCTTCTTGTGAGTACTGATTTAAAGAAAGCACTGTTAAACCAATATGAACTACCCTAGTGACTAAAACTGGTGTAACAAAGGAGTTAACATAATATTGCCTAACTTTAATTGACTTATAAACTTCGCGAAACCAGTGCACTAGCTAAAGACCTTGAGCTTTATAAAAATAATATTAGATACAATAATGATAATACTATAATGGAATCAATATCATTGACATAAAATCTTACCCATCATCGTTACCAACAGCAACCACAGCAAAATCTGGACTCCAAGATATCTCACTTCTTGTAGGTATTCTAGTACCAGCCTGTAATAGATAAAAACATTCTATATTAAACTAAAAAGGTGAAAGCAGAACATCAGATACTCTAAAAGCTTGCAGTTTATATCTCTTTCCATAAAAATAACTCCTGCGAATCCAAACAAATAGGTAATTGAATGTAATGAAAGGGGATTTATTTTTAAGGATTTGTCAGCATCTATTATGGCTTTTTACATAATGTACAGCTTTCTTTACATTTTATTAGCTATGATGGATACTTTTCTTATTCCCGCTTGCTTAATCCTTTTAACAAGAAGCCAAAAAGTTCTCCCAGTACAAATGAAAATCAACAACTTTGACAAATTTAATTGAAATAATGGTCTGAAATTGTATGATCTGCTGTGGGAATCAAACCTACATTGATGAATTCTAAGTTAAGTATGCTATCATTGCACCAAGACAATGTCTCAAGCAATCAAAGGTTAGAAAATACTGCTTAACCGTAAGGGTTTGAAATATAACAAAACCACTTACCCTGTAAGCTGGATTAGTTGATTGTATCAGTTGATTGATAGAATAAGCTTCTTTATCTAAACGTTTAGGTAAATGTTCTAGAATAGTTCCATCCCCACAACTGTATACATTGTAACCATGGTTACTGGAGTTAACTTCTACTGAAAACATAACAATAAAATACCATGTTTTACATGAAGTTAAACTGTTTTACAACACCTCTTTAAGATATCTATGGCAGCTGAATGACTCATGTAGCATAGCAAGATGGTTGCTCATTCTTCAACAAAGAGACAAATAACTTCTCCACATACAGAGGAATATCAATGTTATAACAAAACTTTCATGGTAAAGCATGAACTGTAGCAGCTGGGAATCAAATCAATACATGCAGTTTATCTCTAAAGCTTTTAATAAAGTAAAAGAATAAAATTGAGTTCTTCATTTAAGTGAAAATATAATCTTATATTTTCATCATCAAAAGAGAAACAAAATGATGTAAAGTTAAAGTTGGAGTAAAATACTTCTAACAAAACACAAAATTTAGCATGAAGTAAGCAGAATATTGTTCAACTTTGGTGAAGAACTTTTTTCAATTAATGAACTCAAGAAAAGACATTTTCACTAGTGGCTATGCCACTTATGAAAATGTGTTTTCTGGGCTCACTTGGTGAAATAAAAATTGATCTAACACAACAGTTGATAAAAATCCTCTATGTAATATACATGTACATATACTAACCAGCAGATGTAGATGGTGGTCCCCATGTTACAACATATACTGTACGTCTATGATAAGTTGTTGATATAAGTGGCGCCCTATAATACAAATATGTAACATTTTACAATTATACAGTAAACTATAAAAACACCTTGATTATTGCAAAATCATGAAATGTTGATGACTTAATCCCAAATGCTTAATTTGAAACAAAATGTCCCCATATTAAGACCATTCTAACTTCTTGTGTATGCTGTTTCTCAATTAAGTTGTGGTGGACAGCTAAACTAAACCATTTCCCCAAACCCTTTTCTCTGTACCAGTACATGCTTACCTTTCAAAAAGGAGCACAGCAAAATGGAGTTGAATTTTCATGGTAGTGGTATCAAACAATGATACATACAATGTACTATCTTCCAAGTATTGTTCTACAGTCTTATAAGTTATAGGCCTACCATACTGATACTTATTTATACGGCAATCTGATTTATTTGTTTTTAGAGGCTAATTGAGGTAAGAAATAATAAGAACATAGTCATGCCTATAGAACCATTTCATATCTTTACAAAATTCTATAGAGTATCTATGATTATAGACAGTGATCATCTTAAATGTTCTTCTGTACTAACCCAATCTCCGTAAACAGACATCCTGTAGAGCATTGTCATACAGGATCTCTACTGTCTCCGTGGAAGGTCACGTCGAGATGAACTTTGTGTCAACCAATCAATGTGTAGCTTTCATCTAGACTATTAATAACATTTTGATTTCGTAATTTCTATTTTTAAATCAAGGTTTGCAAGCTTATTGAACAGTCACTGTGGTATAATTCACAGTCTGCGATTGGACGGCTCATTTCAAATTGCGTGACGTAGAGGATGTAAACAAGTTATGTATCATAACAATTTCGTCATGAATATTATGATGAGAAAAGGTCACCTGAACGTGACCTTCATTTGGAAAAGGCCAGATCTAAATTAGCGAGTAGGCGAGCGAAGAATTTTAGAACGGGTTTTAATCAGATTGGTACTAACCCAATTTAAGATCTTAAACAGTTGAAAGCAAAATTTATTAGCTAGTCTGACCACATGATATAAGTAATTTTCACTCACTTGTATCAATCTTTACTTCTATCAGGATTTAGGCTAGAGATTTAAGGCAATGACAGATAAAGAACACTAACTTAATAACTTACTTATTAGATAATGTATCATAAATACCAACACGTCCATCTTCTGTACCATAAACTAATAAACCTTCTTTAGTAGGATGCCAACTTAACTGTAAATATAAATTATACATTCATTAATACACTGTAACAACAACTTGACAAAAGTACTACTATTATGATTTATGCACCAACATTGGACTGCACTACATGTATTATGTTATAACGTCTAATTTTTAGTATCAGACATAGAATTATGTCAAAAAAACTTCATCTGAATAAATGAACAATGAAATTTGGCAGGTTTAAGACTGTCTCCCATTATTTTTGGAGGCTAAGATTTTTTACAATGAATATTGATTTTTTTTACCAAACCAACTCTCCCATTCAGTGCAAAAGTATTGAATTTTGTTTATATTCCAACAATTTTTCAGTCAGTTGTCCTACTTGTTGTCCTTGGACAGGCCTTGATATCAAGAGCCAAGCTTTTAACATAGCACGTCTATATAAGAGCATACCCTCATCATTGACCGACGACTAACAATAAACTATACATACTGCAGTAACTTTAGCTCTAATTCCTTGCCAGTATTGTGTTATATCATAATATTGTGTTGATGTATTTAGATTCCATAGTCTTATAGTGTTATCTCCAATACCAAGTGCTATACGACCTAAAAATGAACATGGAAAAACCTTGTTTATTTGACATTGATACTTTTTATCTGATAAAATTTAAAGCACTCTAAAACTATTTTAAACATTTACTCTTGTACAAAGAAAGTTGTACATTGCTATCATAAACTTAGAGTAAAATAAAGTAAAATCATAGGAGTCAAGTTGTTTTACTTCAAGCTGTTCTTTAATTACAGAGTAAAAAACAAAAAGTGTAAGTAAATTTGAATTACACTTATTTGCTAATAAATTTCAACCCACCATGGTTTAGGGAGAAAATATAAGGATTGGCATTCATTATATGCCTGATAAAGTATATCACAACAGGATGAAGTCTATATCTCATTACAACTTAGTATACATGTATAAATACATACCTGGATCTATAGAGCATGGTTTTATAGTATAAACATAACCACCAAATGTATGCATAGTTCCTAACTGACATTGTAAGTCCATGTCCCAGAATATAATCTGAAATACAAAAAAAAAAACATGCTTTCAAAATTTCATACAAAACATCAACAAACTTTTATCCATTTTGGTACTGAAATCTCCATTAAAATAATCAGGGAGGTATAACTTATACCTAAATTCTGAGGTAGACAAGCAAATATTGAATGTCCCTACCCAGGGCTCGATATAAACAGTAATCCCATTGCCTGTGGCTACCTAATATCATGTACCTGGTATACTGTTTATTACCTGATCTATATCATGGGGTCTATTTAAATGTTTTTTACTTTGTTGTATATGTGTTTTAAATTTGAATTTGGCATGTACCATGTATCTTCATTTCAGCAAATAAAGCATGTGTTCTGTTTTGTTCTGATCGTCTTCAGGATAAAAAGGAAGAGCTCGGAAATCAACAACTTTTAACATTATCAGGCTAATAGATAGTGAATGTAAAATCAAAGAAGCAAACCTACCTGTCTGTCCATAGAAACAGAACATAAAATCTTCTTATCAAGTCCCATTAAACAAAGGTTAAATGCAAATCTTAAATGACCACGTCCACTAAAACTCTTTGGTTTGATTTTTCCAGTCTTTGTTATATCCCACATCAATATGTCTCCACTGAAATACAAGTAAATATACATTATCGACAATCTAGAAATGAAGGTAATAGCACATGTAAGGCAAACTTATATAAGGTATATTTCACAAAATACTCTTTTAATAAAAAAATTAACCTAAGAGTTGAAACTTATAGTCTGATGTTTTAAAACTTGTAAATAAACTAAAAGCTCAAGCTAAGTAAGAACACTGTTCAATACAGTAGAGTGTCACCTAACGACCGGTCCGATAATAAGACCAACTACATAATACGGGCAGTTTTTGAAAGACCGGAATTATTTTCTATATATTTCAATAGTCGTGAAGTCCGATAATAAGACCGGTCCGCTATTCCGTAATACGACCGCTTTTTTAGACCCAACCAGTCTAATTGCACTAATTTGGGGTCCAATAATATGACCAGTCTACAGCAGTCGTTGGCACGTTGTGTAACAACTTTTTATCGAGTATATACAACTTAATTGATTTTTGACATGTATACGATTACGTAATAGGTATGACAAGATACCCATGGTAACCACAAAATAAGTGATAAAACAGCGTCAACATTGATCAATAACAAAAGAATTGTTTGTAAATGTAATTGTCAATGATTGCAAATGTTTGATGAAGTGAAACGGCGATTAGTCCCTCAAATCAACTAAACTTCGTTGCGAATTAATTTTTGATAATTTAAGATTTATTAAAAAGAAAGTTCAACAGACGGACTGCGATAATTTATGATTTTTGTTTGATATATCAAACTTGAATTAGTTAAGAATGTGTTTCGTCTGCTTACGTAAGCGTTCTTACAGAGCGTTCTAAACAAAGAAAACGAAAGTAGAATTTCCTTTACAGCTATGTGAAAAGTCGTCTGTCTCATTAATTTGCGTACGGTTTTGAGCAAATATGTTCCAGTTATCTGATTATTTTGCGTACAAATCTAATTTTAATTTGTTAAAATAAAAATAACTGCCAAAATTAAAATTAAACATAGCATCGTGTCGGAAAGGTATAAACTCCAGTATACGGAACAGCACGATGGGTACAAAGTTCTGGGACGGTACGGACTTGGTGAATTTTGCGGTGACGAAATTAAATTGTCAGTCAGTTTCTTGGTTAGATTATTAATTAACAAAATATCATTAAAAGCATAGGCAGTTCTAGCGGGGGGGGAGGGTCAGGGGGGTCTGGATCATCCCCTAGAATTTCCTAAATAGACTTGTCCATAAGTATTTACTGACTTTAAGTCATGAAACAGTTTTTCTCAATGCTTAAAATAGATTTAATGGTTATGTCGTTTTTATTACTTAAGTGCTGCATTATTCTGCAGAAAGTGTATAATGTGGTTGTGGTTCGACCCCCAAGAAAAAGTTAAGAACCTCCCCCCTTAGAAAAAAATTCTGGATCTGCCCCTGAAAGGACTGTGATTTAAACAGTGTCTGAAATTAATAAGTTAAATGCAGATGTTTGGAAAAAATAGCATGAGTATTCTTACTTTCTATTTGTACATTGTAACCATTAACAAGACATTTTAACTATATGAATAGTCACTGGCAACGTTAATAATTTTTGATACCTAACTGTTATACTCAATATATAAATAGGTGGGTTCGCTATTAAGACCGACTCGCTATTAAGACCACTTTCTGTAAGACCGCCAGGTGGTCTTATTAGCGGAACTTTACTGTACTACTGAAAGTCAGTATTTTCTCTCAGTAGCAGCCTTTAAGATACTAGAGATTGAAATGTATTTCAAAGTCAAGATCAAGTCAGAACACATGAAAAATTATTAATGATTTTTATAAACAGAAAAAAAATTCATCAACCACAAAGGTTGGACACAGGTGATAAATGCTCAGGAGTTAATGTGTAAAATTTAATTTTTACAATGTTTCACCCAAGAGTTGGATAAAATTATTTTATAGTAACAAATGTCCAAGTAACAATAAAATCATAGCAGTTATGTAAATGTAGTATATGATTACATTATTAGTAAGTTATATTCATCATTCATTAGTCTGATTAGCTCAGTAGGGTGAGAGTCTGACTTGCAAGCAAGGATGTCATGGATTCAAGCCCCAAAACAGGTGCTTAACTTTTCCTCCTCTTATCACATGTTTTTATACCATAAGTTGCGTGTGAATTGAAACAAGCATTATAGATCAAATACTAACCTCAAAGATCCTGATATAATATGATTAGAACAATGTGGTGACCATAGTAATGTTAACCAAAATCTAGATTTCCCACTATCATCATTTCTCTCTCTACGACCACTGGATGGTAACTTTAACAAAATTAATTGTCGACTACGACTTGTACTCCATACTCTTATAGTTTTATCTTTACTACCTGATGCCAGTAACCAACCATCTCTACCAAACCCTTCATCTGTAGTTAACATCTTTTTCTTACTTTTAGGTAAGTCATCCTCTGTAATATGCAGGAAGTTAATTACAACAGGACTCGACACTAAAGGTTATCCTATTGCCCCAAACAACCTATATTTGGGTTCAGGCAACTTCTTACTGCTAGTGAAATATAGAGCTGGTTGTCCAACTGGCAACCTACTTGCAAAATTAATGTTTTAACTTACATGTAGTTAAGTAAGTTGAAATGATCTAGCATATGTGTACTTAATCATTCATTTACAGGTCTGCCTAATTGAATCATAGATAAATTCTACTGCACCCAGTTAAAGAAAGGTAAGTTTTTTCCATTTGATTGTCAAGTTTATTCCACATGGTAATGTTTTTTCTGTCAAATGCAAATTTTACAAACTTGTATCATAACTAATCTATTTCACCAGTGAAATTATATTTTTTCAATTATAAGTTAAAACTAAATAACTTGGTATCAGCTATTTGAACCTTCACAGTGTTACTTAGCACTGGTTAGCAAGCTCAACTTTCGGCAATCTGGGTTCTATTTTCCACAGTAGCCATTCATAACCTTTCATGACAATTCAACAACTTTGTTAAATTATTCTGTAAAAGCAATGTTAAACTCGCTAGCCTTACTTGAAAAAACCAATTGGTTCTTAGAATACTCGAGACCACATTGGAAATAAGAGATTGATCTCTTTAATGTGTCATCCCCGGCATTTATGTCTATAACAAATAAATACTGCGTTATTCACCATTTGTATGCCGTGTGTCATGTCATTGTTACTAAAATAAAATCATCATTATTTTCAGAAAGGTTAGTGAGTATAATTAAGTCTATTGAATGCTTAATGCTTCTGTAGCTATGTAATGAGCTCAAGTCCAACCTACAAAGACCCACTGATTCCAACATCAACCCAAACTGTTGTACATGTCACTTACCAACACCAAATGATTCTAAATCTGTAATATCTTCAGTTGTAGTTTCTGGTTTAAACTGTTCCCCAGGTACTGGACACCATGATAGACTGAACACATCTTCATCATGACCTCTTAACCTTGATACAATCATACATCCACGTTTTACATCTACTATATTGATCTGTCCTGTCTTGTAACTGAAACATTTACAATCAGTCATTAATAGGACATGCCTAGAACAATAAGAAAACTATACAGCCGCTTTCTCAGACATCATTGGTATGCAAATGTTATCACATGACATTTCGCACATGTGAATTGCGTCAAATTTGTTTTCCACTTTATATTATATGAGAGTAAGTTTACAAACTGTCAGTTGAGCCAGATTAAGGAATGTCAGATGTTTTATAGCATTCTTTGACAAAAGCAGTTGAGTAGTAGTCCACAACAACTAGTACTTTTGTTATTGAATTTTGAAGCAGTCATGAATGAAAATCTGATGAATGAAATTCATAGCCTAATCATCAAAGTTGTAAAACGTGTCTATATTCTAACCAATGAATGTTAGATTATTGTCTTACCCAACAGCAAACAAAGCAGCATTAGAAGGGGACGAAGACAAACATAAAATAGATCCTTTCTCTGGTCTGTGAGCCGATTGTTTATTACCATCAAACTGCCAGACACCAATAGTACCATGTTCATCTCCAGATACAATCAAATCATTCTGTATAACTGACCAACTGATACAAGTAACTTTGTGCTGCAAAAACACAGAAGATAAAAAATCATAGTCACAAAATAAACTTTTCTCATGATTCAAGAGCCATAACTCTGTAATTGGAGGAGGAAAATACCAAGTTAAATGCCTGATGTGAGTATCGAACCCATGACTTCCTGCTTGCAAATCAGACGCTTACCAACTGAGCTAATTGGGCTGATAGATATAACATAATTACAAAAACACAATCTATATACAGCCTAGCCATGTCTCTCTTGATACCATGTGTTGATTGAACTAGCGATCAAAATCATATTCTCTACAGTGATTCAGTTAATGGCTAAGATCAAAATAAAGCTGCCTATTAAGAATTTGACATACAGTGACAACCATGTCACTGTGCCCAAGAGTGCCAGATTAAGCCATTATATGTAATTTAACTATAGTTGATTATAAATGATAAACAATATAACCTGCAGTATATAAATAATCAAGGCCCCTCTGTGTAGTGTTCATGGAATAAATAATGTACTAAATCATACATAAATTATGCATGTTAAACAGACAATGTACATGTACAAGTAGTTAACACATGGTTGAGTGTCTTGCCTACCACCCAAGAGAACTAGGTTCCATTCCCAGTCAATGCATATCACATGGTTTAATTATTTAGTTAAATAGTATGTTCATATTTCATATAGCACATAATTTTATTATACTGGCTCTCTTGAACATGAAATAGCTTATTAGTTATCAAATTAGTTGACTCTTAAAGTAAATTTGGGGAATAAAAACCATATGCCTACACTGGGAATCGAACCTGGTTCTCCCGGGTGGTAGGCGTGACACTCAACCGCTTCGCTAAAGGGTTAACCCAACAGCAAGGCTGTTGGAAGTGACTATATAGTCACCTACTATCACCACACTCTTCCCCTCTTTATTTTTTGGAGCTGGCATCAACTGCACATACTTGCAATTTCTAGCCATTTCCGCTCCCCGATGGCCATGTACCCGCACACCGAATTATCCTCGTCGCCATTAAAGTAAATTGGGAGAATAAAAACCATATACCCTGACTGGGGATCGAACCTGGTTCTCCCAGGTGGTAGGCAAGACACTCAACCGCGTCGCTAAAGGGTTAACCCAACAGCAAGGCTGTTGGACGTGACTATATAGTCACCTACGATCACCACACTCTTATACAAGTTATACAAATCATGCAGGCTTCCCAGCAGAGTAAAGTAAAAAACTAGGAAAAAAACTAGGAATGCCAACTCAAAAAACTAGGAGAAAACTAGGAAAACTAGGAAGATAATGCAAAAAAACTAGGACTTCTTTAAGAAAGTGTTTACCTTTTCAACATGGAACTATATATAATTACCATAGAAGACAGGCACAAAAGCTACAAAGTTGACATTCTCTTAGCTCAGGCATAGACATCATGGTGTCATAGAGCCCTAAATGGTTTTTTTATTGATAAACAAGCAATAACACATTAACAAACCAAAACAGTGTTCTTTATACAAAGCAAAGACTAGTCATATGTCCAGTGCTATTCAGTTACAATTTGACAAAAAAATCATAGAACTTACGCTAGTTCTTAGGAAACACTAAATAAATAAAATGCTTAATAATTGTTGGTAATCAAAAAAACAGTGCCATTACACATGTTTGATCAATATTATTATATATTAGTAAAGAAGGATGTGTTGTTATCAACATGATTGTAGTATCACATCTATATTCTATAGACAAACACAAACATGTAAAAAGTAACAAGGAAACATACACTGGGGCCCAAAAGTGTTTTGTTTTCTATTGTCAGCATGGTCAATTAGCATAAATCCAGTATTTGAACTAGATATACTTTTGCAACATACAGTACCAGGGTTGCCAGCATCATATGTAAATAAAATTCCCTAACTTTTCACTGACTTTTCCCTGACCAAACTTTGTTTTTCACTGACCAAAATTACAAAACTTAATTTGCCTCCACCTCCCCTACAGCTGTCTAGTTCACCCATAAGTATGTTTGTTTGGTTTTTCTTTTATTCTTTAAACAGTAAGGTATTAATTTTTACAACAATAGTATGCTTTCAGGGCACCAGACAGGTACCCATACACTCAGGAAGAGTAATTTTGCATTGTTTAAAGACAGCATTGGGAATTTTCAGTCAACTTGTGGTCTCATAAATTTGTACAGTTTTGACTTGCTAGTCGCATTCACTCTAAAGTAAATGATTTGAATAGCTAAAGTATAGATTGTGACTGTTGAATGACAAATAAAAAAACTATCTTAAGTTGTTCTTAAACTTTCTATTATAGGTTTATAAGCTCAAGGGGCAAGGTTTGCAAAGCCTTTTTGCCTTTAAGTTTTTAAGTAATTATATTAGAGTGTTTGTTATAAGACATAAATGTAGAAATAAAAACTCAAAAAAGTATTTGTTAAAGCAATTTTATATACAATGAGACTGCCATAACCTTAGAAAATAAAAAAAAGTCTCCATTGAAATTAATTTTCCCTGACCAATTTTCAAAATTCCCTAACCTTGAAAAAATTTCAGATTTCCTTGACTTTTCAAGTCCGCAATGCAAATTAAGATCTATTTTAAAAATACCATAATAGCGCAGCTTTCAAAAATATACTAGTTTTTCAAAAAGGTCATAGATTAAGTGTTACTAACACTGTTACAGCAGACAAATTAGATCTTAAGATGCAATGTTCTTATGCTCCGTTACAGCTTAAAGTGTAAAGAAAACTCATTTCTAAATAGCATTGGTGACAAATAACGGAAGAAATTAAAACAGATGACATACACTTTTAAAAAACAGAAGTAAGATACAGGGGGAATCAAAAAGCTTTTTATAGATCTGTTATTTGTACATTTCAGTTACTGTTGATCACTTTTTGTCTATTTTTAACATTCTGAGATGATTTGGGTATCTTTGTGATAGAATTATACTAAAGTTGCTCAAATAAAAGTGCTAGTAACTTCTGATCAGTAAATACTAATTTTAGCACATAATCTAATTTTAGCTTACCTGACCCATGTGGGTCTAGTAAGAAAACAACATAACTATAACAAGAACATATATAAATATTCAGACAAGCAATGCATCACTGTGTCTGTTTCAACCACAATTATGATAATATAATGCAAAATCAGGAAATGGGGAATTCAAAAAAATTGCCTGTATATCCCTTAAATGCCAAGTTAGTTGAAATGAAGCATTCATATAAATAGTGGTTATGTCTAATGACCATGATTTTTCTGAAATTTCAAATTTGGTAACAACCTAGTCCCCTCAGCATAACCACCATTGAGGTAAACAAAGACAATCAACACACATCATAATCAAATGGCACTGTTTCTTGATCACTATTAAAGAATATTTTGTCAATACTGTTTAAAGTTTATTTTAGTTTAAAGCTTTTTTGCCTCTGTTTCCATAGGTGGTATAGTGCGGACATATTGACCCCGACCTTACCTTTCTCATTTGCATCTTATTATCAGGTACACATTTCCCGGCGAAAATCAATACCACGTCTAATCTACACTTCGGCTCGTTACGTATTTAAAATAAGCAGTCGATTTACATTGATTGTAAATAGCATCGGTGGGTACTTAGTAGGGTTGCATGGGGCTTGTAGGTTTTGAGGGTGTAATGTCGGCTATGGCTTACATTATAAGTTTAACAAGACATGTATAGAGGATACATATATGTGCATTCAAACGTAAAACTTGTTTTCTTACATTTGTAATTACAAATTATAATAAAATGGGCGGGGATGGTGGTTGTGGGGCTAAAACCTACAACTTCTGAATTGGTAGCTAGCCTCATCGTATAATATTCTGATCCGGCCTATGTGTAATAGAGACTCATTGTACACTTTAAATGTACTTTAAAATTAATCCCTGTGTTATAATTACATTCGAGCCATGACGGTATAATCCGATTGTTTTCGAACATTAATACTACCTTCGTATTCAATGTAATGAATATTCTTGCATAAAGGTCAGGTCGGGGTCAATGTGTCCGCACTATACATGTAACACATGCAGCTGGGTAAGGAAACTCATATCAGCATTGGAAGATGTCAATTCAACAAATTTTTGGCCATTATCTGCAAATATACCTTACAGAAAAACAAATGAGGTATCAGTATTTTGCAAAAAAAATACCTCTAAGTATAAAAACTAGGAATACTAGGAGCCTTTTGGCAAATACTAGGAAAAAGTAGGAACCCACTAAAAAAACTAGGAAAAAGTAGGAAAACTAGGAAAAACTAGGAACGCCGGGAAGCCTGCAAATGTAGTTATACTTACACTGTGTATTGAGTGTTCATATTTTAACTCTTTATTCTCTATATTCCAGAGTTTAACACTTCCATCATCACTAGCACTGACACAAAACATTACATATTCATCATGATCACACAAAGAAATAGCTGTCACTTTCTCTTTATGGCCCGTAAACACTCCTCGAAATTTAGGCGGATACTGTTCACATCCGAAAGTGTACACATAATGACGGGTTCCGAAAACAAAGTAATCTTTAGTATTACTGCCAATTATACTACTGCAATACCAACTTGGTGACGGTGGAATTACGTTTTCAGTCATGTTTAGAGGTGTCACACAGAAAAATACAACAAAATCACTGTTTAAAAGGAAATAATAAACGTTACTTCAGCATGTAAGGCTCTCTTTACATCAACCATCCACGCAGATATTTTATCAACCTTTTATGTTGACTCCGCCCACAATCAGGGCGTGCCTAATTGAAGACAGGTTTACGAACACACACTGAAGATCAACGCAAACTTAGGCAAAATAAGAGACAAAGTGCCGTAACCAATGAGTTCGGCACAAATAAAGCAATCTTGACACCAAATTAATGACAAAAAATGTCAGACCTAATTTATAGGAGTCAAGACTCGGTCTTTGTGTCTGTTTGACATACCGTCAATGAGTAAGACTCTCTGTCCCAGGACTATCAGACTATCAGAAAAAAATATACCACCTCTCGTAAGTTGTGGGAACAAGTTAGAAAAAAAAATTTCGCCTCTCGTAAGTTGTGGGAACAAGTTAGAAAAAAAAATACATACTCTCCTAAGTTGTGGGAACGAGTTAGAAAAAAATTTACCTACCCTCCTAAGTTGTGGGAACAAGTTAGAAAAAATATCGACCATGTCACCTCCATGCTTCCGTAATCTCGGTCTTTAAACTGACATAATCTTAATCGTGCACCATATGCGGATGTAGCGGGGGTCAGGGGGTCAGACCCCCCCCCCGAGAATTTCCAAAATGTACCTGTCCATTTGTGTTTTTCTTTACTGTAAGTCATTTTTAAGCAGCATGCAGCAATTTTTCTCGGTGCTTAACATATATTTAATGGTTATGTAGTTTTTTATTATCAATATGTTGCATTTTTCTGCAAAATGTGTCTAATGTGGTTATGGTTCGAAAGTTTGGGTCCCCCTAGAAAAAGTTCGGACCCCCTAGAAAAAAATCCTGGACCCGCCCCTGTGCACATTGGTATTAGTTAAGTCTAAAGTTGCCCGATTTGAAAAGCGACTACAGAACTACCAGCATCTAAAAGCATGATTAGTTAGACAACTAATAATTTTCTTTCATAATAGATGTATACTAGTCAGGAAGGTCATACCTTCTGCGGACTAGAGTTATGCCGTCAATGTTTTAGACATATCAGTTCATATTATGACACCACACCTGCAGCGTGTTCAGTTACCTTGAACGTTCCAAAACGTTCCGTAACGGAAGTGTCGGAACAACTCAACTCATAGACAACTCAACACGAGACAACCCAATCTCCAACTAACGGATTGAATTGTCCCAACTTTGAGTTGAGTATTGCACGGATTGAGTTGTCTTCGGGTTGAGTTCTCCCGTACTCGTAACGTACGTTAGCTAACAGTAGTTACTGAACAGCTGTTTCCGCTTACGACATATATTTGTTTGTCTCACAAATTTGACTCTTAATAGTGACTTTTATTTATTTACCTATATAGGCTTTATTATCGATATTTCAAAAGCATACCGATTATTGATCGGAAAATAGTTATCGACGATACAGCGACATCGTTTGAATCGATGACAGGTCTACTATTGTGCATAACAACATGCAATTTAACGACAACGAACAAAAATAAACCTATAAGGCAATATAATACAATACAATACAAACTTTATTTGTTGTCGGACATTTTGTAGCAGTTTAGGTGTTCCATATATAATTGTGATTATAAAGTGTTTTGGGGATTGGAAACCTGCAGGTTCCTATTGATAGGGGTAGTCTATATTTGATTGTATTTTTGTCGCAGGTGAATAATTTTCTTACTTTGTACGACATCCTGTACTTCCTGCTCCTGTTATACAAATACAAGGTATGATACCCGCTTAGCTTAGACGAGAGAGCGTCTGACTATGAATTCTAGGGGTGTAACGGTTAACCGATATACCGGTTAATATTGCAATACGATTTCTAACGGTTTTTAACCGGTTCGTTTTTCCTTGAACCGGTTTTTAAAGTTATGTGTCACACTGTTTGTTTTATCAAAGTCTGAAAGTTGAATGTTTAAATAAATGTAAAAATGTATTAAAAACTTGAAATAATCTAATAGTGCTTGAAAAGTTTAAACATTTAGTCAATTGAGAGAAAAATATTTTCAAAAGTCCGTTTCAAAACATGCATTTTTCTAGTAATTCAAATATTTGAATAAAAGATCGTTTGAAAATTACTCAAATGTATGTATACATGTTGTGCTGATCCAATTAGGATGATGAACATGCATAATAATTCAAGATTTGCATGTCTACGCAAAACCCGGTTCGTATTGCAATATATTGCAATACAGGTTTTGCATATTGCAATATATTGCAATACGGTTTTTACCGTATTGTTACACCCCTAATGAATTCTAAGGTCATAGGTTCTATTCCAAGCTTGGACATACATAACTTCGTGAATTTTGGTCATGAACCATTTCCTACGACTATTCTTATGCCTACCTCTGTATCAATAGCGCAGTTGTTGACCACTGGCGAGGGTATGTGCTTAGTACATGTAAATGGTTGTTAAAGTAGGGTTTAAGGTTAGGTCGATCCAGATTTCTAGGCCCAAGATTTCAAGAGAACGTGAATCGGACAACTGGTTCCGCAGCATAATAAATGTTAAATGCAGCGTTAAGCAATGTACATGATGTCACATTATTATGCAACCCGATAGAAAAATCCTTGGTCCGAACTGAAATTCAAATCCATGACCTCTCGAGTCATAAGCGGATACAATACGACGTCGCCATAACGGCTAGCTTAAAAGCAGGGGAGTACAAGCGCCGTATCATGCCTCTGTTTGATACATCCATCCTTGATAGAGTTCGTCCTCAAATTCTTGCAGCTTGATGTCTGTGGGACTATCCAAGTGTGCAATAACACAATTCATAGTGGGTTACATGATTGTATTTACGTTGGTCGCCATGTGCAACCCCACAAAAATCTATAGTTTGAACTTAGATTCGAACCCGCGACCTCACAAGTCCTAAGCGGACATTCTGTTATGTCTCCATAAAAGCTACATTGAATGCAAGGAGTACAAGTGCCGTATAATAACTCTACTACATGTAGTTTGTACAAATTGACCCTGGACGGATTAATACCATCATGCGCTGTAATAGCTATACTGTGGTACACTGATGAAATGAATGTATAGCTAGAGCAAATTGACCTGAGATAAATAAATATTTGTTATGTTGAACGTAGATGATATTCTGTTATCTCAGGTCAATGCGCAGATTCTATACATACAAGTATCAGTACTAATTGAAAAATTATATTTACCAATAAAGAAAATCAAAGAAGAAATAAGTACATGTATTATTTTTATTTCTTTCACCATAAGTCTAAATCACACAAAAACATATTTCACATGTCATTTCAAATAGATACATTTAGTATTCATTATCAGTACACGTTGATGACATACAGTAATCAAGCACATAAAATACACAAGTTGTATTATTAGATTTTATTCAACTGTCAGTGGCGCATACATTAACCCCCCTGATTTAAATACTCACTACAGTACAGCACTGTTCTCATAATCGATAAATTAGATATCCGTATAATATGTACTGGGATTGACGAACAAATATCGAGAATCTAAATCAGCAATGTTAATGTGGGCTTCACTGACACTTGAATAAAATTCAACAACACCTGTAAGATACACCATCAATTTGTCATTTGTATTTTTCGATGCATTGTTTTCTACAAGTGGACTTCAACTTAACACTGCGAACAAAGTTATGAAAAAATTCTGGAGCGTTTCATTTTACATTCATATAAAAGTCAGAATGAAGTCAATATTTATTGCACCATACTATATAACGTCATGAAACACACATGTTAAAATGTATAGTCCGATAAATTTGACCTGATGCCAGTAAAACGTCATTAAATTTCGCCACAATCCGTTTGACTACTTTCGTGAAAACTTACGAAACTATGAAAAAATACGGCATCTACACTATTTTTACCTGAGCTAATGCACTTGAAGAATATCTAAATAGATTTTTGTTTAAGGGCATTTTTCACAAGCGATACAATCAGGTAAAATGTGTCAAAAAGTATATGATGAAATTACTCGAAATTCAAACTCGTAATGAAACAGTAACTAATGAAAGTATTAATGGACAGATCAATATACAATTAACAATGTTTATATCATCACATGTGATTTACCATCTCACTTCACTCATTTGGAGCCGGTGTTGTCGTCGTAGCTGCAGTATCACAATTACAACAACAACCTGATTGACATCCGGTTGACGTTTGCCCACTAGCTCCATTATTTTGCACAGCGCTTTTGTCTCCACCCTGAAGCCATGACATTCCATTCGGTTGCCAAACATTTTTACCCATTTGCCATGCCATTCCATTTGGTTGCCAAGCGTTTTTACCCATACGCCATGCCATTCTATTCTGTTTTGAATCACGGTTACCCATATTCCATCCACCTCCAAACGGTTGCCAAGCTCTAAACGATTGCCATGCATTTGCACCGCCTGTCTTCCTTGCACCCATTCCACCATTCATTCCCATGATTCTACTCATTTCCATTGCTCTTCTTAGTAGTCGCCATATACCATTGCCCATCTGACTTCCACCTTCTCCGCCAGCCTGTCCTGCACCCTCCCCACCAGCTTGACCGGCCCCCTCCCCACCACCTTGTCCTTCACCTTCGCCACCCTGACCAGCGCCTTCACCTCCACCCTGACCACCACCCTCTCCACCCATAAACCAAGAATATCCAACCTGTCCTGCGCCTCCTTCGCCTTCCCCACCTCCTTGACCTTCCCCACCTCCCTGACCGGCGCCTTCTCCTCCCTGACCGGCACCTTCCCCTCCGGCCTGACCAGCACCCTCTCCACCCATTTGCGATGGTTTCCATACACCTCCAAATGGTTGCCATGCCACGCTATTACCAATCAATGTTTGGCCAATGTTACCGGCCTTTCCTGTGCCAGTCTGTTTTGTTCCCATTCCGCTTAATAGCCATGCATCTAATGCAGCATTTAATCCTGCATTATTCTGTCCTGTACCAGTTTGTACTGCATTATTTTGTCCTGTGCCAGTATTTTGATTTCCCATTCCACCAAATAGCAATTGATCCAGTCCAATTGTTGGTTCTGCACCGGCTTGACCTGCATCAGTCTGCCCTGTTCCCATACCACCTAAAAGCAATTGATCTAGTCCAATAGTAGGTTCTGTACTGGTTTGTCCTGCACCATACTGTATTGAACCAGTCTGTCCAGCACCACTTTGTCCTGCGCCTATTCCATTCATTAGCCATGCATCCAAAGCACCATTTTGGGCTAAACCAGTCTGTCCTCCGTCATTTTGTCCTGCACCCAATCCATTCATTAGCCATGCATCCATAGCACCATTTTGGGCTGCACCAGATTGTCCTGCGCCATTCTGTCCTGCACCCATTCCATTCATTAGCCATGCATTCATAGCACCATTTTGGGCTGCGCCATTCTGCCCTGCATTGTTCTGTCCAGCTGCCATTTCACTCAATAGCCATGCGTCTAAAGCACTCATCTTACCTCCTGAACCCGACTGGCCAAAACCGCCACCACCCAAAAGCATTGCAAGTCTAAGTAGTTCCATCGCAGCTCCATCCAATGGATTTGACCCTTGACCGGCACCTTCTCCGCCTGCCCCTCCGGCCCCTTCCCCACCACCTTGTCCCCCGCCTTCTCCGCCACCCTGGCCTCCACCTTCACCACCACCGTGTCCAGCTCCTTCCCCACCACTTCCACCTGGGGGCTCACCATCTGGACCCATGTGCCATACACCCATACCCATCTGCCATGCTTCTTCTCCCGAGTCTCCTCGAGTTACTCGTTTTAAACTTTTCCCAGAAGCCAGTCCTAAACCTTAAAATGAAAATAAAAAATAAATTAAATTTGGTGAAAGCTTCTTATCAACAATATCGAAAAATTACGCTGTTTTTTTTATCTATACTTAGACTAACTGGACCGAAATGCACTAGGGATATTTACCGAACTGTCATTTGGAACAAAACAGAATATATTCGTTGTCGATTTATTTCTCGAGAAAGCAAATTTCAGACATCTCTGTTGGACAACGAGCACAACAATCAAACAATTGACGGATTGATCCTATCATTCATGACACCACAGAGTACTAAGTTAGAAAAAAATGTGTTTGTCTGTGAAATTAAATAAACCATTAATCTGGTTAATAAAAGCAAACATTACGGACCGTCTTTATTTCTTTTATGCTATCAAATTGATCACTTATATAATCGTTCATTTTATTCCTATTAGCATTAACAGCGATGTTTCCAATACTATATCACATTGATAATCACAATTCTCAACAAAGAAGTCCAATTTTGAAAAATCTTATTTTAAGAATATTGTACTTATAGGGACTTTTGATTTTCGATCGAGATAATGAAAAGTCGACGAAAGCGTAGTCGAGATAATGCGAAATGACTGTATGTGTAATATAAGCATTAAAATAATTTTAAACTCGACTTATCAAAAACCACAGTGAAGTCAGTTTGAATGTTTTCTGGAAATATCACATTAATTACAAAATGATACAACAGCAACGTCCTTGCCTGTCGAGGTAAATAAAAATACATGATGTATGAAAATGTTATAGCTGAAAAATCCAATTGCAACACTCAAGTGATACCAGTAAACACACCTCACTATTTACCGTAGTGATTTTGGAAAATGGGAAAGTCACTGGACGATCTAGTTTACGTGACTTGTAAAATGTTTCCTAAGAAAAATAAGCATGATAAAAAATCTCCGGGTAATTTCGTCGCAAAAAAATGACATCGAATTTATCGTAATCTATCATTTACGTGAACTAAAAATTTGGCACACGTGTAAATAAGGCAATTTTGCACACGTGAAAATATGGCAATGTTCTCACTTACAAATATAACAATTTTGCACAGTTAAAAATATACAACTCTGCACATGTATACATATGGCAATCTCCAAACGTATAAATATGACTAATTATCTTATGTATAAATATGGCAATTTAACACGTATAAATATGACAATTTAACATAATAATTGAATTTATAGATATACAATTTTGCACACGTATAAATATGGAAATTTAGCAACATGTTTTCCTATGTTAAATGTGCTTTACGGCGCATTTCAAACTTGAACCCCGGATTCGTATTCAGACGTGCTACCGATTGAGTTCGTTGCATAGTTAAATGTTATGATATACAATGTACAACTTAGTTCTGCTTGATTTTTTTCAAAAATAACTCAAACTTCTCATTTTGAAAATAAATTTCGACAACTATAAGGGTTCTTTAAACAGATGTGACGGCGACAGCATTACTTTGTAAACTCTGTGATATTAGAGTTTTCCATGGAAATCTGTGTCAAAAAGATTTTTTGTTAAAAAGGTTCTATCTTAGTTATACAGCAAAACAAATCATTTAAGCTCTTTGGAAAATTCAATTTAAGTGCTATCTACAATTTTATTTAAGTTCTACTTACTTGCAACTACCGCTAGAATCCAGATCACCTTCATTTTTTCAAGAATTCGAAACCTTCAGCGAAATAAGAGAGTCAGGCTCGTCTACAAGATACTTACAAATGAAGTAATGCACATCAGCTCCTAGCGCCAGGGTTTTTATACATGGACAATGTTTAAAAATCATGAAATAATATCATGAAATTTCGCCGGATTAATTGGCCGAGCTGACACCATGAATTAATTAGGATTTAATGACGCCATCAGCGAGATAATTAAGAAAAAAATTAATTGGATATATTTCTAATTGTTCTAATTAATATGAATTTAGACCATTAGTAATGTACACGCAGACCAATAAAGAGTATATTGTCCCCTTGGATATGAGTTCAACGTAAGAAAGGTTACTATATAAGATTTAAGTCAGTTGCATATTTAAACTGCTGAACGCCCTCGATTTTAGATTTTTTTTAGCGAAGAACGATCACTGATTAAAGAGAAATGTGGAATTCGAATGGCTATGGCTGGGGAATTGTTGTATAAGCAATTGTTAATATATTTCAAACCTACCCTAACCCTTGAAAGAAGGTGCTATTTGCTAAACATTCCTAGCAAAATCATTTTCTAACATGAGACACAAGTTTTTACCCAGAATTAAGCACACATATTCGTCAGTGGCAGACAATAGGCCTTTTTGATACAGCAATATGATGGAGAACCTCTGTATATACATGTATAAAGTAGCACACTTGTAAAAAAGGCATTGACGAGGGTATAAACTAAGTATTAAATCAAAAGCTTTGGTCCAGAAGTCTAGGCTTAGAGGTAGATGCCCATCTCGGACAGAAATCGTGAGCAAGACGACTGACCGCTACAATATATATGACTAAAAAGAAAATGTTGAAATTCGATGTAAATCACCGAAACAATTCGTTGGATCACCCGTGGATCTGAATCTGAAATTGATTGTTTAATAATAAATACACCATCAACCTATAGTTGCATGTATTCACTAAGTTACTATTACGCAAGAAAAGATCTGGGCAAAATCTGAAAATTATGAAATAAAAACCATTAAAGTTTCCCTAAAAGATTCGTAAGTCTCCAATGCCTATTTTGAGAAGAAAAACGTTCCTTATTGTTGACATTCCGCTATTAAGACCATCGCGTTTGGTATTCTTTATATTGTAAACTTACTGTATATATCTAAATGCAATATACATGTACATGTATTTCAAGGTTGCGCATATTTGTAATACATAGTAAGAATGTTTGATTTTAACACAAATTGTCTGATATTTGTGTCAGTAATGAATTAATGCGACCTGGTTAATGAGTCTTCAGCTTTTCTCACACTTGGGATAAATTATGTGTATAAATGACCCATTTTTATCAATTAGTAAATATTTGGCGGTCAAATTAATGTCCACTACTCAAAAGGGTTAAAAGTGTGTTCATATTAAACTACTTAAAGTGAACCTACATGTAAATCATAAAAACCTTGGCAAGTAGTGTAAATACATATAATTATTTATGAGGTCGTATTGTAAAAGCACTATATAATTAAATACAAAATGTACTTTTTAACACGAATTTAAAGAAGAGAACTGAACATACCTGTTTTTTTCTAATTTCACACCAACTGCGTCATTTTCATAAAAGGGGACATGTGTCACTGAGACAATTTTCAGTAGTGTTATTTCAGTGTTTACGAAAAACTTTCATCAGTACTGGACAAACCGTCCTGCCCAGCAAAATATAATTTTCACTGGATCGAATAAAAGTTTACTGGACCAAAAATGCTTAGCGATATGTTTAAGTAGTCAGTCACTTTTAATTATTAAGCATAGGCCTAATATATCTTAAATTGAATTAACAATAAAACAAACCTATTAACGTATTTTTTAACGAATTTGAAAAATGGTGGCTGTAAAAACGTTGGTGGACCGACGAACAACTCACATTCTAAAAGTCACTGGACCAACAACGTTTCGGTGGACTTTGTCTACGGTCCACTGGCTAAATTCGAAGACAGAGTGTCATTTTTTTCATATTTCAGTGCATTGTCTGCTTTTTTTGAAAGTACAAAAATAATGTTTTGACAGTTAAAGCACTGTCTGAAACGTTGCACGTTTTTAATTACGGACAACTTTTGATTGTTGCACTAAGAATAAAATTCTTTACTGAAACGAGCACATGTCTGTATCGTTTAACAGATCAATAAATTTTGTTTTACTTGTAGCGAATATGAATAACCAGATGTCAGAAAGAATTTGCAAAAAATTCTGCTAGATGATTTTCAAATCTGTATTTGCGTTCAAGTATCGTTGAGTAAGTTGCTTTCGATCGTCTCCTGTACCTGCGGGTGAAATATAATAATGTATATGTGTATACATCGTCGTTTCTGTCAATGTCCTCATAAAAGTTGGGTAAAACAGATTTGTACTGGCTTAATATGTTTTACTTATATATGTATATGTTCTTTCAGTTCATGGGGTTTTGCTGTCTTTGACACTTGAGTCAATTAATATTCTAGTCCATCTAAATGAACTATAGCCTAGTTAAGAACTATGACAATTACTGCCATCAATTACGTGTTCGTGAGAAAATATCAGCTTTGTGACGTAATAGCTTGAGTCATCCATGAGTATTTACTTAAAAAATGATATGGTTGTTTGCTTATTTACTTGAAGCACAAACTATTCATTTAAAGAAACAAGATACTTACAAAATGTGGGATTAATTTCGAACGATGACGTCATCATACATCGTTTTGTTTGCAGATACAGTAAAGTTCCGCTATTAAGACCACTTTCGTTATTTCAAAATCATGCGATTTTTGACAATTTTTAAGACCCAAATGCTTAATTTGTGAACACAAGGGTCTTTGTAATAAGACCGTTTCGCTATTAAGACCATCGATTTTGCTGGTCTTAATAGCGGAACTTAACTGTATTTTGTTTTGCCGCGTATAGAAGGGTCCAGTCGAGACATTACTGTTAAGTGCTTCGAATGGATAATTTAAAACGAACGTAAGACTATGGGACACTTTATTAAGGCAGCTTGGCTATAGTTGGTACACATGGTTATCAATTTAAGTGACAAGAGCCAGTGTGTAGAACTATTTACCTTAGCCACTTCACAAGATAGCAGGCACGTAAGAAGCATTTTCAGATTGGGGGGGGGGGGGCTAATTTGTTGAGATTTATTTTTAGAAAAAGAAAACGTTTCCTAATGTTACAGTACTTATGTTTAAGTTCAATTTTACACTGCATTTGAGCATTTTGTTCCATAAAAAGTTTTTGCAAAATTGATTTTGCCGAAAAGGTATACATGTATCAATCAATTTAGTGTGACAGATTAAATAATGATCCTTAATCACTATAACTACTGAAAATATTGGGGGGGGGGGGGGCTAAGCTTCCCCCTAGCCCCCCCCCCAGTTCCTACGGGCCTGGATAGTGATTTATTAACATATCCATGTATTATTTTATCTATGAAAACCTTGCTAGAATAAGTATACATTTATTGCTTCACTTTATTTATAATTACAATGTACATCATATAGATGTTAACATATATATATGTATGCATGTATAACACCTTGATTTTATATGTTCACATAGATTTCCTTTGACATTGTGAATCTGAATGCTAGTTGAAATTTTCTATGTTTAATTTTATATTTATTATGTTATAATTGCTGTAACTAATTATACGATCTTCAATCTTTTGGAGGAAATAAACTATATATATAAGTAAATGAGTTTTTTAATTGTAAATACACATTTATCCAATCAGCTCGAGCGTTGCTGCCTGATTTCATAGTTTGTATTTTTAAAATTATACTCAATGACGTTTCGTGTATTAAAATGATATTGTTGTAAGTTATTTTCATAATTGTATATTTTATTCGCGACCGACAAAATGCCCTCAGGACACTGTCTTTTACATAAACAATTTATGTCACCTGTTAGCTGACCGATTGGGAACGCAGCCATAACATGGCATAAGCGACAATATTAATGATGTTTCATATAGAAATGTATCATAGGGTCAAAGGGTCTGTCAAGTACAGTTCACAACAGCACCTGTGGTACAGAGAGTGCAGAAAAAGCCTAATGTAGGTCCGAACGGTCATGAGGTCGGATAAAAGTCGCACATACCATTTATTTTATCAGCACACGGTCTAGTTAGACTGAATATCTTCGTTCAAGATGCGATACGATATGACCGGGTGATCAGAATTGACCGCCTCTGTCGTCAAGCGATCCGTAACTATAAATGTAATGGTTTATATTAACTGTAAATGGATGGAAGCACACAAGAAGAATATGTATAAACCTCAACATTGCTTCAATCTAGGGCAATATTTATTTTATATATTAGACAGTAACAGAATTATTCAATATGAATACAAAACTATCCAAGTGTCATGGAAAATCCAAACATTGAAAAATTAAGCATCCTTTGAATTCTGAACAATTACAGTGTATCTGTCTCTATTTTGTACGGAGCCCCTAAAAGGACATTTTGAAATACTTTTTTTATTTTCACAACTATTTCGTTTAAAAGTAATATTATTTCGTTTAAACGAAATATTATTTCGTTTATTCGAAATATTATTTCGATTAAACGAAATAATATTTCGTTTAAACGAAATAATTATTTCGTTTTTTCGAAATAAATTTTTTTCGTTTTTTCGAAATAATTATTTCGTTTTTTCGAAATAATTATTTCGTTTTTTCGAAATATTATTTCGTTTAAACGTAATATTATTTCGTTTTAACAAAATATTATTTCGTTTAATCGAAATAATTATTTCGTTTTTTCGAAATAATATTATTACGTTTTTTCGAAATAATTATTTCGTTTTTTCGAAATATTATTTCGAAAAAACGAAATAATTATTTCGAAAAAACGAAATAATTATTTCGAAAAAACGAAATATCATTTCGAAAAAACGAAATAATTATTTCGATTAAACGAAATAATATTTCGTTAAAACGAAATAATATTACGTTTAAACGAAATAATATTTCGAAAAAACGAAATAATTATTTCGAAAAAAGGAAATAATTATTTCGAAAAAACGAAATAATATTATTTCGAAAAAAACGAAATAATTATTTCGTTTAAACGTAATATTATTTCGTTTAATCGAAATAATATTTCGAATAAACGAAATAATATTTCGTTATAACGAAATAATATTACGTTTAAACGAAATAGTTGTGAAAATAAAAAAAGTATTTCAAAATGTCCTTTTAGGGGCTCCGTAATTTTGGACACTGATAGGCAAGAATACCTCAGTCAACAAACACTTGTATAATTTGTTCATTCGTTAATGCCAAATAGTGCTTGGATTTCTTAGATCAAAATGTATGTACATGTATTTGATTATTAAACTAAATAAACAAAAAAAATTACAAAATGTCAAGATTTACACTGTCCGGGATTAGTTTGCTAATCCGCAAAACTTGTAAACTTACTTATCTGAATTTAGTTTATATCAAATTATTTCCTAATTTTCAACAAATGTAGAGCCACATATGGACAAATCTCCAGTAATTTGTTTCTAAATATTTAACATTTAACTAGAAATAACTTACACTATCACTCAAAAGTAAGCATTGCCATGGGAATTTAAGTATTTCCCAAAGGATTTGACACTTCTCATAGGACTTGGACATTTTGCTTGAAATTTAACATATTTCTAGTAAAACTCTGGCTGAAATTTCTAGTTATTTCCACATGTATATCTACATTTATTTTGTTGAAACTTCAAAACTAATCAGATCAATTATAATAAAGTAAGTTAGCAAGTTTAATGGTTTCATGTCACTATAGGTCGAATGAAAACTTTCTTTTCGCCTGAACCATATCCCAGCATCAGAGAGTGAGAATTCATATAAATGACTACATGTAGTATAATACACATGGGCAACAATAGATGCCTTAATAACAATAACTTCATCCTGACATGCAACTTTTCTCCTGTGAAATGGTTAAATACATTAAATACTACTCAAGAGGGTCGTGAGGACCCTGGGTTGCTCATCTGAGAACTCGATGCTTAGGGCATCTGACAAGAGATTGTTTAACAGTTTCAGCCGATGAAAGGGGTGATCCCTGGAGCCAGGCCAATTTTGAATCAAGGAGCATGATTTGTAATATATTTGTAGAAGACCTCAAGGTAATACCACCTTGTCGTTCTTGAGAAGAAGATTTTTTAACATTTCCTTACATGACTGTGTAAATCTTGTGATCCCTGGGGTGGGGCCAATTTTGACTAAAGAGGCATAATTTGAACTATCTTTGTGAAGCACCTTATAGTAATGCTACATGTCAAATGTCAAAGTTCTAGGCCTTTAAGGTTTTGCGAAGAAGATTTTTAAACATTTCCTTATCTCGTAACTCTATGTAAATATTGGGATCTCTAGAGCGGGGCTAGTTTGACCCCAGGAGCATAATTTGAATAAAATTTGTGAAGCTTATGGTGATGCTACATGCCAAATATCAAGGCTTTAGACCTTGAAGATTATGAGAAGAATATTTTTAACATTTCCTCATATAACCCTATGTATATCTTGTGACCCCTAGGGCGGGTCCAAATTTGACCCAGGGGCAAAATTGGAACTATTTTCAATTGATGCTACATGCCAAATATCAAAGCTCTAGGCCTTGAAGTTTTTGAGAAGATTTTTAACATTTCCTTATATAACTCTGCGTAAATCTTGTGGCCCCTAGATGGAGCCAATTTTGATCCCAGGGCCATAATTTAAACAAACGCACGAACGCACACACACGCACCCCCCACGCACATTGGTCAGACCCCCACAATAACTCACCTTGAGCACTAAGTGCACAGGAGAGCAAAAAAGTATAGTATAAAAACACATTTACACAATGAAATACACTTGGAAATAAATCACTCATTTAACTTTGTCATTAAAGGCATAATTTCTCCAGCGGAATTGTTCACTTCTAATGTTTTCATTGAGAATAAAATTAATGAACGTTTTTAAGCGTTCGTTGTCACTTAAATTAGAAACAGTCAAATCCCATATAATTATTCTACACTTGTTTGTTCTCTGCTCAGTTCCTTAAACATTGGATACATCCAGTAATTTTCCCTTTTTCTTTTAATAAACTTTTCATTAATCGTGCATTTAGTGTTTTCAGGGCTTAGATATTATATAAGTCTTGATCACACTAATTAGTTATTAAAGGTTGTGACATACGGGGTAAATATTTACTACATGGAACACCATCATTTGTAGTTGTTGGTCAATTTGCACTAAAATTGTCATTATTAGAACACTACTTTCTCGAACAATTTTGCTGAATTTAGAAAAGTTGATAATAAAGTTGAAATCAGATCTGTGAATAAGTACCTTTAAGTACTGCACTAAATAATATATATAAATATATCTAGATAAAAGTGTATGTAGTCAAAGAGAGACAACTCTTAAATGTACTGTTAATTCATGTTTGCAAGTTATCTTTATTAATGGATACACACTATAAAAATCTACGTCAGAACATATAGGCTGTATTTTAACGGATTAACAGTTCTATAGATTAGGACTACAATACTGATTCCTATATATACATATGTTGTTTTGGAGATATGTGCCTCAGAGAATTTTTAATCTCCCCACCATATAGTCTACAAAATTAGTTGGTGTCTGGTAGACCGGTAGAGAAATTATTTGGACAGTAGCAAGAATGGTAGAGCAAATTATATTGGTAAAAATATAAAACAAGTAAATCTGTGAGCTAATGCTCACTAGTGATACCCCCGCCAAAATCTAAAAATATGCGACAAACAGGAAGTAGATGAGCAAGGAGCATGAAATCGCTTTACACCATATGGGACTATGGGATGAAGCAATATGCAAAGTATTATGCTGCTGCATGATATAGTTGCTGAGAAAACTGCGACGGAAATTTTGTAACGGACGGACGGACGGACGGACGGACGGACGGACGCACGCACGCACGCACGCACGCACGCACGGACAAGGGTAAAACAGTATACCCCCCTCTTCTTCGAAGCGGGGGTATAAAAAGTTGGCATAGACAGCTGCACGGGAAAGTGTTACATGTACACAGTGTTTACTCATTGATTACTATAAATTGAATAGCCATTGTAAACGACATCACATTTTTTTACATTTGGCGTTCTTCCATTACTCCATCAGTACCATTGTCATACTTCAACACATTTATATTTACTATGTACCTTGTAGGTGAAGCGCTCATGTTTTTAATTGCATTTCTATTTCTTTCACATTGATACCAACATAATGTGCTGTGTCTAACAGGGTCTGTAGTGTAGGTGATTCGTCTGATTGTTTCCATTTTAATAACAAATTTCTCGCTTTGCTTGTTAAGTCACGCGAATAATCACTAAGCGCAGTTTCGAGATCAGTGTATTTCATCCCCAGTTCAATCATGAGTAAACACCAATCTGGTCCAATACAGTCACTAAATTTAGCGATAACAATCTCATTTGGCGCAGACATGAGTACAGATTCTGTTATATCTGAAATATGAATATAAAATGAGATCTTAAGTCTTTATCAATAAAAATGACTATCTGAAATTAAACATACCGGTAACGTTTGTGAATGAAAATTTGAAAGAGCATATTTTGTTTGCATTTGCTTTTAACGTTACTTTAAGCATTGCAATGGGAACTTGAATTTAGGTTCAAATAGCTATTCCTAACAGATAAGTTCATAGAAAACACTTTTTCCAATGTGCCTCAAGCACATTAATAATGATGAAATGAGCCCATACTCAAACCTCCCACCGGTTCAGGCTATTTTACCAAGTCTAAATCAGAACTGTCTAGTAAAAGTTGATAGTAATGATTGTGTAGTTGGACAATTTGCTTTTCTTGTTACACATAGAGTTTTCGGCGGGTTTCAGCAAGTTATTACATGTTATACATGTTATTACATGTATAATGAATAAGACTACTATAGTACTGATTTATTAAATGCGCATTGTCTAGTTTTATTGCATACTCATGAAAAAACTACACTATTTACTGTAAAAATCTAATTGGAATAGGTTTAAAATCTTTGAAAACATTTCTATGACATGATCACAGTAGAATGTAAAGACCTACCATATTGACATTTCTCTATATCCTCTTGTAAAACTCGGTGTAATGTTTCCTCATTAAAGTCACCATTCCTTGACAAGTGTCGTATTAAATCAGATGTTGTCTTTTCTATATTTTCCATTTTCCAACGATTAAGTATATAATATCGTTGCATATCTGGATAACCAGGCCATGTTTCTTTTGCTTTAGCAGCCATGTTTGTACTCTTCCGGAGCTTTAATCGGACAGCCAAACATTTGGCATTATCACTTGACAACTGTCGACACAAACGACCTAGTTCTCTGTGTGAGGGTTTAGCACTGTGAACAGGTTTCTGTAAATAGATTTATAGAAAAAACGTGATGCGAACATGTTGATCTATAGTGCAACTATTTATAAATCATTTTGATATTAAGATTTTTATCATTGAGTTCTTAATTACCGTGATATCTTTTTTCAATGCTAGGAGAGCTCTTTTAGAAATTGTATGATTGTGTACATAAATTTCGAAATAAACATTGCTTTCATTTGTACTCTCAACATTGTCAAGTATGTATATTGTTTTTTGTATCAATTAAACATGTACAGTACATTGCTATATAGCATAATTTGAACAATTAAAGAAGAAAAAATAATACAATTATAGTACATGTATACAAGTCATAAACTGAACATCGATCTTGAACATTGTTGGGTTACATCTGTACAACTTAATTAATTTTAAATTGATGAATACTATCTTGATTTCAAATACAATTTGTCTCTACATAATGCAATGTATAATCTTACTTAGTGGCTTTGTGTATAACCAGGCTCCATGGATAAGCGGGATTTCGAATCTAGTTACGCAAATGGATGGCTGGTTTGAACTCATCCGGACTAGTTATAGTCTTCCATGAAAAAATGGACACTTATGTCGTCGTTCCTCCATTCAAGGTATATGGAGACGTTGTCGCTCTTTTGGAAGAGTATTGAGCATTTGTTATAATACATATAATATTTGACATATGTCTGAAGTGTATTATTCGTCCTGTTTTATATCTCAGCCTAACTTTCTAATTGATTTATTCAAAATTGATAATAATTACTAAAGATTCACCATGGACTTTGAAGCCATACTCTTGGTTATAACGGCTAAAATCTTTTATGCATTTTATTCATCCTGTATGCGTAAGTTATTTGTCTAAAAGAATACTAAGACCTTTTTTTTACATCATAATAACAGATCACCTGGTCATGCAACAACTGCAAATATATCCCTCCCAAGCAGTTGTCAGCATACAACTATATTGTTTGCAAAAGTCACGAAGAGTTGAAGCTGAGACCAGGTGTCAAATTCTAAAGTAGGGTTACCACCATGCAGATGGCTGAAGCCTAAAATTAATAAATTAATTAATTAAATTTGTTACTAGTCAACTATAAAGTTTACCTTTAATTTAGGAGATACTCTTAGTACTTGATCTAAAGTTAATGCATGTTCTTCATCATCCTTGTTACACATTGCTTCACGTTTGTCAAACACTTTTGTCAAATCAATGAACTCATTTGGATGATGTGGGCACTCTACTTCAAAATGATAGTCAACACTTTTCTTACGGTATAACTCTAAATCTTGTTTTAATCTATATTTTATAATCTCCAACAATGACACAATGGCACCCTTAACATCAATTTTCGGCGCTTTTGAATAGTTCTTCAAATGAAAATAAATCATACAGTTTTGTAAACACATATCTAAGCGCATTGTGTCCCTACCATAGTCAAATGATACAAATGTGGTATAAAGAACTGGTCCATCTTTGCCTTCTCTTAATGTTAACGCTGGGTTTCCAGTACAGTTTTTACCCATAGCAAGCCATAATAAATGGAAGAACTCATGTTGTATGAATGCATTTGTAAAGGACATTCTAAGTATTGGTAGTGTTTCACACTCTCTACTTGCTCTAAAAGTTTCTTTTTCATTCCTGCACGGAAGTAGAAATGGCAGAATTAACTTATCCGCTTGGAACTCATGTATGATGTTCAACCGACGTAGGTTGTCTACTACAACGTCAATGGTATTGGTATCTTGTCCAAACGTATTTTTTGTTTCACGAACGACAACTTGTTTTGAAACTATTCCACGTTGGTTTAATTTAGATCGAGGTGCACGGGCATAAGAAATTTGCCGCAACAATGTATTGAAAAGTTTAGCAAGAACAAAAGGGTCTAATATCACAATTCCATCAGAATTGTCACTTTCTAAATACACAAGAAAACCTCTTCTATGTTCATGATCTAAAAACAACTTCATTGCTTCAGGATCAGTTATTGGTTTATCAGATAATTTATCCAGTTCCATAATGTCACTAAATTTTAAATAATTCACACTTTTTTTCTTGGTCAGAAGAATGCTTTCTAGATGAATCCATTGAGCACGTACTTTTTCGTTAGTTATACCTTCACTAACTTTAAGTATTGCATCTTTCAGTGCAAGCAGATCATCATCAGTTTTGCATGTATTATCAATTGTAAAAACTCCCACAGATTGAATATCTTCAAGAATGGGGCCTATCTTATTTAGTACATCTTCAATAACACATTTATCAACTTTATCTTTGTGTGTTCCAACAACAATTAGAGGAGCTATCACATTACCATCTCTGTGTGTTTGAGCTTTTATTGATGAAACCCAAAACTTCAATGATTCTAAAATGAAATATATAAAGGATATTCGTCAACTATTTTCATAAAAAATAAGACCATATATAACCTTGAAGCGTGACAGAAAATTTTGTTTGTTTGTTTGTTTCAAATCAAGTTTGAATATATGTATAGTACAAAAGCTACAAGCGAATTAAGAAAATAGACGATACACTTTATCACAATCGAATAAGGTACTTGACGTAATTTTGGCGAATACTTTGAAGTAGCGACTACTGTATTGGTTGTATGTTTAAAGTTTTAACCTCAGCGTGAATGTTTTAATGTGTCAATTATTAGATCGTCATCAGTCTGTCATATCATGCTTGAAAAATGAGAAAATATGTCAACTATACCTTCAGAAGTATAATTCTTGAGCAAGTGGTGGTTTGAAGGCGTTTTGGACTGCATTGGTGCATCAAGGTCTATGCTTAGGTCAAATACAATCAAGTTTACTGCATCAGGTGCAATAAACGCTTGATGAGTTGCATAATATACTGACTGGCCAGTAAAATCCCAAAACGATATATACATACTTTCTTCTTTCTTTTGCTCACCCCAACCTTTAACTGTTTGTAGATATGTTTTCTTCTGTTCATTGATTATATTGTTTCGGTATGGCATATTATATGAAGCAACATCTTCGTCGATTTCATCAGACCCTTTTTCATAATCTTTATCTGCTGCAATCGATGGGCTTTTTGCTTGCTGTCCTTCTTTAGTCTTTAAAAAGGCAGCTGCCATTCTCTGAATGTTTAACTCTTCTTCACAACCTGTCAGAATAGAAAATCACATAACGCCACTTTTTATATCATATAAAACCATACATGAAACAATAACATGTTCGTGGTTGTTTAAGTGCCACATTGCCAATCATATAGCCAGATAATATCGTAACAAAGAATTAACAGTAGAAGAGCGTGATTACTGATTTGTTTATAATCTAACACGAGACATAATCATTATCAGAACTCTTTGAAAATTATATTTAATAACCGATAACATGAACACGACACACTGACAGAGAGCTACATTTTTTTTTATTATCGATTAATGATCTATGATTTATACTAATTCAGAGAAAGCGAATCTTTGATGTCTAATGAAATAAAATTTTAATCATTGGATTTAATCTTTGTATAAATTCGTCGATTACAGTCCTTCACAAGTCAAGTGTGTAATGAACACACGTTGGTTCTATCTGATCAGGCAACGACCATTTGAATATCGAAGCGGACATTAAGATACATATCTGCGTATAGTTTTAAAGTAAACAACTTCAAATGTTTAACTTAAGTCATCATAATGCTAGAGTTACATCCGTGTAACAACCTCTTAAGAAATCAAACAAATCAGTATCAGCAAATATAGGGCTAAAACTATTGGTCAATTATGGCAACTTCGACATTCATAGACATGTACTATTTTCAGTGAATTGCTTAGCTTTTTAGATGTTTTGATATGATTTTATTATTCTATTTGTAAAGAAATTGCACATTTTCGACGTTTAAGATATTTAAGTGTTAAGGGGGTATCTTATCATAGTTCGCTATGTTTGTCTGTTCCTAGCGATGAGAGGTGGTGACCTTTGGCATTCTTTTCTTCAGCCTCTCTTACCTCGGCCATTTTTGTACATTGAATTTTACCTCTGGCATTTAACCAACATCCACACAGCCCCAACTTCTCGGTTGCAAATGATGAAGATCTGTTATATTTGGAGATTAATGACAAATCTCAGCTATTTCGAACACTATTATAAGACAAAGTTTAAGTTGAAGATTTGAAGCTGATTAGTTTATGTCATTACATACCATAAGGAAGAAAATATTAGAAATAAAACTATAAGAAACTCAAATTGGTCTGAAAAACATCAAACCTTTGAACATAACATGAACTGAAATGGAATAGCTGTGCATGTATTTAGACTTTGAAATAATTCCATTTTCTTCAGATCACTACGCACAAACAATATCATACACGAGTGTGAAATTTAAACGAAGATTATTCTACAGGACAGAATAACTGATTACGAAGCATTTAAGCTAAAAGTTACCTTTATCAATCTTGCTCCAAATTGCTTTACCATCTTTAACAGTGCATTTTGATGTTTCTTGTTTTATATCTATATCTATTCCATAGCTCCTGCCACTATCAGGACATTTAGGATTTTGGCCCAGTAACCGCTGCACTAAAGTTGTCTTTCCTCCCCCTTTATTACCCAACACATTTACTCTGATATGATTAGATTTAGCTGACCCATCATTCAATGCTCTGCCATATAATTCCCAGTCGCTTTGATCTAACTCCGAGACAGTATGTGCAAGATATTCTTCAGTTTCTGAAATTGTTCATTATTCATTGTTCATTGGAGTTAACGCCGTGTCAACACAACTTAGGTCATTTTACGGGTCCAGTGCACCTAACCTAGCTTTCCTGGACCATTGTCTATAACCAGAACTCACCTACCCTTCCACAAGGCCGGAAACTTCTCCATATTATCTAATCAATGGAGGAAAATCGACATTATTATCAAATTTTCATGGAAGGGTATAACCTCCCCGGGTGGGATTCGAGCCCGCACCCCCTCGGGCACGAGATTCCAAATCCCGGTCGCACAATGAATAAAAAAGTTGCACAACTCCGTTCACCTCTCGATTGTGAGACCAACTGTGAAGTGATATGAACATTTTTGATAAGTAAATAAAACCTTTATACAAACTGTAAAGCACTTGAGTGCTTTTACACTTTTGTGACAACTATTGTTTTAGATATCACAAAACTGGCACTGGTATGGTAAGTTCGAGGATGGTTTAACCTCCTGAGGTTGTTGATTCGCCATCACAGTTTGGAATCAAATCAATTTCACCATCAGAGCATGCCTCTATTTCCGTTTGTTTATCAAATCAATGATTATCATAATGATAATGATAATTAATCTCTAGTTTTAAACTTAAATATAACCATTGTATTTTGAGATATTATCTGCGATCATGTGCGTTGGTTTATATTAAGGGAATTCTACTTTCAGAAAATGTGTTCATGAAATAACCATTACCAGATATTTATTATACATGTTTAGCAACATTAAATTTTTCTAACAATATGTGTATTATCATTACCTTTCTTTTTTCCAAACTGCTCACTATCTAGATTTTCTAACACATCAGGAACACATCTTTCTAACTTTTGAGCAGGTCTATCATCAATGTCATCATCAACGCATGAAGCACCAGTAAACCTTATCTTCTGTCTCTCAATAATGTCAGACACTTGATCAAATACCTTATCAACGTTTGTGGACCTTAGTTGGGGTGATTCATTATAGTAAAATCTTACACACGTGTTGCTAACAGTCTCTGGTAGCGGAGTGAATATTTCACTACATGATGTGTGTCTAGACTGATTTGAGTTATACCATAGACTAGTAAATAGTTTCCGGCATTGAAACCAATAATTTAAATCTGCTAAGTATGACTCATTAAAACCACGTGTGTCATCAAATACATATAATATCACTTTTCTCTCAAAACTATTGATGTCTTTTATATTGTAAGTCCATGACTGTGATATATCAGGAGTAACAACTATTTTGACTGCATGACCTGATATTGTGCGGTTGGTTTTATATGTTTTTTCATTTCGCTTTATCCAAAACTGGTCAAACCTTGGAGTTTTGTTGGCTAGATAGTGTGCAATGATGCATTTGGATTTATAATTTTCACCGACCACAAATATGTACAGGTTGGAGTCTGAAATGAAAAGTTAATATTGTTTAAAGCTAGTTTTCATTAAAGGTACATTAATAGATTAAGGCGTGTCCATGTTAAGCATTACACGTGTAACTACACAGAAAACTTTATACAAGTAAATCAAGTCTGGTTATGACTAGATAAACTTTTTTACACAAGTTATTTTGCAGTTGCATTGGGTTTTTTCAACAACATTTACCTATGTAAAGTCAATGTTTATTCATTAATCAGTGTCTATTAATAAATTCCTAACTGTAATTGACAATAGAAATATTCTACCTACAGAGAAGTTGGAAGATCAAATAAGGCTAAATAGAAAACCTCCATGTTTTCTAGAGAAGCATGTCGTTTCTACATGTAGCTCACCAGGGACATTTGTAATCACATACGCGATCTCTATATCTCGTTCTTATACTCTATATACTCAACATTTAATTCTAACTCCACAGTAATTTTTCGGGTAATATTTGTATTATGCATTAAAGTCATATTTTACATTTGCAGCCTGATTTATTTAATTAGTTGACAATCATTGTAAATCTATTTGAATAGATTTCATTTGTTGACGTGATGTCTGCACTTTCGAATTTTAAAAGTTGATGTATCCACCTTATGCCAACAACACAGGCTTTATCTTCAACTGACATCCTCGCCGTAACTATAGCTCCGGTTTTAAAGTGTTTGGGTTTTTTTATTACGTATCTATATAAAAAAAGTCGGACACTTTGTAAACATTTCAACTAACAAAACGTAACAGTTAAATAAATTTTAAGAAACAGAGTTTTATCGTAAAATCTAATAAATACATTAAATTTTCTGCTTTATAGTAGTGACGAATATGGCCACCTTCAGCTCGTATAGCTGCAAGACAAATTGCTCGCAATGAAATTATGTAGTTCTAAATAATTTCATAGCCCATTCTTGCCGTCTTCTCTGGCTTGGCAGGTCTTTAAATTCCGGTTTGCTCAAACTTTCTTAAAAGTTTATCACAGTCAAAGGATTTCACTTGAAAGTATGGGCAAGCTGAAAAATGGGTTCACTTTGTCACGATTGCTGAAGGTTTCTGCATTGCAGTTGTGCTTTGAATGTTTCAGTGATGAATATGATGAGAGCAAGACATGAGATAGCAATTCCATACAATTTACCTTTCGTACTGATGAGCTAGCTGTCATTTCGATAGCCTAGCCTCTTCATTTCAAACTCATTCGTTTCATACTTATGACTTGTAAAAGTTTAGGTGTTCTTTCTATGTGTAAATCGCTATAGATATCGACATGTACAAAATAAACGTGAAAATGTAAACAGTTTGGCTCATATTAGTAAAAAGCACGAAATGCACGTGCATCTTGGAAGTCGGTTAGTACACTGTGGATATTGACGTTTTTAGTGTCACATGAAAGAAATAGTATCCAATAGTTAACTCACAAAATTTCCTTTAAATATTTTAACAACTGTTGAAATTATCTGCAGAGAAAATGTTTATACTTAGAAAAGTTGTTAAGTGTATATATTCTATAATATAAAAATACGGACAGAAAATTGAATCTATCCAAACATTCACCCCGTTTCATTTAACTATTGCTACTGCATTCACAGGAACCACTGAAATCACTGAAGTTCAACTATTCTACAAGGGGGGGTTCAGGATTTTTTGTTTGGGGTTCGGACTTTTTCTAGGGGGTCCAAACTTCCGAATCACAACTACATTATACACATTTTGCAGAATTATATAACATATTAATAATAAAAGCTACATAACCATTAAATCTATGTTACGCACCGACAAAAAATGCTACATGCTACTTAAAATGACTTATAGTAAAGAAATACACTAATGAACAGGTACATTTTGGAAATTCCAGGTGTGGAGAGGTCCGAACCACCTGACCCCCACTAGATCCGCCTATGTTCTATGTAGTACATGTATAAGGAAAAGTATCATAAAAAGAGGATATTTCAAAGTGCAATATAGAATTCAAAGCTCCAAAGACCTTGTGTAATACATGTAATGCATAACGTATGTACGTATAACCTATCAATAATTATGAATGACCTTAAGCTTACTTTCGATTTCTTACAGAATAATTGATTCCAATAAAACTTCGTGAAGTTCAAGAATATTAGTCACTTAGTCAGAATTCAAACATAAAATTCGAACAAAATAAGGCGTTTACTTATAAAACCCATTAAAAATGTGTGACCTCGTTCCAGGAAGTAAACGTAAATCACTAACTGTACATAATAAATACACCGTCCTACATAAATATTTAAAGCTTAAATCAACAGAATAAAGAGAGTCAATCCAGCTTGATAAGTTTAAATAAACTCACCTGACATTTTAATGCCGATCAAGTGACTTACAACGCAAGTTTTAAAGAATAATACCACCTAAACTGAAATATGAAACACATCATGAACAAACTCAAGTGTTAAAGGAACATAAAATAATAGGCCACTCAAGTTAGCTTTCTGTGACATTGTCGTCAAACAAATTACAACAGAAGGTTTTATTGTCTTTTTTGTCATCTATATATTATGTGTATCGACTTCAGGAAAAAAACGGAAAAAATCAACCGGAAACTGGACTTAGGGTCGAGAGTTTAAGAGTACCTGTGTTTGGAATATACAATTATAGTGTATTTTGTTATATTGTATTATAATTCCTTATTCACATGTATACAATATTATCCCACCCACTTGTAAATATATTTATACGGATATTGTATCACAGCATTATATCAGTTGCATTTAATGTCATTGTAATAGAAAGAAACAATAATATACTGACAATAACGAAACCGTTTTTATTACAATGCAGTAAAACCAAATTGTAATCTTCGTTACTTAACTTTTATTGGGTGAGACATAGGAGAAAATTACACATTTTCCCCATTAACGAGATTTCAAGATGCGCTTATTTTATAACAAATTGTCTTACAGATATGCAACTTGCCAATTTTATTCCCTTGGTAATTTTCTTCAGAAAATACCAGATAAGCCTGGATTGCAGTTACCCTGGCAGTGCTGGGCAGATCGAAAGATGCAGATGCAATTTTTGTTCCTTTTTTAACATAATGTTTGCATTTTAATCAGTTATTTTTTCCAAAATTAGGTCAAAAGTGCCAGTGCTTTATATAGACTGAAAATATGTTTTCTCACCACTAGTCTGCGCCATTTTTCTTCAATATATAACCCCGATTGTTTATGGAGAAAAAACTCCATCCACAAAAGGGGACATTTCCCCCTTCGGCCCCTCGAAACATTTTTAATGGTGGAGGCACGCAAAAAAGCTTCTTTTTTATTTCAGAAAACTACATTGTATAATGTATTCTAAAGTGACATTCGCTAAAGCCACTTAAAATACTAATTTCAATGCCTATGGCTGCCATTTGAAAGGGGTTCAGAATATTCAAAAGTCTCTGTTGCAGCCGGTAAACATGTCATAATAGGGGCAAGTCTGTTTCTATTGAAAGTCCATCCATGTGATTTACTTGTTGGGATAACAGACTTCCTATTACTGAAACTCACAAAGATACAGTTTTGTGAGTATCCGATCAGGATATTTTGTGTGATAATGTAGACAAATACTTGCTCAGTATAGGGGTCTAGTACTAATTAATCGCAGAAAATAAGTGAAGGTGAACTGTTTCGCATGACTTACTCTTTCAAGCTTTATTATGTGAAATAACGAACGTCAAAAAAAATGATCAGTGAAACAGAATTTACTTGAGCATGATATTGACAATACATTTGTACAAACGCGTTTATAAACATATATTATGCATGTATTTCCATGCTTAGAAATTTGTACTATCAATAAGATTAGATGTTAAACTTCCAGTAACAAAATATTTTATCATGATGAAGTACATGTTAAATGTTTGTATCTGATTATGTCCATAAAAAATTCAAATCAAACACACGATATGTTTCTGTGTGTTTAAAGTCAGACTTACACAGACAAGTTATTTATATTGCACCAACGCTACCAGTCAAAAAAACATTTAAAATAAATTAGTGGTTAGCTACATTGAACAAATCAATTTTTCAATTTTCTGGATTTAAATGGGCAAATTATATCGTTAAATCCAGACATATGATAAAATTATCACCTCAAACCTAGCTGCAACTTGAAGACATATTAAACTTATGGGCGTCGCTGTTTGTACTATAGATCTCCAATCTATGCGATTTTATTTTTGCCTTGGTTTGTTGTCAATAATCTCTTTAAGAAAAAACTAACAAACGTACAAAGTTTATGTTAAAATAATATTTTGATATCAGATTGGTTGTTAAAACAACCCTTTAGTTTTAATGTTATTATTCAACTCGATGTCTGCATGTGCCCTAAATAACCAATGTAGCTAGAAGTCACTATATGTTATAATTAGCCGTAGGCCACCGGCACAGTCCCGAGTCAAAACATTTTGAATGTGCCCTATGATTATGTAATTAGCCTTAATCATACCAAGTCTTATATTTCTTGTCTTTATTGCAATTTATACTTCAGACCGGTTTCATACATAGAAATTCCTATGACATTGTATGTCTCTGCAACATTCAATCAATCACCACACATATCATTGTTAGGATTCTGTGTAATGAAGATTTTTAGATTGCTTATACGTAATAGTCCAGTCAATACAGCTTTTGACCTAGACAAAATTGCAACAGAATATATAATTATACTATGCGAAAGACTATCAATGAAATAACACACACCAAAAAGTTGCACTCCGAATAAAGAGGGGAAAGTGATGAAAAATGAATTTTAAATAATGCATTTTCTACTTATATTACAAGGCGCTGCAACGCTTCCGTACTTCTGTCCCGCAGTGAATATAGCTTTTGGGTCACAAAAAGTAATGGATACCGGTAGTATTTTGCTTCTGAGTTGACTTTCCGATGTGAACATATACACCTATATTTAATATATTTCATATATGACAGTAAATTAATTAAAAATACCGTTTTTGGTGACGACCTTGACAAATAGAAATATTTTACAACGGTAGTGCGTTAGGACCAAAATTGATCATGTTTAGTGTTAAATGTGTGTCACGATATTTTTGTTGTCTGAGTGCTGAAAACGAAACTTTAAACTCCTCAAATTAATGTTATCGCATAAAATTGTTTAAAAAAACGAGATGATAACCAAGTTAAGCTGAATTCACTTGATATTTTATTTGTTTCATTTACTCATGAAAATAGCATCACACTATATATTTGAGCTTAAACGATTTTACTTTCATGTGTATGAGTTACGTATAGCTTTTCCTACGTCATTATTTAAAATTATAAACTGTTATTGGGTTTGTTGTGCCACCCTACTAATCTGTTTGATGAAAACATTGTCTTCAAGTCTGACAAAGTAAGGAAAGTCGAGAACGGGACTTGGCTTAATTTAAAAAAGTCCCATGCTGTGTTTACTTCACTATCTTTCATGCATACCTTAATTGGATGCCTGATAGCTTTAACATCATTTACATAGTATAATCAGTAATTTTAAAACTTCCTAGAACTTACACAGAGTTCAAAAAAGCCGTTCAAATGTATATAAGCATCACAAAGGAAGTAGACATCAAAACTGGCGAGAGATCATAATGCTCTATTGTTCATCATGAATTGGCCACACAAACCTCCCTTTGCAATAGTTGCTACTAAAGTAGTCAATGCAACATCGTGCGTGCAAAATTAAAAGCTTGTTTTAAACATTTGACGCAATATTAAAAGACAACACAGTATTAAATCCATGTGAGTAGGAATGTGAGTCTGTTAATGGAAATGTTCAGCCTGTAAAAACTAAGTTATAGTCTGTCCCCGAAGATATCTTAAAGTGATTCGATGACGGACTTGTGTGATCAATCATTTGCACAGTGTTAAGATCTTGTTAAGCCTCTGATAGCAAAAATACCGACAGTGACAATGATCAAAAGCTAAACCTCAGGTTATAAAAACAGAACGTAACTAAATCCATCCCGTAACAAATGTATACTGTTACAACATTTCATGTGTAAAAACAGTAACAAAAGTAACAAATGGTATTTTAAATATTTATTTATGTAATACCTATTATTCATCTGTATTACATACGTGTAGTAGCATGAACGTCAACACTTGTTCGGAAGCAAATGTTGACTATTAAATCTGCTTTTGTAATCGATACACGAGAAGCTGATTGCAAAAATTCATAGTTTCAGGTATCGTGTTGGTACTTAAATCACATTAGTTCATTAAAAGATAATTACATTCATATCAATGACATTTAAACACTTTTTAGACACATTTGCAGTAAACTAAAAGTTGTAATCAATTATGATTTTTGAAAATTGTCTACGATCTGATTAAAAAAATTCGCACTTTTAGATATAATTTTAGTACTTTTATCCCAAAACTGAACAATTATGTCTCTTATTTATTATTGTTATACTTATTACAGTACAAGCACTAGTTACAGTACAAACGCATGAAAGAAAAAAAAACTCAAAAATGACCTTTTTGAATTTTGTATTTAATAAGAATTTGAATGATAAGTTGTTTTTTACAATTGTTTTCATTCATAAATGATAATAGATAGTTATAAAGGGAGCTAATCCAAAATGGTTTTTCATTTGTATATGATAATAGATAGTCGTAAAGGGGGCTAATCCACGTTTTTGTTCATGTTCAACGTTTTTGTCCAAAAAAGGACTTTCCCCTCGAATTTTTGAGTGCAACTTTTATTTTGGATACTACTATGAATACGAACTTTCACATGGTACAAAAATAAATTCTGTTGCAATTTTGTCTAGGTTAGCCTAATTTTTAGCTGTATTGACTGGGCTAGAGGGTTTTTACTTACATGTATTTAATTTTTATAACATTTTTGTACAACGCCTTTGAATATGTAATATAGAAATAGGGGTTTAATCAAATGAAATAGTTTAAGTTTAAGTTTAATATTATTAAATGAAACAAAAATAACGCGATACGGTGATTATGTCCATTACACCAGCGAACCTTGTATGAAGTTCGATTTAGGGCCGCGGCAAGTAGTGTTTACTCATTAAAATTTGACGATGTCGATTTTCCTCATTTAAAGAGTGAATTTGTAGTAGCGTGTTGGAGGTTAAGCAAGTGTTACTTAAGAGGAATATTTCAGAAAGCTTGTAATCGGCCACTGTGATTATCTTAGAAACTGCTGATACCACGTGTAGTCATGCCTATTGGTTTGCATTAGTTTTTAACGTGTTACACATTTCTTATGTTCTAGCTTAAGTTGTTTTAGTAAATGTTCATGTAGTTTTCATTTGTGTCAATGGTGACGTCACATTATGCGAGTTTAACCAGAATTCAAAATTACATTAACATATAATAAGTAGTTCCCATAATGATAATTTATAACTTTCTGTTATATGTTTGTATTGACGTGTACATTAGAGTCGCGATATAATCTAAATACAAAATACAACAAAATACAACAAAATACAACTAGGATGGAAATGTAAAACTCTGGCCAATATGTTTAAAGTACAATGTCATGTATATTTAAAACCTGGTTGCTGACGAAAACCTCAAATTAAAAATACTAGAGCCGATATCTTTACATACGCATTTAGCCGACCTAACAGTGATAATTATGATTATAAAGTCTTTAAAAATTAATTGAAAATTAGAAAGAAAATGACATTTTTTTCTCATCTCATGTTTGACATTGTACATAATTATGGTACATATACTTCAATTGGGAATTCTAAAACGATAACACTTTGGCAGACAGTTATTAAATTCTACTGACAAATGACAAAGGCTTTTCATTTGATAAATTCACGATTGCAGCCAACCTTCAAGTACCTATATAAGACTATTGATTATTATTATACATAATATTTGCCATTATATTGCCTATATCTGTGTCTTTGATATTTATGAAATCAATTCCAAACAAACCACTCAATGACATTAGACTGCTTTGTCATTCAAACAGCAGCTAAATATATTTCTGGATTCCAATCATACTTAAGTGGATATTGTTTAGTTTTCAATATCAATCGACTAATGTCAATATACTTTGACTGTCAACTTTAAATTGTGATAAGCATCCTAGTTTTCTTAGCAAGTTAGTCCGATTGTTAAATTTGTGTGACACAAATAGGCCAAGTTACTACGTCTTGAAAAGTGAAGTTTTTAACTTCTATGCATGCTCTCCGTGAAATCGTTCAAATGTCACATTACTTTTATAATAATTATTTAGACATGTCTGTCAAATATCTGTCAAATTAAACTTTTTTAAAATGCCTTCTGACAAAAACAATCTTTTCAAAGAAATACTAAAAGTCATACATGTTATACATGTACTATATTTTGAATATTTTCGTAAACTGGACCATGTGCAGAACAGAACATTGCTTTGTTCATCTATTAACTAATTGGAGAACATCATAATGCCAAAATCGATTTACATCAAGATGTTTGGCAACAACCTCAGTTAGTTTAATGCAAGACTCTACAAGCTCATTATGGGATTGTCTTTTTTGTGGCTGCCATGTAAACATCACGTGACTAGAAAGTAGGTCCAAAATGTCCAATTAAATACTTTCGGCTATTATATTTCTTTAAAAAGCGAAAAGTTCTGGATGATTATGGCATTCTGTAGAAAATATTTATTCATTTTTATTACAACAAATTATATAATAATAGACGCGCTGTACTTTTGCACTTTCCAATATGGTGGCCGATTGCGTGCAAGTTATAAATAGAGTGTCCGATCTACGTATCAATATGTCTATGGTTATTACAATATATGTTTTATTATATAACTATTTTCATGCTTGCAGATCTAGAGCAACAACAACAGGAACCCATACTACAAAGATACTGAATCTCATATGGGGATAACTTCGCAAGACAACATAAGACAGCGAAAGAGCACGGAAAGCAATGAAAGCTAAGAAATAGGCTGTGTGAAGGCAAAAGTTCGATAGTCTTTATTGGTAGTAAACTACAAAACATCAGCATTAAGTTTTAGTTGTAGAGAAGTGTAGCACGCTGTTTTAAACACGTGCTTTTTGTTCACCTATTGACAGTGTACGTAGTACAAACGCGACCGACTTTATTGAAATATTGACATGATCTATTGTCATAATGTTTGTTAACGTTTGAAATAAATGGTTTTAAAATAAAACAAAACATTAACAACCATAGACATCAAGGATGTGCAGTTAAGTATATTCTGTTGATTTCATGTTTGCTAAATCATTTAGAGGACAAAGCTCTTGACAAAACGTATGCAAAATGTTATAATAAGTTTGTATTATATTTAACGCTGTCAAATGCGCAAGTGGAAGGCATTTGTATGCTTTTGTACATGTTTTTATAGAAAATCAATAAATTCTAGTAAAAAGTCCGTACAATTTAAACAATGAAATGGATTAGAACTTTAGTTTTATACAAGTTTTACTATAGGCCAAATCTATATGGCGTGATACGCAAAAGTACGTGATAATGAGAGTGGCGTGGTGCAAAATGGAATACAAACATATTTTTAGGTACGACTAAATAATGTAATCATGTGATAGTTGCATGGTGCTGTGTTTGCATTCTAATTTCAGAATAAGCTTGTGGTATTGTTGGGTCATCATGTAAGGACTAGCCTTAGCCACAATAATCGTTTGAATTTGTTCTTGGGAAACAATTCTCAGACGAGGTCGTTTTACGCGAAGTCTTCATCACAAAATGTTTGTCGGACGTTCTAGCTCGGCCAGTTGCATACTGTTGAACATTTTATTTTCTTTATAGTCCACACGTTCGTACAACAACACTGTTTATGTAAACAATGCAATGAACTAATCCACGACAGGAGATGCTTATGATGACAATTGAATATTACAGTAAAGTTCCGCTGTTAAGACTGGCAAAATCGATGGTCCTGTATTATATAGCGAAACCGTCTTATTATAGACACCCTTTTGTTCACAAATTAAGCATTTGGGTCTTAATAATTGTCAAAAAAACGCATGATTTTGAAATAACATAAGTGGTCTTAATAGCGGAACTTACCTGTATATACACGTAGTATTTATTGTGTTAAAGGTACTCATTCACAGATTTCAACTTAAATATCAACTCATTCTAAAACTAACAAAATCGTATTGATCGTTTTATTGTATATTTCTTACAACCCATATGTCAGTTTGTCTTAAAATATTAAAAACTAATGTTTTATCTCAATTACTGACGCTGAATGATATTTTGGAAATATCCGAATCTGTGAACTATTACCTTTTATATGTTTTTATGTGTGTTTTGTTGGTGTAGGAGCAGTAGTCCAGTGGTTGGACGCGTGCTTAGGGATCGAGAGGTACTGGGTTTGAATCCCTTTAAGGACACTGCTAATTTCCCTGAGCAAGAAATTTACCTGCAATTGCTTCACTTCACCCATGTGTAAATGGGTACCTGTAAGGGTCATGCAATGTATATTGTGCAATCTGAGCCGTATGTTAACAGTTGGTGCGTAACTCGATGATCGGGAAGTTAATGTCGAGAGTCGACTGAATAGTGAAACTAATCGTAGACTTCAAAAACCCTTGTTGTTTTTGCTTTGCATTTTAATAGTAAAGGTTTTACCGCAACATTCAAATTCATGATTGACCAAGGGGTGATGGTTTGTCCGCCATTTTAATTTGTCAAAGTAAACTATACAAGCCCTACCGTTTTAATGGGTTTGTTTGTTTTAGTGTTTACACGAACAAGTAATGTTATTTTGTGCGAACTATAATAGCGTTAAGTTTGTTTCAAATCGTTGTCAATTCTCAGCAACATGTATGTGTGTCGACATTCCTTTCACAGAATTAAAGAGACAGTACACATGTATAGGCCAGCAGCGTGTTCAGTTATATGAACGTTCCAAAACGTCCCGTAATGGAAGTGTCGGAACAACTTAACCTGTAGACAACTCAACCCGAGACAACTCAATCCCTACAAACGGATTGAGTTGTCCCAACGTTAAGTTGAGTTACGCACGGATTGAGTTGTCTACGGGTTGAGTTTTCCCGTACCCGTAACGTTAGCTAACAGTAGTTACTGAACATAGCGCAGTTACTCAAGCTCAATTTGTTATTGTCAATGGCGTTACCATATACGCATCGTATTTTACTCTTATATGTTGACCTGTATAAATGTAAAGTAATATTTCCTTCGGTAATATACATAGCTGTCATACATATTTGTTTGCCTTCTTTGTACTATTTTGTTTCAATACGTGCAAAGTTTTTTTTTGTGCGTTCAGTACTTTGATTATTTTTATTTTACGATTTATCTATACCCTGATTACTACAATGATCATGTAAATAATGTTAATAGTGTACATAAACATTGAATATAAAGCAAACATGTGAATAAAGGCCATTTCAATATTTGTCAGTGATTCGAATAAAAATTTAAAACTGGCAATATTTGTTGTTTATAGTCATCATTGAACATTGGCATGGTACGGCAAGAAGTTTTATGCAATTATCAAAGGCAGAACGATGCTTCTTTTTTGTTTGGGTTTAACAATGTAGCAGCACATTGTATGTGTCATATCACGGCGGTGCCTTGGAAGGCTATATCTCTCGCATACTTCCGACAGTAACTTACAACTGCCCTACTTATATCAGTGGTAGGAGGAAGAATGAACGTAGAAATTATTCAAGACCAACCTCCATGAAAGTATGCCCCGCCTGGGAATCGATCCTGCAACCCATCTATCAGAAGTGGTTGCTACCGACTGAACTAGCCGAGCGGCTAACTGAAGGTTCAAGAGCAAACACAAATGTGCCACCTGCCAGTCTACGATTTAAGTAATGTTTTTGTGCACTGTTTATTATTTTACCCAAGAAATTGCTCATAAACATGAGTGAGTTGTTTCTATTATTTAGGAGCCAATAGCGTTTGAAATAACATTTAGAACAGCTCGTCATGACGTAAAAATGCGCATGCGCTTTGAAAACTGATTACTACTGTACGTAAATAGAGCAAAATATTTAGAGCTGCAAAATGCAAATAGTCACACATTAAATACTGGAAGTCAAGAAAATAGTTGAGAATAATTCAGAAAGAAAATGTTATGTAAATTATAAGTTTTTTTTGTTTAGATTGACGCTGTATAGGTTTAACATTGTACGAGCGTATTTGTCATATTACGGCGGCAAGTTAACTTGAACCTACTCGTCGTTCCAGGGAAGGCTTAATATCTAGATTTAGCTGTTTACCAGATACTAGGCTCATACCTCCACCAGTGACTGACAACTGCCTTTCATCATTTAGAATCAACGGTATGAGGGAGAATGGCCGTATAAATGCTTTCATGACCAAACTTGACGAAAGAAGTATGCCTTGCCCGAAGTCGAAACCTTGAAACAATTTAGGTTCGTTACGGCGGTCAGCGTATTCAACGTAGCATTTCTAGACCTTTGTCTATAGCCAGTACTCATCTACTCTTTCACAAGGCCGGCAACTTCTCCATGTACATTATTAATGGAGTAAGTTTACTTAGTGTATTGCCAAACTATCACAGAAGGGTAAAACCGCCCCGGGTGGATTTAAACCATTATCAGAAACTTGATTCGAAATTCCGTTTAATTCAATAGAGTAACTTTTAATGCGTTTTAACATTGTATAATTTAACTGAACAAACGCAGAAGTAATATTGATCGATTGATCGATCATCGATTCGAAGAACTGCCGCCAAACCAGTGCTAGTTTCCTTGAGCAAAACCTGTGACGGCAATTGGGTAAATTTACACCTTATGCAGTCTTGACTGGATGGGTGACTTCAGGGCCGGATTACGGCTCTGTGCAAAATTTACCTACGATTTCATTTGACTGCACGAAAATGTAACAGAACAGAACAGAACAGAACAGGACAGAGCGGAATAGAACCGTATGAAGCGATGAATTACATAAAATAATGACTATATTATATTTTTTTTTAAATAAAGTTGTACATTACGATTTTATCGGGGGTAGCATGGTCAATTTGACAGTACTTTATTAAAGTAGATTAAAGCATTTACATAACGTTGTATAACAGTTCACATAATGTGGGTAAAATTGTCTAAATACATATATATATTTTTTAAACATTTTATTCAACTGTATTTGTTTCATACATTGATCCCGCTCAATTAAGTACTCACTACAGTATTTCTGTACAAACTATCTATAATCGGGTATTTAAATCAGCGGGGCAAATGTATGACCTACTGATATGTTGAACGGAAATTACCAAAACAAATGGACTATATTTTGCATAGGGTTTGATTATAAAATGTAGAGCGATCGCTGGGTTGGAACGACTGTGTTTATGTTATTTAACTCAACTCGATTCGTTAACGCTTCAAAGAACATTGAGCGTGAATCACGGGTTTTGTGTGCCTACTAGCTGAATAATCTAAATTAAGTTGTGTTGAGTTATTAAAGCTGTGGAAAACAACCAAATGGAATGGTGAGTTAAATAATTCGTAATTATTCTTTAATTACTAATTTAATCATTAAAAATCGTATATTAATGATAGTAAATATATTTGTAGATATTGCATGATTAAGTAACTTTATTATAAGCTAAATAGTATGCGTGTAGACCAGATTGTTTAACAAGGTAAGTCGACCACGTGCTAAAGTGTACGATTTGTATTTTATTAATATTTCGCTAAATGTTGCATTATATTGTTTACAATTATACAATTTTAATGGGTAATTAGATAATCACCTGGTTGAAGGTGATTTGAATCACAGGCTTTGAATATATCCCAAGTTTATATTGTCAAACAACTAGGACCCAAATTAAGTCTGGATGTCAGCCAGGCTGTGTGTGTTTCAACCAAAACCTACATGTCCTGTAATTTTAACTGCTTTTACAATACTTATTTAAATACTTTAATCATCTTTTACTTATTCTTTTAATAATATTATTGTTGGTTGACTCGCTGAAAGTCTAAGTCCCGTAAACATGATCTGACTAAATAGAAGTAAAATAAAAGCTAATTATTACATCGTGTATTATAAGAATTTTCTTTTTTTCTGTATTTTTGCCTTTTTTGTCTTTACTATCATGTTATTTAATATGTATATTTGTTTCGCAAGCTACGTGATGTAGCATTTGGTACTGTATGTGTGTGACGTGCGTGTGTCGGGTGCGTGCGCAGGGGGGGGGGTGCGCGTGCGAGCATCGAGTGTGAGAGTGTGTATGGGGTGAGGAGATGTATGTGTTGGTATTCCGAGACTGGTTATGCATTATATGTGCTTGTGACAAGATACTTACATATACGTTTATTTAATAAAAGAAGTAGTTTAATATATGTATAAACGTTATAAATATAGAAACTACTACAGTTCGTTTTTGTAAACAATGAGATTACACATGTAAATATATGACAGGTTCCATAAAAACATTATGTAGAGGCGGAGCACCCTGAAAGTTGTTTTAGTTTAAAATATTTTAGCATATCGTCATATGCAGTTTACGATTCACATAATTTCGAGCTCTATTTATGATTATTTTGAATGTCTAAGGGGTCTATTAAAATCAGTTAAATGATGTACTTGCAACACCGTATTCGCCTATTAAATTGGCAAGTCCCATACCTTAGTACATTCATGTACGTGTTAATAATCATGACCTGGTATAAGTCCTTTAGCTACCGGCACAGTCTTTTGGCATGAAAAGTTCTTCCCCTAAAATATCTACATGTATATTTTTTGGTAGGGGACTATTTTATATCGAATGTCTGTGGCTACTAAGAATACATTATAAATGAATAAGAATAACTATCTTTGTTTTTGTTGGGTTGATGTCATGTTTATATGAATTATGGTCATTTTACAGTGAGCAGCTCACCTATCTTAGCTTTCCTGGACATTGTTTATGACTAGCACCAACCTTACACTTCCAAAAAGCCAAAGGTTTTTTTCCCTATCACTTATTTAGTTAAAAATATCTCAAGTACAGACGAAGTTGCATAGAAGGGTATAATCTAGCGAGGCTCGAACCAGCTACCCCATCGGAGCAACGGGACTAGAAATCATGCGCGTAGCCTACTGTGTCGTGAACCCAGATTGCATACCTTATATGACAGATCTGTAAAAAATTATACCTATTCGAGATGACAAAGCTTGTTAAATTTGTTACGTGTGTTTATAATGTTAAGTGCCAACCATGCAGGCTAGTTGAGTTTATAGCACTCGAGTCTATTGATGGAGGGGTCGTATGTTCGATTCTCGGTTGGGGGATACTTTCGTTCAGTTTAGTCATTAAGTAATTTTTACGACTGTTCTCCTTCCTACCACTGGTTTCAAAATTATGCAGAACTGGTGTCAGACACTGACGGGAGTATACGCCTAGAGGGTAAACCGCTAAATCCCGAGATTTAGCCTTTCAAGGAAGAGTGAGTAGGTTGACTAGCCATCGTGATAAATTTATCCTAGCTGCGGCCGTGGCGTACAGGTTAGCATGCTTGACTTCGAATCCGGAGATCGCAGGTTCGAGCCCGGTCGCGGTAGGTCATACCATATACACAAGTTGTCGGCCTCATGGCAATCTGATTAAAACCCGATCTAAAATTTTATCGCTCGCATACTCGCTAACGCGAGTAGAACAGGATCTCTGTTTACGGAGACTGGTCTCATGGTAGTGTAAGTTAGTACTGATGATAGAAAGTGTCATGGTTACCTATAGTAGGAAGATCTGGCCGTCGTCTATATGGCCTATATAATGTGTTGAATACAACGTTAAAAATAATTAGAAAAAAATTATCCTATGCAACGTGTTACTACGGCGATTAACCCAACCACGTTTATATAGATAATGCTAGTAATAATTTAGTACAAGTACATGAATTCATAGGAATAAGTTAAACAAAATGGACTGTATGTATTTATTAAAAATAAAATGGGCAATAACTGATTACATAATCAAGTAATATATGCGAATATAAATGTAAATGGTAGAGAGGGTAATCATGCCTACGCAAACTTACACGTCTTGAGCAGTGTTGATATAAGACACTCGATTTTAATTGTTTTTATATCGGTTTAAAAACTTGATTCAATGATAGGGATTAATTTTCTCTGACCACGCCTTTGTTACTTTCGTGTGTTAAATTCGGTGACGGAGGCATTATACTATTTTTAATATTCTCCATCTGTTTTAAGTGATTTCTTTGGTCTTAATTAAGTTAATTATAATATTCAATTCGGAATATGTTGCTTAGTGATAAGAGACAATGCTATACCAAGACTTTTAATATATTTTTTGGAATTTAACAATTATCAGTGAGTGTTTTATTGTTGTGTGTTTCTGGATTTTCTAGTGTACTAAGCTTTCTGTATTGTCACGTTTTTTCATGTTCACTTATGGACAGAATACGGCCGGATAGCTCAGTAGGGACTTAACTCGCCTTCTAAGCAGGGCCTGGGTTCGAGTCCCAATTATGTTGGATATTTTTTCTCATCCTGTGACGTATTAAAGTTGTAGTTCGGTAATTGTACGACCATTGTATTCTTCTACTCCCATGCTTGTATGTATGTTGATGTGCTAGAGTGAATTCCTTAGATCCTCAGACCAATTCCACTTCGGTTCATGAATGTTTCCAGGTTACATATTAATATTGTTGGAAGCTGTAGACTGTAGCCAGCTACGCGTTTGTTTGAATCCCTTCCAAAACCTATCCCGTTGTTTTCTCGACTCAAGGCTTGAGCAAGAAACTATCTATACTCGGAATTCAAATATTTAGTGTTCTTGCGGTCTGAACAAACAATGAAATAAGCCACTTACAAAGTACGGTCAAAAATAGGGTTTAATTTTAGCTTCGTACTTTTCGGCAATAATGTGTAAAGCTCTTTATTTGTACCACCCACATGTGCACGGATGGAAAACCCCAATAAATTATATTTCTGTATTAGGTCTATTATAAAAAAACATCGTCTGCTCAGGGTCATGAACTTACGCATTTACATTTTTCACCTTTGAACTTTAACCCATGGCTATTCTTATTCAAATCAACACAAATCTGATATCCAATCAAATAAGACCAAAACATAAATCGCCATTTTGAATTTGAAATGTGTAACAGAAAACTGTTGTTAGCAAGGAATTAGAACTTTAGTAAAATTGGAATATTTCTAATTTGATTAAATAAGTCGAGGTAAATTATAGTTAATTATGTTCTAAATACGTTACTACACAGTTTTACTGAATGTTTAAGTCAATCTTAAAATAATTCAAACCTCTAAAGGGGACATAGATTTTGGCGCGTCAACCTACAAGAAAACTGACAAAAGCAGTGACAAATTCTCTTATAAAACATTAAATGTAAGTTGATGTACGTGCATGTGTAGGAAGCAAAGTTAAAACCAGATAATTTAATAACGTTATGTTGAAAATATTAATTGTATCATCATGACCATTACTTATCATTTGAGCAAATCTAGTCAGACTCACAGTCAGACATTACCATGGCCTCAGTTTCACGATAAAACTCAAGTTTGAAGTTTGTACTCAAACTCAATCGTATGTTTTATCATTAATTTTACTTATTAAATCAATCTTACAAGTAATGCAGTATCATTAGAAACCCCAATTGTAATTTCAGAGATATCATGTTATATAAAATAAAACTGACTTACATGTTTGAACCCGGGTCGATAGCGCAGTTGGTAGCGCGCCGGGACTTGGATACTCGTGCCCGAGGGGGTGATGATTCGAATCCCACCCGGGGAGGTTATACCCTTCCATGAAAATTTGACAATAATGTCGATTTTCCTCCATTGATTAGATAATATGGAGAAGTTTCCGGCCTTGTGGAAGGGTAGGTGAGTACTGGTTATAGACAATGGTCCAGGATAGCTAGGTTAGGTGCGCTGGACGCCGGGAAATAACCTAAATTGTGTTGATACGGCGCTAACTCCAATAAATATAATAAAAATAATACATGTTTGGATAAGGTTTAATTTAATTGAGTCTGTGCTGTTAATGAACTGTTGAGTTTAGTGTCAATTGAAATTGAGTTTGTAGCTTTACGTTTACAATAAAGTCCAGGATATTTTATGTTGATACATTTTATATATTTTCATTATTATGACTACCTTATAACAGCCATTCCAGGTACATTTACATGCTATTTAGAGGCCAGAAACACTGGAGTCTGTTATTGAGTTTGCACTTAAGTTTGTTTGCGAAACTGGAGCTTGGTCACCGCACTACTTCTCCATCTGCGTACGAATTTTTACTCTATTAAATGTACTTTCAACAAATGTGTATCACTCACACATGCAGAGTGAAATACTGGGTTTCTTGAATCTTTTAGCTTGCGTTTTACGTTGGAAAACAGTTCAAAAAGCCTCTTTGGGTTCTAACCATTTACAGGTTCAATCTCAAGGTGCGTAACTTTCTTTTGGGTCTACCTTCGAGCCCAAAAGTGTGTTGGACTCTAAAGTGCGTTGGATCCCAAAGTGTGTCGTACCCCGAAAAGCGTTGCTATATAGCCATTTTGGCCAGACATTTGTCAATAGAGGATTATTTTCTTCATAGCTATATTTTTTCAAAGACAAATTCAAGTTTTTACAAGCATTTTTGCGTCGGCGTTGCCGTCTGCCTTGGATTGCTTGTTAGGTTAAAGTCTAATATCGTCATCACTATCAGAGTCAACTATACTTATTTGTTGGGATTTCACCAACCATTCTGTGAAAGGGGAATTACTTAGGATAAATTTTTCTTTAAAATAAAATATCCCTTTTATTCTTAAAAGAGTGCAAAAATGGTATTAGATAAATTCAATACAAATCAAGTTACTTAAAAGAAAGTTAGAATGATAATATATATCGGTATCACTCGTGACTTAAAGGGATTGGATGCGTCATTTGTCAGTTTTATGTCACTTTTGAACTTATATGACATGTATGTCATAAGTTCAAGATTTTCAACAAATATAAGTATGTTTGATTGAAAGTGTGTATGCTTTTTCAGCTGAACTACATCTCTACATCTATGAAAAAGAACATTATTTTGTGTGTATTATTTTTAGTTATGCCCATTTTATTTTTATATTAAGGTTATAGGTTTAAAATTTGATTATTTTAGATATGTATCCTGTTATTATGCTTATTCATTAGTAACATACAATGTATCCACACTGTCATAAAGGGACATAACTCTTGATTAATTATTTTTGGAGTTATGCTCCTTTTAAACTTTAATATTTAGATTCAAAGTTTTTACAAGTGAGTTATTTGTAATGCTCATCCAGATATTTAAATGAAAGTTTGTTTGCTTATTCAATATTTTTTTATATAAATGGACGTTAATATGGACGTAGTATGTTCCTTTTTGGTATTGCCTGTTATACTCCGATATTTAAGTATAAAGTATTTCAAATTTGAATATCGTCAGTGGTAATCAAGTTGTTTGTTCATTTTAGTTATGTCTTTTTATTAACCCAATTGCACGTACATTGTACAAGTTTATTTTTATAAGCGAATTATCTGTAGGTTTTTTTCAAGGTATTTAGATGGTAGTTGGCATGCATAGTCGTGTTTTCACAACTATGAAGGAATAACTCCGGAAGTCTTGTTTAAATTGAAGTTATGCCCCTTAAAAGGCTTTCATTCTTTAAAATATGGCTTATGAAATTATTGTAATTATTGTTTACCTGTGTTATTTCTTTGAAAATCGCCCAGGCTCCAACACTCGTGTTTAAGGATAAACCTTGCTATAAGCAAAACACTTGAAAAGTCGAACACGCTGTCTAGGGACTGCTCCTGAATAATGAAAGTAACTTATGTAACCATATTAAATTGTTGAAATTGTTAAAAATACTATATTGACGGCCTAATTAAAGTACCCGTTTACTTCTGGGTTAAGTGAAGCAACCACAGACAACTTTCTTGGTATAGAAAGTAAATAATGTCCTTGTCATGGGCTCGAACCTGTTACCTCTCGATCAATGTCCTACATTGAACTATTGTCATTGCTTTCATGTACTTTTTGTATTTATATTTACAATATCTTGTTTTCAGATTGTATGAGTTTATGAAGTGGATCAATGTTGTGGCCGGATTCACTACTGTGATATGATCAACTATTTGTGTATAGATTGTTTTGATTACAATGATTAATGTTCTCACTTAAATGATAAAGGAAGTATATTTTTATACATTAAAGTTCATTTGTACTAAGTTCGGTTTTGAAATCTGCTTTTAATTATGCATATGTAGTCTGTTTTATAGACTTGGCTCATGTGGTTCGTATATAACATCGTGTAAGTCACTGATGATTCAAGACTTAAGAAAAATACTTGTGCCCCTTGCGGGATTCGAACCTAACACTACTTATCCAAAAAATGTCCTGATGTTTGACTACTGCTTCTATGTAATTTGCGTAAGTCTAGCTTAATTTTATTGATTCGGTCCAGAAATCGAGGCTCCTACAGACACCGTGGTTAGGACGATTGATCGTCGTTATTTTACTAAAAATGTTGAAATGCAGTAAGAAGCGCCATATATAAATACATGTAACAATATAATTTCTTCTTTTATTTAACGTTAGGTGGCGCTTTTCACAAAAAATATCTTACAACAATAATCATCGTAAGTCAAAAGCAAGAAATTTTAGCGGTCATTTTTTGGCCAATCATTTCCATATATATTATTTAATTATGTAGAATATTGTAAAACGTTTAAATATCATATCATAGTTATTTTAATTATCCCTCTGACTTTGAACTGAAAAACTATGAAATTGACTTACGATAATTTTTGTAAGAATTTTTGTGTAAAGGTGCAAGAGTAATCCATTGTTTTCATCTCTACTTGAAAGTTAAGGAAGGAGGATAACTTCAGAATTTCGTCTCTTAATATTACTGATAAACTGTTACTTCATTTTCAGCTGATGGCATCTAAGGCATTGTTGTATTGAGTTAGGTTACTATGAAAGCTGATGAATTCAAACCCTGTCATTGAATAATTTTCATATGGTTTAAAAGGTAAATATGAAACACTTTGGTTATGACTAGCATATGCTAGAAGACATTTCAACAATAACAGTGAAGAATTGGTGAGTGTCTATTTATTTATTCCCATATTCTTTCTAGATATGTCATTTGTTTATAAACTTCGGTATTTATTAATTATCCATCATTAAAGGCAATGTTCAAACCTTCTATAGTGCTGAGTAAGCAATCAGGAGACAACCTTTGGCAACAACGAAAATGGCAAGATTTTTGTAAATAAGTAAAACGCCTAATATGAATTGTATTGGGAATTTTATCAAAATTTGACTCATTTTCGGCTCTAAAATCACTCTTTCAGGGATGAAGAGTCACATCCTTTATCTACGCATAATAGAATTTTCTCTAAATTCATTACTTTATAACTGTACATGACATTTCCATTAGCTATTGAATAGGTCAGTTTCCCTTAGTGTGTGGTGTGTGGTGTGTGTAAGCGTTGCATGTGCGTGCGTGCATGTGTGAAGGTGTGCGGGGGTGTGGGGGTGTGCGTGCATGCATGCGTGTGTGAAGGTGTGCGGGTGTTGGGGTGAGTTCTTTTGTGTACAGTAACTGACTTATTCATTATCCAATTGATGAACATGTATAGCATTTACTTCGTTTATTAACAAATGACATTTCTAGTTCATTTAACTTTTGTTTACATTTTACTTCATTTACATTTGTTGTTGCTTAATTTATGGTAATTTATGTTTCGTTTTTCTTTGGTCCTTAGGTTGTCTGTGTCTGACCTGAGATTTGCACCAATATCTCAGGTCTCAGCATGCATATCCCTCCCAACTACCCCATCCCCGCCATGTAGAGGGTTCGGTCTGTTGGGGTTTTCAAGAGTCATTGGCTTCATATCCCCCAGCATCAGAGGTTCGAAATGCTTTGGTCATTATTATTTGTATCCTTGCTGACTTGTAGATTTCATATCAGTTTTATCTAGTTAAGACAAACAGTTTTAGGTATTGGGATAATGGGTGGGTTTATTTGGGTGGAGTAAGTTGGGGCTCACTTAAGAACTGTAAGAATTTGCTATGGGTTCTACATTGAAAAAAAATAGGGAAATAGGTTTGGGCTTACTCTAAAAATGGAAGGATTCGCTCAGAGTATTCTGTGGAAACAAGATGTTTGGGTAAAGTAAAATTGGGCTCAATTGAACAGCGTAAATTTTTTTGGGGTTCTACATGGAACAACTAGGAAAATAGGTTGTGGCTTAATCAGAAAGGGCAGAAAATGGAAGAGTTCACTTAGGGTATTATGTTAAAATGAGGCGTGCTGTTCTTGTTAGCTTAGGAAATTGTGCGATTGATTGAAAATGATTATTTAGTTGGGTCTCATTGTTGTAATATTGCTGGTTTAATTGTATGTATGGAGGGAGTTGAATGGTTACTGAAAAATGAGGACGTTTATAGTTTTTTTTTTGGGGGGGGGCGCTATAAATTTATAACGGCTGTGGTGTTTTTGTCTATTGAAATATTTAAAACATTCTAAAACTTTAATTATGTTATCATTACAAATGAGACTATTATATACAAATGACTGATAAATTTACTGTAGTAATACGTGTCTTAAATCAATCTCTATATACAGATACCCCATAGACCGCTGTCGTAAAATAAACGAGTATGCGATAATTTTAGATAGGATTTACACCAGATAGGTCTGAAATGTAATTTTATGTCATACAAATAACGAAGGTGTTCATTGGTCACTGACACGAATCTGCTTTCAGGATTTTCTAAGTTTTCATATTATGAGTTTAAAGTAAGAATTCACTAAATATTCTTGTATGACCGAACGTTTGTGTTTTTATTATTATCTATACTTAACTTTTTGGCTTACGTAACTCTATTATGCTTTTTAGGAGATAATAGTTCACTCCAACTATTCATATCAAAGGGAGATAATAACCCGCTAAATGTAGAAATTAGAATGTTTTATTAAATCATTTTTCCCCATAAATTAGCTTTTCAATTATCATAATCCATGCACAATTATGAATATATTATGGTACTGAATTGATTTGAATTCGTAATTAATAGGTTATCGAGTTGTGTGTCCTTTATTTAGATCTTAAAATATAGCCAGCCATAAAGCATGTACGTTATAAAAGGTAACAGCAAAATATTATTATAAGTTTATACTTCGATTGGTTAGCACCGTAGCAAGCATCTAAAAATATGGGAAAATCAACATCGCCCCTTGTTTACTTCATGCCTAAAGCGTAAGCTTTAAGCATTTAATTATTAGTTGGATAATTTAAGCAATCAAACATAAACTTACACATTTACATGTATTTTAATTTAATGACTGTGGAAAGATCTCCGGGTATAGGCATGCAAAAGTATTTGCTTTGTTGTAAGCATGGTCCATATAACTGTTTTGTATATGGTGTTAAATGCCCCACTGATTGGCCTGTCTAATATTACCAGAAAGAATTGTGGATATCAAGCATTTCTGTTTGTCTCTAATACATGGTATAGTGCCATTTTATAGTTCTTTGACGAATTAATTTAAAGAAAAAATATTTTGGATTGACATCTTCGGTCCATATTCTCAAGTTTAAATCTTTGAATAAGGTAACTCTTATACGAGTACACTATTCCATGTCTTTTTGTCATTATTCTCAGGTTGGTGTCCGTCTTATAAAAATATGCATAGAAATTGACATCTATAGTCTTTACTCTCATGTATGTTCCCATCTTCAACAATGATACATGTAATTAACATAATAGTAAATGTCGATTGACTCTTATTGTCATGAAGACCTATGTCTCAAATTAAGATAACATACACACAATATGACATATCATTCTATCATTACTTGCATGTAGGTTTCTGTCTTCAATTAAGATAACATACACACAATATGACCTGTCATACTATCATTATTCTTATGTACGTTTCTATCATCGATTAAGATAACATACACACAATATGACCTTTCATTCTATTATTATTCATACGTTTGTTATGTATGTTTCTATCATCGATTAAGATTACATACACTCAATATAACCTAGTCATTCTATCATTATTCATACATAATATAAACACAATATGACATGTCATTCTATCATTACTCTCAGTTTGGATTCTGTCTTCAATTAAAATAACAGACACACAATATGACATGACATTCTATCATTACTACCATGTAGTTTTCTGTCTTCAATTAAGATAACAAACACGCAATATAGCATGTCATTTCTGTCCTTATTATCAGGTAAGTATTTGTCTTTAATTAAGATAACATACACACAATATGACATGCCATACTATCATTCTTCCGAGTAAGTTTATGTCTTCAATTACGATAACATACACACAATATGACCATCTATCATTATTCTTATGTAGATATCTGTCTTTTATAAAGATAACATACACACAATAAGGAATGTCATTTTATTATTTCTTTTATGAAGGGTATGTAATTCTATCAATACTCCCATGTAGGTATCTATCTTCAATTAAGATAGCAAACAAATAAAAAGGCATGTCATGCTATCATTATTTACAAGTAGGCATCTGTCTTCAATTAAGAAAACATACACACAATTTGACATGTCATTCTATCATTACTCTCGTGTTGGTATCTTTCTTTAAGTAAGATAACATACAAACACTATGACATGTCATTCTATCATTACTCTCATGTATGTTTATGTCTTCCACTAAGATAACATACACATAATATGGCAGGTCATTTCTTCCCTTATTATCAGGTAAGTATCTGTCTTAAATTAAGATAACACTCACATGATATGACATGTTATTCTATCATTATTCTCAGTAAGGATTTTGTCTTAAATAAATACAACATACACAAAGTATGGCATGTCATTCTATCATTACTCTCGTGTAGGTATCTGTCTTTAAGTAAGATAACGTGCACACAATATGACATGTCATTCTATCATTACTCTTGTGTAGGTATCTGTCTTTATTTAAGTTAACTTACACACAAAATGACATGTCATTTTTTCATTACTCTCGTGTAGGAATCTGTCATTAAGTAGTACACACACTATGACATGTTATTCTATCATTACTCTAATGTAGGGAATCTTTATTCAAATAAGATAACATACACACAATATGGCATGTCATTCTATCATTACTGTCATGTATGTTTCTGACTTCAAATAAGATAACATACACACAATATGGCATGCAATTTCTTCCCTTATTATCAGGTAAGTATCTGTCTTTCATTAAGATAACATACACTCAATTTGACATGTCATTCTATCATTTCTCTGATGTAGGTTTTTGTTTTCATTTGAGATAACGTACACAAAATATGACATGTCATTCTATCATTCTTCCCTAGTAAGTTTATGTCTTCAATTAAGATAACATACACACAAAAAGGCATGTCATTCTATCAATACTATCTTGTAGGTTTCTATCTTCAATTAAGATATCATACATACTCTAAGACATGTTATTCTATCATTATTCTGATGTAGGTTTCTGTCTTTAATTAAGATAACATACACACAATACGGCATGTCATTCCTTCCCTTATTATCAGGTACTTAACTGCCTTTATTAAAAGTAACACACACTCAATATGACATGTCATTCTATCATTACTCTTATGTAGGTTTCTGTCTTCAATAAGATAACACACACACAATATGGCATGACATTCTATAATTACTCTGATGTAGATTTCTGTTTTCATTTAAGATACCATACACACAATATGACATGTCATTCTATCATTACTCTCATGTAGGTTTCTGTCTTCAATTAAGATAACAAACACACAATATGATATGTCATTTCTTCCCTTATTATCAGGTAAGTATCTGTCTTTAAGTAAGATAACATACACATTTTATGACGTGTCTTCTATCATTACTCTCATGTAGGTTTCTGTCTTAAATTAAGATAACATATACTCAAAATGACATGTCATTCTATCATTACTCTGATGTAGGTTTCTGTCTTCATTTAAGATAACGTACACACAATATGGCATGTCATTCCTTCCCTTATTATCAGGTTAGTATCTGTCTTTATTTAAAGTAACATACACTCAATATGACATGTCATTCTGTCTTTTCTCTTATGTAGGTTTCTGTCTTCAATAAGATAACATACACACAATATGGCATGACATTCTATAATTACTCTGATGTAGATTTCTGTTTTCATTTAAGATAACATACACACAATATGACATGTCATTCTATCATTACTCTCATGTAGGTTTCTGTCTTCAATTAAGATAACAAACACACAATATGATATGTCATTTCTTCATTTATTATCAGGTAAGTATCCGTCTTAAATTAGGGTAACACTCACATGATATGACATGTCATTCTATCATTACTCTTAGTAAAGATTTTGTCTTAAATAAATACAACATACACAAAGTATTGCATGTCATTCTATCATTACTCTCGTGTAGGTATCTGTCTTTAAGTAAGATAACGTGCACACAATATGACATGTCATTCTTTCATTACTCTTTTGTAGGTATCTGTCTTTATTTAAGTTAACTTACACACAATATGACATGTCATTTTTTGGTAACTCTCGTGAAGGAATCTGTCTTTAAGTAGTACACACAATATGACATGTTATTCTATCATTACTCTAATGTAGGGAATCTGTATTCAAATAAGATAACATACACACAATATGGCATGCCATTCTATCATTACTGTCATGTAGGTTTCTTACTTCAAATAAGATAACATACACACAATATGACATGCCATTCTATCATTTCTCTGATGTAGGTTTTTGTTTTCATTTGAGATAACGTACACAAAATATGACATGTCATTCTATCATTCTTCCCTAGTAAGTTTATGTCTTCAATTAAGATAACATACACACAAAAAGGCATGTCATTCTATCAATACTCTCTTGTAGGTTTCTGTCTTTAATTAAGATAACATACACACAATATGGCATGTCATTCCTTCCCTTATTATCAGGTAATTATCTGTCTTTAATAAAAGTAACACACACTCATTATGACATGTCATTCTTTCATTACTCTTATGTAGGTTTCTGTCTTCATTAAGATAACATACACACAATATGGCATGACATTCTATAATTACTCTGATGTAGATTTCTGTTTTCATTTAAGATAACATACACACAATATGACATGTCATTCTATCATTACTCTCATGTAGGTTTCTGTCTTCAATTAAGATAACAAACACACAATATGATATGTCATTTCTTCCCTTATTATCAGGTAAGTATCTGTCTTTTAGTAAGATAACATACACATTTTATGACATGTCTTCTATCATTACTCTCATGTTGGTATCTGTCTTTAATTAAGATAACATACACTCAATATGACATGTCATTCTATCATTACTCTGATGTAGGTTTCTGTCTTCATTTAAGATAACGTACACACAATATGACATGTCATTCTATCATTCTTCCCAAGTTCCTGAATGTCTTCAAATAAGATAACATAGACACAAAAAGGCATGTCATTCTTTCAATACTCTCTTGTATGTTTCTATCTCTAATTAAGATATCATACATACTCTAAGACATGTTATCTTATCATTATTCTTGTGTAGGTTTCTGTCTTTCATTAAGATAACAAACACACAATATGGCATGACATTCCTTCCCTTTTTATTAGGTTAGTATCTGTCTTTATTTAAAGTAACATGCACTCAATATTACATGTCATTCTATCATTACTCTCATGTAGGTTTCTGTCTTCAATAAGATAACATACACACAATATGGCATGACATTCTATAATTACTCTGATGTAGATTTCTGTTTTTATTTAAGATAACATACACACAATATGACATGTCATTCTATCATTACTCTCATGTAGGTTTCTGTCTTCAATTTAGATAACATACACTCAATATGACATGTCATTCTATCATTACTCTGATGTAGCTTTCTGTCTTCATTTAAGATAACGTACACACAATATGACCTGTCATTCTATCATTCTTCCCAAATTCCTTTATGTCTTCAAATAAAATAACATCGACACAAAAAGGCATGTCATTCTTTCAATACTCTCTTGTATGTTTCTATCTCTAATTAAGATATCATACATACTCTAAGACATGTTATCTTATCATTATTCTTGTGTAGGTTTCTGTCTTTAATTAAGATAACATACACACAATATGGCATGTCACCCCTTCCCTTATTATCAGGTATTATCAGGTATTTTTTAAAGTAACATACACTCAATATGACATGTCATTCTATCATTACTCTCATGTAGGTTTCTGTCTTAATTTAAGATAACGTACACACAATATGACATGTCATTCTATCATTCTTCCCAAGTTAGTTTATATTTTCAATTAAGATATCATACACACAAAAAGGCATGTCATTCTATCAATACTCTCTTGTAGGATTCTATCTTTAATTAAGATATCATACATACTATAAGACATGTTATTCTATCATTATTCTGATGTAGGTTTCTGTCTTTAATTAAGATAACATTCACACAATATGACATGTCATTCCTTCCCTTATTATCAGGTTAGTATCTGTCTTTAATCAAGATAACATACACTCAATATGGCATGCCATTCTATAAAAACTGTGATGTAGATTTCTGTTTTCATTTAAGATAACATACTCACAATATGACATGTCATTCTATCATTACTCTCATGTAGGTAACTGTCTTCAATTAAGATAACATACAATATGGCATGTCATTCTTCCCTTATTATCAGGTAAGTATCTGTCTTTTAGTAATATAAAATACACGTAATATGACATGTCATTCTATCATTACTCTCAATTAGGGTTTCTGTTTTCAATTATGATACCATTCACACTATAAGACATGTCATCATATCATTATTCCCATGTAGGTTTCTATCAACAATTAAGATAACATACACACAATATGACATGTTATTCTATCACAACTCTCATGTACATTTCTATCTTAAATTAAGAAAACATAAAATATGACTATCATACTTTCCATATTCTCAGGTAAGTATCAGTCTTTATTTAAGATAACATACACACAATTTGACTTGTCATTCTATCATTACTCTCATGTACGTTCTTTTCTTCAATGAAGATAAAATACACACTTAATGATATGTTATTCTATCATTACTCTAATAATGGTTTTTGCCTTCAACTTGGATATCATGCTCACAATTTAATATGTCATGATTTCCTATATTTTCAGGTAAATATCTGTCTCAAATTAAAAATAACATACACACAATATGACATGTTATTCTTTTATAACTCTGGTGTAGGTTTCTGTCTTTTATTAAGATTATATTCACACGATATGACATGTAATTGTAGCATTATTCTCATGTAGGTTTTTGTCTTCAATTAAGATACCATTCTTACAATATGACAAGTCAATATTTTCTTATTCTCAGGTCAGTATCTTTTTTCAATTAAGCTTACATACACACAATATGACATGTCATTCTTTCATTACTTTCATGTATGTTTCTTTAATTTATTATGCAAAAATATGGCACGTCAATATTTTCTTAATTTTAGTTAAATATATGTCTTTAATTGAGATAACATACACACAATATGACATATTATTTATTAAAACCCTCATGTAGGTTAGAAAACAAGTTAAACACTACATCTGTGGTCTTTATTTTCCTGTGTGTTTCTATTTTTGATCGAAATATTTTTCATTCAATTTAACATACTGTTCATTCAGATTGTCCTTATTCTCAATTCAGTATCCGTCTTTAATAAGATAACATACAAACAATATGACATGTCATTAGGTCCTTACTTTCAGATAGGTATCTGGCTTAAAAACGATCATAGACGCCCTTTTAGCACTTAATCCGCATTTGCATTTTCATGTAGTGGTCTATCTTTAATATAAATATCTTTATGCACAGTCTTATTCCATTATGGAGTTATATAACTGCATGTGCAACATTTTTACAATACAAATAGTTATGGCAGTTCTCAAATGTTAAATAAAATAATAAAATATGACTACATAATTTTAAGAAACCATTTGAAAATTCACAAACTTTTTTTATCTGAAATGAATATACTCGTAGAATGCGTAAATATGCATCAAATCGATAGGAATTTTTTGTTATACTATTTGTTGGGATCTATCGTTTACAATATTGTTTATAAATTAGTTGTATTTAACGTTAATTAAACATATAAAAAGAAAGGACACATATTTTCAGTAGTTTTGTATTTTTATAATATGTATATTGAATCAATAATTTTTTTATTTACATGTCATCCTTAGGATGATAACTTTTAAGCACAAGTAAGTCTTGCTGAAATCATAAGGTCATTTAAGCTGTTGACTCTGTACCAAATTTATCAATTCTCTGGCACAATACAAATTATATAAACAGTCTGTTTATGATGACGAAGTAGTATATTTTTTAACATACATAAATGATCTACTCATGCCTACGCGTTCATAGATCTGATAACATTTTCATTGTACATAGTATGTTGATAAAGTTTTCTCAATTCTTTAATAAAATAAAAAAAGCACTTATAAATACATGTAAGAAGTACTAATAATGCTTGATAACGATGTACTTAATGATAATTGACTTGATAAAGGAGTCCAGTATGAAACTTTATATTTCTTATTTAAAAAAAATGAAAAATGCCTTTAATTCTGAGCAATCTAGTGAAGGACCCTTTTTATGGGAGGATAGCTAGATCGGAATTATAGAGAGAAAACAGATAATTCTGAGCAATCTAGTGAAGGGCCCATTTATGGGAGGATAGCTAGATCGGAATTATTTGTAAACATAATTCTGAGCAATCTAGAGAAGGACCCATTTTATGGGAGGATAGCTAGATCGGAATTATAGAGAGAAAACAGATAATTCTGAGCAATCTAGTGAAGGGCCCATTTATGGGAGGATAGCTAGATCGGAATTATTTGTGAAACATAATTCTGAGCAATCTAGTGAAGGGCCCATTTATGGGAGGATAGCTAGATCGGAATTATTTGTGAAACATAATTCTGAGCAATCTAGTGAAGGGCCCATCTACGGGAGGATAGCTAGATCAGAGTTATACATATTAATTTTACGCATTATTCTGAGTAGTCTAGTGAAGGACCCATTTTATGGGATGATAGCTAGTTTAGAATTACTATTTCAAAAAGTAGAAATGATGTACCAAGTTCATAAGGTACTATTTACTGTATATGGTTATATGGACAAAAAGTAGAAATGATGTACCAAGTTCATAAGGTACTATTTACTGTATATGGTTAAATGGACAAAGTGTTCATAGTACTAAGTCTAGCTATGGTGCTGCTTACATGTATATGCTTAAAACAAATTTGAAAGAAATATATGGAATATTTAAAACTTTCGTTTTCTTTGAAATAAAAGTCTACAAACAATCTATGTATAATGAATTATGTTGTAAGTAGCATGGATATGGAAGGTACTTTGATATAGTTCATTTATGTATATAACTTTACTGAATGGTTTTCAGATTATAAATTAACAAATTTGTCAATTTGGATATGTTTATTAATACCAGCATTTTGTTATAGTTTGTATTGTACATAGAAATTGGTAATTGATATAGAGTTGCATGCTTCATAGCTGATGATTTATTAGAACATGAATTTATTTACTGGAATGTTATTGGTATAATATAACGCATTCAGGAGTTGTTTTTTTTAAATTTAGATATTGTGTTATCATCGTTATTTATCTAGTAAATTTAATGTTGTAATACTTTTTATTTTTGAAATAGATAGTTTACGTGTGCATACAATTAGTGCAAACGATGATATTGTCTCAATTTAATTATGATTTTTCTCTGACTGGATTTCATATTATTCAAAGTTGTTCGTGTAAATACAAATTTTATAAAGTATACGGTGACAAATTGTACTCTTGGTATAAGTTAAAGTAAATCTGGTCCAAATGTCCCTTTTCTTGTAATACTATTGAACAGCATATTAAGAACCTAATTTATTTTAGAACTTAACTTATACTCTCGTACAATCACCATTCCAGTACAACTATGTGCCCTTTATTTGCCAACCTAAGCATTGACAGTCAATATAGATCAATATACATGTGTATTATTGCAAGCCTGTGTACTACCTCTGTAAACACATTTTAAACTCCATTGTATTTCCTTAATGTTTCTTTAAGATAAGAGTCCATACTTAGCCAGCCTAATTACAAATGACAAGCAATGAATATGTTTACACCACATCTTGAATTATGTTTGCCCGTTTTATGATCCTTTTGTATTTTAAATCAAACAGTATATAAATGATTTGGGCCCACAGCCATTGACCCATTGTTACAGAACGGATACATGTATTAACAAAAAGTATACCAACAAATAATGCTACAAACAATCTATTTCAACATAGAGTAATTACATGAATATATAACAAATGGAAGCATATCATAATTTATAAATATACAAGAAGTACAAGAACAAATTTACAAACCCTCTCTTTTCAAAATATGACTTACTCTTTGCATATTACAATTTCCTGTATGTATGATATCATGAAGTTAGTTATCAGCTGTCAGATCACTATTCATAAGTTTATTCTGTAATAAGCAGATATTCATTCAGTGCCGTTTTCATTCCGTCATCTCCATGTCCCGTTCCTTCTTTAAAATCCTGTTTAATATTCTGAATCTTGTGTATCCGTCAGTGCTGAAACCTGTTATGTTTCCACAGTTCATGTGCATCTTGTGTTGAGTAGTTAGTAATAAACTCCATCTATTGTATAAGTTTAGTTCGTACCATGGGCGTTGTTAAGTCAACCAAAACTATATCATACTCATAGAACGCTCGTGTGTCTGAGGAGTGAAAGGGATACTAATCATGCTCTATATCTATTTGTCAGCGTTCTTCGTCAGGAGATTTTTCGGTCCAAAGATGTTTTTGTACTAAGTTCAAAACCTTATCAGTTTAGGTAGAAATAAAACTTGAAACTACAATGAAGGTTTCTAACCAACTCCTGAAGCACTTCAACAAACAAGAATATGACTTGGCCATGAATTTTTGCATCTTAGATATTTACGACAGATTTTGTAAAAGATGATTGAAATAGAAAGATTTAATCAATGATTTTGTTTTCATGCATACTTAAATTATATGTCTTTTAAATATTTGATTAATTAATGTAATTTGTGATAATTGAAGTTTTTATCAAGCTACAATTGGCATCAATAAATATTATATCTATAATATTTTGCTGTTACCATGGATACGCTCTATAAAACATATCAATGGAAGTTAAAAAATAGTGATTGAGAATTTTAATGATCATATTCATTATACTCACTAGTCTCATCAAAATTTTCAATAATATAAATGAATTTGTGAAAAAGTGTGTGCTTAAAATTCAATGAAACGTATCTGGTGATTATAGGAATTGTGGATATTGAACATTTTTTTCAACCAAGGTGTTGAAAATGAGGATGAAATTCATGTAACGCCAAAACGAGTTTACTTTATTTCTCCGAGTATGATAGAAATTTAGGGGTTACTTGATAGGAGCTATCTTTGTTTAAATTAGTTAAAGTTTGAGTAATGATGCCAACTAGAGGAAATGTTTTGTACAGTTTTATAAAGATTTCAAAATTGACGATTTCTCGGTTACAAGAGTACTATGGGGTGGGTTCAGGATTAGGGCTGTGCTTTGGGGGGATTGATATGTTTTGTCTTAACTAGGTAAAGCAAATATTTTTTACAAGTCAGCCTCCTTGGAATAATGGTGATCAGAGACTTTCTATAGCCCTGGTGAATAGGTGGGAATGGTAGCGGAAATGACCGCCCTAAACGGACCAGTGAACCTCCATGGTGTAAAAATCCCTGCCCGTGTCCCTCCCTGTCCTATATGCATGTTTTCCCATACTCCGTGTCCCTAACTAATTTGTTTCTTTTTCAGCATTTCTGTCTTAACTTTTTCATATTTTTGTTTGGTATAATGTACATGTTATTAACAAAAAACATATTTCTTTCGGGTTTCTCTTCTCGTGTTTTGTCTATTTCAGATTCTGAGTGATACATGTTTCCGTATGGATCAAGAAATTCATACAAGACAATTGTACTAGGTAATTCACAGTAAAAACTAGCCCCACTTTCACGAAAAACTCAATTTTGTACTCAAACTTATTTTTTTATCATTATTTTTGTTAATTTAATCATTGTTACAATTTTGCAAAATGAAGCTGATAGCAAGTTTAAAGTTTAATTCGATTGTATTGATTTGAGTCTGTTAATGGACTGTTAAGTTTAGTATCAAGTGAAATTTGAGATTGTGGCTTTGAGTTTATAATAAAACACACTGTTTTATTATTTGATACATTTTATGTATTTTCATAATTATGATCATATAACAGTCATTCCGACTGACTGCATTGACTTGCTATTAAGTGACAAAACACTTGAGTTTGTTACAGAATTTATTCTTAAGTTTATGTATGAAACTCATACTCACTGCATCCTTTCATACAAATATTCAGCATCTGAGTAGGCCTACATGTAGTGAAGAAACATTTTGTATGGTTAGTATTCCCATATGTTATACATTTTAGGTTGCCATGGATGTCTACGGATTCAGACTAATAAGAATAGACCAAATTGGTTCCATTTTGAGTTTGGTTTAAGAGACTATGGAAACAGTGCAATAAGATATAACTTCCAGTGGCAAGTACATTGAAATTCTCTGAAATTTTGATCAAATTTATGGTCACTCAGACTAATAACTGTCACAGTTTGGTTCGAAATGCGGTCCGGTGCTACGGTTTGATTCGTATTGCTGTTCATAATTTATTATCCTTTTGTGTAGTATAAAATACTGAAAGTTGGTTAAGTGTACCGGTCGCATGTAATAAGCGACCATTAAGTCCATTCAAAAATTAACTGTTGTTTATTCAAAAGTTTATCGATCAATTGCCGAATACACAGCTGCTTATTCAGAAGTTTTTTTTGTGAAATGCATTTAGAAAACCTTTTAGATTTTTAAAGCCAACTATATTCGTTCATGACTGTTTACGAATGGTTTAGGCGAAGTGCTGAAAACAGCTGCTGGTTAAAAAATATATTCAAAGTATATATTGATTATTTGCGAGAGCACAGTTGGTTAACCGCTAATTCCAATGATTTAGCCTTTCCAGGAGGAGTGAGTAGGTTAACCGACCACCGTTATATGACCTATACAATATGTTGCTACGTTGTTAAATCCAACAAACATTCTTCAAAAATCATTACAGAAATCTTTTACAAAATATAACTATTTATGCGTTCAATAAATAATTTAAATTTATATTGGTGCATAGGGAAATGAACAGCTGATTATTCAGTTATCCTTTCAGAAGTCAATTCGCCAAAAAATAACTATACGTATGTTATACTTTAATCCCAAAAGTTTATTGGTGCAGCACAAAATAAACGGCTGATTACTTAAAAATCTATTCAGAAGTCTATTCGCCAAAATATACCTATGCGTTCTTAACTTCATCTAGAAGTCTTTTGATGCAGTACCTGAAACAGATGCTTATTCAAACATCTATTCAGATGTATATTCACGTGTATACAGAAACATTTTTGCTCGGCGTTGTTATTTCTTTCCTCTCTGGAACTTTGACCGGACTCTAAACGATGAATCGATTTTTAAGCCCGTACGTGTTACCTCTCACAAGAGTGGAGTTCGTATTTCTTTTGACACAATTTCACAAACAAATCGCAAAATACTTTTCGTTCATATAGCTATAAGTTCTAATCTATTGGTACCGAGCAAAATAAACGACTTCTCGTTTAGAAGTCTACTAGGAAGTATACTTGCGAAAACGTATCTATTCAGAAGTATACATTGTATAAGAATTCGGGCCGTGCTTTTAAAATCTATTCACAATCTTTAAATTACTATGTATGTGTCAATATGTTATTTTAGATATCTGAAAAACAGTTTTACAAGAATAAATATCTGTATATTAATTAAGCATTAATTATTTCCTACCATTTCACCGTATTGACCTTTAAAAAGAGTTTATAGAAGGCTGAGATTAATTAAGTCTGACAGATTCAATATGTTCTTTGATAGCATAACCTTGTGGTTACAATGGAAACAAGGAAATTCATATTTCCTTTTTTGTGCTATCCTTAATAGATAAAAATATGTCCTAGTACAATGAATGTACTATAATACAGTATTATTTATATTCTTTGTTTTAACTGTTTTAATCATTCTTGTGCTATGTATGTTATTTTCATTTATTGAATAAACTCTATCTATCTATTGCATGTGATAAAATTATGATAAAATCACAAAACATAAGGACAAACCAAGGAATCATTGACAATTTTCAGTAATATCTTCGTACAAACGTCTTTATTCCTTCTGACTTACTCTCATGATTGTTTATGGCTAAATGAAAAGCTGTTAGAAGTGTTGTTCGGAAATGCATTAATCGAATTTTAATTCTCCCCGGAATATATTGCTGCAATTTTGCAAATAGATTTGAACGCATAGCCAAGTCAAGTTTTGAGAATAGACTTCTTAATAAACAGCTTTTAGTTTGGCGCTGCGACAACGGACTCTTGATTTTTTTTTGAATACAAGGTTATGTTTTCGCAGTAATACTTCTCAATAGACCTCTGAATTAGGAGCTGTTTATTCCCCGAATAAACTTTTCATTATCCCACGAATAGACATGTATAGTTAACTGACAATTGATTGTTAACTTCATTGACAAAGTGCATTACAAAAACCCCGTATTATTTGAATGTGGAATATATTCATTGTATAATATATAAATCGCTTTCTCGCCGTACAATCTTCATTTTCACTTACCAGAATATCGACAGATCAATCGAATGGAAGATCTCAGATTTTTTTTATTTTTGTATGTGGCCAATGAAAAAAAATCACGATCATACATGTAGTTCATTATAATATTTTGAAATTAGTTCATGTGCCACCTGAACTCAATTTATGAGTGTACTTTGAATCCTGTTGTGTGATGTTCTGTCAATTCTGGCAACTGTGACTAAAATACATTTCTTTTTTAAAAAAGTGATAAAATGAATGTTCAATATGCAAATCTATGAAAGCAATATATCTATAATGAGCTATCGACGCACTTTTAGAAATGCCTCTAGACTTTTTACCAATAATGACAATTATATTAGGATGTGAATATGTTCCACTTTTCTTAACTTGTTAAAATACACTACATTTATTTTCATTATCAAAAGGAGGTAATGTCGGATTCTCGTTTAGTTTGCAAAATGTGTTACTTAAGAAATTTACTCCAAGCTAAATGACAAGCAATGTTTAGTCAACAAAACTTTTCATAATCTAATCAATATTAACCAAGTATAAAAACTGTGTTTCTAATCGTAATTTACATTGGCGGAATTCTTTACTACATTGTCTTTGAATGGTTAGTTCTTTAAAGTTGATTTTTTTGCAGGTTTATATGAAATTTACGTAGCGGGTCAAGTGTGATGAAAATATCAACGTATGAATCCACAAGAAGTCCAGAAACAAACCAACATTTATAGACATTATTTATGTACTTGTACATAAGATTACTAGATCAAAGTGATTTTACATGTATTTTAAATCTATTAAACTGCATGGTCTTTAAGCATACCTGAGCAGAAATTGCTCAACGACAAGGTGTGCTTGCTGAGTGTTTGTCTTTCTTTTCTATTTCAGAGATACCTAACTGTTACTTCTTCAAACTAGAGAACGTGTACTTGAACTATCTTTACAACTAATACCAAGCTAGGGTGTGAGCCCTGAAAATTAATAAATTCTAGAAGTGTATACCATGGTTTGGTATATGTTATTCTTATACGCTCGTATATCAATGAACATAAAATGCATTGTACATACTGTGAAAATACTTTAGGGTGTCCCTTTCATATTCTTAATTTCACTATTTCATGACATTGTGCTCCATTTACAAGCAATGTTTTTTTCTAACGCGTATCAGGCTCTATGGATTTTTTTATCTAATCCGCACGCAAAACATTTAAGAATTGTTGTAAGATGTTGAAAGGAAAAAGAAACTTCTCATACTTTCAATTTGTACAAATTTAGTACTTAGCTGCTTGAAGATGTAACTGTTAGATACCTCCCTATCGCTGGTAAAAGAATGTTGATATTGACCTGGTACAAACTTACCATCACAACTTCTCACGGTGGCAATGCCATGTGACCATTCCACCACAAATGTTACGGTGTCAAGAAGTAAACAGTAAACAATCCGCATGTTAGCAAAAAGTATAAAATTGGCCTTAGAGATACGATGCTCAGCAAATATAGTACAGTACAACCTCTCATGAACAACACTCACTGGAAGCAACTAAATTGTGTTGTTGTTCAGATGTTGTTGCTCAACAGAGATTGAATTCAATTTGAATCACTGGAAAGAGAAATAGCAACAGCTGTTGTAAAAATTATTTGTTCTGTAGATGGCCGCTCTGCATAGAGCATACAGTATAAATTTTCTGCTTAGTCTCGCGTAAGTACCTTGTAAATCTGACAACAATTAAGACACCTCTTCAAAACTTTGAGTCGAGGCAGATTTGTCAGTTTTCTTCTTGAAACCGTAGCATTTTTGATGTCATAGTCACGTCGTATTGCCGCCGTGAGTTCTGTCACGCTAAAATTCCAAAGACTTTGGCCACAGTTTTCCAAAGAGTTTGAAGAGTTGTCTCCCGCCGCCCATTTTGGTGAATTACCATTTCGCGAAATGGTTTATTCCTTTAAAATATGCATTATGAAATTGTCAAAATCTTCAGAATATTGTCCAGCCAATAGTTAAATGCTCGCGCTCTTTGGGCTGTAGTATATACGACGTTAAATGGTCTAATTCTTGGGTTGTTGTTGTAGTCCGTTTTTTCTAAACTGTCAAAAGCGTGAATATTTTCACGGTGACTGAATGCTTTGTTTTGTACTGGCGGCCTAATTGATATTAAATATATCTTGACTAAAACATATCGTACGGCATAAGCAGCTTTACTTGATCATAATTCACACGTTCGGAAACTCATGGATGTTGATAATGACAATAATATTAACAAACGCATTCAACGTGAAATTATTCATGTTTTGACAGATAAGAAAAAACGATAATAATACAATTTAAACTGTCAAACTCTTTAGAACGTTGTCTAGACGTCATTAAATGGTCAGGGGTTTACTGTAGTGTAGTACGTAAATATTGACCCCGACCTGACCTTTCACATTTGCATCGAATAATTATCTACACATATCCCGACGAAAATCAGTACCACGCATATTCTACACATGGGCAGCGATCGTAAAATTAGAGAAGTATATTGGTGTGTTTTAAGTTTTAACTCGTAATCCTCACGGCCAGGGTGTAATCGAGCATTAATACTACATTCGTATTCATTGTAATGAATATTCTTGCATAAAGGTCAGGTCAGGTCAGGGTCAAACTTAACGCATATATGCAATATAAAATGCTGTACTCACTTATTGGCGTAATATACATGACGGCGTCATAATCTATGGGGGCGTAAAACTACGATTCAAACTCTTTGGAATTTTAGCTTGACCTGCAGTTGAAGTACTAAAGGAATGGACAAATAATTGCTAGAAACAGATTCGAGAGATGTATATAAATAATATCATATTATTCCATAATCGAAAAACACGTCTGTAATGCCTAGTTCACACTGACTCTCCCGGTGTATGCCTCGGTGCGTCTCGGTTATTACAGTCGGTGGACCAGGATGAACGAGAACCGGAAAGATTAATGAAAATAGAGTTGTCAAAGCGGAAGTCACCGTATCTCGACGATGGACACAGTCCATGTTGATTAATTACGGTTTTACCTAGAGATTTTGCAATCAGAACTTTTTCGACGATCTTCTAAAAAATTACTCTTTATTATTACTCTATTACTCTACGCAGATCGTAGATGATCGCCGAGGTTGTTCCGAAAGGAGATTTTAAGGTGGAGATACGGATCGTGCCGGACGAGCTAAAAGATCTCCTACTATGAATAAGCCGGTAATGGTTTCGTTTCCCTGTGAAACCCTGTTGTATTTAATTTTTAACATTAGCGAAATCGGATCAACGGTGATTGCCCGACTCAATGCGGTTGTCCTGGTTGAACGTACTGAGACAGTGTGAACTAGGCATTAGTGATGACATTCGGAACTCCTCGGTAATTCACTAGGAATAACTAAAGACTGATTATTCAATAAGTGGTTGAGGTGTTCCGAATGGAATAAAGAATGTTATTTTAACACTAGTCCGGTATATGTTCAATTACACAAAACGTTACAGAAAGTTACATAACGATACATTCGGAACTCCTCGGCCATATATTTGTTTACTTCAACACCGGTAGTTTCAAATAGCAAATGGACGAGGAGTTCCGAATGTGTCGTTACGGAACGTTCTGTAACGTTCGCGGTAACTGAACTCAGGCCAGGATTACATACCCCTTACTACTATTGGGCCAATCAAAGCGGAATTATGGCGGCACCACAAGGGCATCTGGGGACTACAAAATTTTCTTTTTTTGTGACGTTTTCTGACAATGAACAATTTGGTAGGAGTTCGGTACTATTTAAGTCATTCGAAGTCATTCGAAGTCATTCTTTGCACTTAATTTTAGCGAACAATTAACCAAAAATCACGTCTGCAAAATAGACACGATTCGGACTTCCACTTTTTTTGTTAGAATTCCAGATACATTGTACTTAATTTAGCGTACATGTTACTGTAACCAAACGACTAAACATGAGGTATCACTCTAATTCTTTATAAGTTTCTTTGATTTATGCCAAAATTTGAAAACAGAATCATCTGATACCTAGTTCAATGCATCGGAAGCTGCTATTATTCTGCTTTGCCTGGCGCACTTTTAACCGTCTAAGTACAACTTGAAACCAGACTACATGGTGACTTGATGAAACTATGAAGTTCGCATAAAGCTCTCGATTTACATGCAATTATTTGTCTATTTCTTCAGTACTTCAACAGCATGGTAAACCCCTCGCAAATTGAAGGTGCACTCACGGAATTTGCTTAAAATCTTAATCTGTGGTGCATTTCCCAAACATTTTATGGAAAAAATCTTCGTAAGTCATTTTCATATAAATAGTATTTCAAAGTCAGACGGATAATAAGCATAACTATGATATGATATTCAAAAGGTAAACACAATTCGTATAATATTTAGAATTGATAAGCTAAAAATGAGCATATTATTAATGATTCTTGCTTTTGACTTACGAAGATTTTTTTCGTAAGAATTTTTGTAAAAAGCACCACAGGTTACTAAGTGGTTAGCTTAAGATTATCACATCAATCTTGGTCGGTTATCCCATGATACATTACCCCGCTATGCTGCTTTATGGAGTGTAACCGAAGTAATGTGGTTGCCGACGACGCATCCCAATATTGTTTTTAATCACTCGACCACGGCGCAGACTTTCAACCACTCGACCATGCCACAGTGTTACCAAGAGAAGAACTTGTATCAGGTTAATATTGACGTTAAATACCAGCAGCGTGTTTAGTAACGACTGTTGGCAAACGTTACGGATACGGGACAACTGAACCCAAAGACAACTCAACACTCGGATAAATCACCTAAAAATTTGGGGCAACTTAACCCGTTAGTAGGAGATTTAGTTGTCTCGGGTTGAGTTGTCTTTGGATTGAGTTGTTTCGACCCTAACGTCACGGAACGTTACGAAACGTTCGGGGTAACTGAACAGGCTACAGGACAACAGTGACTCGCTGGATCTGGAACCATAGTTTATAAATCTTGACAATGGTCTCCTGATAAACTCAGAGTATATATTTAGATCAGAAATCGATGAACGTATTCACAGTAAGAAAGAAATAGTATGGAATGTGTCTCACTAATATAATATGGGACATTCTACGAGTCAGTTATTTCCCCTTGCATACTCTTTAAATATGAAGGTCCAATTAAATAGATTACTCGGATTTTACCCTTACTTTTTTATGCTTTACTTAATTTGATTTGATTGAACATCAATTAAATTATTGTTTGGGTGAAGAAAGATATTTCATAGAAATCCAAAGATAAATTCCGAGGATTCCAACTGATAGGACCTACCATTCGGAACTACCTCGGCAATCTCCTACACAGATAAACCTCATTCGGAACTCCTTGGCCATTCGCTACGAATTATTCATTCATGAAAGGTCGAGATGTTCAGAATGAGATAAATCTTTACTTTTCTTCGTAGTTTTCCGAGGTTGTTTCGAATAAGAACCTACTAGACAATTACATGTCCTCAGTCTTTATCAAGATAAAATCACTGACAAATATTCCTCTCTCTGTTTCCAAAGATGCCTCCTTATTTACGTTTTAAAATCTATTGAAACTTCATTCAGTTCTAAGTATGAAGTTCTTGGTCAAGTTTTGTAACCTATGGTCCTGATATCATTTTGAAACACGTTTTCAACATTATGAATGGGTTTTGATTGAGTGCTCCTGAACAAGTGCTCCTGAACACCGTGTTATGGCAGTTTTGTTGATTTTCAACTTGCAACACCAAAGAATGGAATCCTATCTTATCACACCCTTTACGTCGTGAGTTGCTACTTAACCACCGCCATCAAACAAGTCACGTGATATTAATGTGACTGATGATTATAATAGATATGCAATAATGGTTTGCATACAGTATTATTGAACGAGATTGAACTTTGTCCTCGATGCATCTCTTTTTACAAGTGTATGCTAGACTTCAGCAAATTCGTAAACCACATAGTAAGTTTATTATCTAAACCATTTTGAATACATGCTAAGATTTGTTCGTTTTGCGAGTTTAGCCGATAGTCGATACAAAGGTTAATCGAGGGTATGTAAGATTTCTTTCACCTTACGAAGGTCAAAGTGCATTGAATATTCATGAAGAAGATCCGAATGCGATGAACAGGTGTGCAATACAATACTAGCAAGCGTTAATTACAATTACTTTGACGCATTTCACTAACTGATATCCTTAGCCCAGTGGTAACGAGTCGGCCGTCAGACCTAAAGGTTTAAAGTTCAAATCCAAGTAGCATAATATTGTTTCAGACTAAAACCTTGCTACTTTTTTTTCATTTTATTTATAATATGGTGTCAGTATTATATAAATTATCCAAATTGTTCTCCCTCGTGAATCTCGTGCACACAAAGAGTGTATATAACGACCGAAATGTCTTTAAGTGTTAGTTGGGTCATCATGTCTGAAACGTGTAAGCACGCGAAAAATTGTCAAAAATGTAAAGAAATTATTTATAATGTTGCTAAATTCTTTGAAATCGGGGGCCACTTTCACGAAACAACTTAAGTTCATTTTTAAACTTAAGTTGTTGCTTAAGTCTAGTTTTTATCTTATCACTGTTTCACAAAAAAACTTAAGTCGATTTTGAAACATAAACTTAAGACATAACTTAAGTCACCTAGGGAGGTGACTTAAGTCTAAAACAGGTGACTTAAGTCAGAAATTTCAATATGGCTGCGCCCATTTTTTTACATGACAACTCTTGTTGCATTAAAGTTCTATGCTACTGGCAATTATAACAGAATTCAAATTGCATGACCCATAGAATAAATGGCATTCAAATACATATATGTACCACTATTTCTATAAAGAGGCGAACAAATAAAAATGCGTGTAAATGCGTGTAAAGACGATTATAGCTATCCGACAACAAAATTGAGGTTTGAATGCAAAATAAAAGCAAACAAATTAAATTATGTATCAGTAAATGTTAAAAAGCAACGAAATGCAGAATTTAAGTAAGAAAATATTGATTTACCTTTTCAGTGATAGCCTCACAAATCCAATTATTTGGCTGCTTTCTAATTAGTCATGAAAGCTTTGCCTGTCGAGTGTTTTTGTTTTGTTTTTCAAACTCTACATACATATATTACATAAACCCCTTTTTGCTTTACTTTCGTTCCCTGCACAAGGATGACACGAAGACATCGTATATTGATATTTGATATGTTTGTGTGATGTGTATATAAGTCCTTGCTATAAGATTGTACATGTATTACATCATACTATTGACGATTTACACATTACCGGTTTAAAATTGACAGATTTAACAGCGTAGCTATGAAACATTGATATAGTCAAAACTTAAGACCAGACTTAAGTCAGGAACAGATAAGATTTTCGAGAAACTGACTTAGTAAAAACTTAAGTTCACCACAACTTTTAACTTAAGTCCAAGCTTAAGTCTTGACTTATGAAAAAACTTAAGATTTTTTGTGAAAGTGGCCCCGGGTGTAACAACCTCTTTTATAATGGTTTAGCCCATATTTACAAAGGTAAGCGCCGTGACCTTCGTAAGTTGAAAGAAATCTTACTATAAGTTCAATTTGTTTACTAATACATGTACCAGTAGCGTGTTCAGTTATCCCTGAACGTTCCAAAACATTCCGTTACGTTAGGATCCGGACAACTCAACCCAAAGACAACTCAAACCGAGAAAACTCAATACCTCACTAACGGTTTTTGTAGTCCCAACTTTGGGTTCAGTTATCCATGGGTTGAGTTGTCTACGGGTTGAGTCGTCCCGTATCCGCAACGTTCGCTAACGATTTTTACTGAACACTGTTTGTTTTGTTTGTTTGGGTTTTACGGCGCACCAACACAGAAAGGTCACATCGCGCCGATTACTGAAACACGCTGCTGGGTCTATAGTCACGTGATATACAGCAACAACTAATAAGGTAAACAAGCTCATGTTTTTCGCCTTTTAACAAAAGACATCATATAGTGCATAACACAACTACTACATTTATTTCCCCGAAAATTTCTTAATTGGTCTCGTAAATATATTGTAAGTTTGGTAGCTCCTAAACACTGAAAATGAATCGCGCAGTATAAATTGTCATTTTTTCCAAAAATAATGTGCAAAGAATTTCAAGTAAAAATCTCAGGCTAATGAGGGCTAATGAAGGCATTATCGTACATAGAAAATAGTAGTTATTTTATGCACGATATGAATCTAGATGACTGCTGCAAGAACTTGAAAACAAATGTCTTTCTGAAGATCGTGTGACTGTATTAATATTACTCCAAAGGTTATCCACAAATACATTGAAACACGATCAGTTGAATTTAAAAAGAAAACCCTTTAACTAACTCTGATTATCATCGTTGAACGCTATTTCAAAAATACGAGTATATCTTAGAAGTACAAAGGCGTACAAGTTATGTTTCAATGTAGTTGTGACTTTATTCCAACAGAATCTGTATTCAATGGAATTTGAGTTTACTAAAAAACCATATTAGAACTACTTTCTCTTGTTTTGTCTGAGTTATATTTGGGTAGAAAATCGCCAAGAAGTTTCGATCGTGACCGTGACCATGGTGCTCCAAGCGATAAGTTTGAACAGTCCATAATAAAGAACTACATGTATCTCTATTTAAGGACAAAAGATATAAGACCATTTATATTATTCATTTCTTAAATAGTAGCATGAACGTCAACACTTGTTTGGAAGCAAATGTTGACTATTAAATCTGCTTTTGTAATCGATACACGAGAAGCTGATTCCAAAAATTCAGTTTCAGGTATCGTGTTGGTACTTAAATCACATTAGTTCATTAAAAGATAATTACATTCATATCAATGACATTTAAACACTTTTAGACACATTTGCAGTAAACTAAAAGTTGTAATCAATTATGATTTTTGAAAATTGTCTACGATCTGATTCCAAAAATTCGCACTTTTAGATATAATTTTAGTACTTTTATCCCAAAACTGAACAATTATGTCTCTTATTATTACAGTACAAGCACTGGTTATAGTACAAACGCATGAAAGAAAAAAAAACTCAAAAATGACCTTTTTGAATTTTGTATTTAAAAAGAATTTGAATGATAAGTTGTTTTTTTACAATTGTTTTCATTCATAAATGATAATAGATAGTTATAAAGGGAGCTAATCCCAAATGGTTTTTCATTTGTATATGATAATAGATAGTTGTAAAGGGAGCTAATCCACATTTTTGTTCATGTTCAACGTTTTTGTCCAAAAATGGACTTTCCCCTCGAATTTTTGAGTGCAACTTTTTTTTTTTGATACTACTATGAATACGAACTTTCACATGGTACAAAAATAAATTCTGTTGCAATTTTGTCTAGGTTAGCCTATTTTTTTAGCTGTATTGACTGGACTAGAGGGTTTTTACTTACATGTATTGACTTGACTGTAAATAATTACCTCATATCTGTTAAATTATCTTAGAACATACTGTATATTATCGTGGCTCATCATACAGACACCGTAAAAAATAAAACATTTTACTAGTTTTTACCGATCTCCATATAGGTTTCGACTAATTTATCGAAATTACAAAATAATTGTGCGTACTTTAACCCAAACAGGCTTCTGTAGATTATTTTGACACATTTATTAACGACCTTAAATATTTTCAAAAAATGATTTGCGTACGCAATTTACACATTTGAACACAAATATGTGTATAAGAGTCAAAATATATTTTTGCAACAAAAATAGGTCCCAGGCCAAATTAAGTTGTTTTTGTGATGTATGGAATATAAAACAACTTTTAAGCAGTGGAATGTACCTATCTGGATATAATTTACGCACAGAATACACAATAGGACATGAAGAAAATGCTTTAAAAATCATTTACATCAAGCAAAAGTGACTATTTTCAATGTCTCCCAAGTAAATATTTGGTGATTTTGGTAAAAAATACTTGTTGAAACCTTGTGCCAAAGTAATGAAGTTATTTTTTTCATTTAGTTCATCCATATTTACACAGAAAAACACACTTATACGCACAGTACAATTAGTTATTAATGTATTTTTTCTATTCCGTTTGTTGTCCCCAAAAACTACTTCCATGCTGTAACAGAGCTAGATAAATAGTAAATACAACTATTCCTCCATTTACAAAATATTCGTCATTGTTATCCTCTTTGAAAAGTATTCCTTTACAACAATATGGCTGCAACCGGAACTCGCGTTCTTGATGCCAAATACCAAAAATTACATTCTCAAGGGCAAGAGGTGGTTGCGTACATTTCTAACTGATCCTTCATGTAACAATCAGAAACCTGTTTGAAATACAGACATCTACTATCTGAGCGATGAATAAAACTACCTTTATCATAGGTAAGACCATTTAAAATAAGAGGAAAGATAAATGACATGCTGATTCTAATAAAATGATGAAATGCATGGAATACATCCTTTATGTAACATTCAGTGATGTAACAATAAAATTTGTAACACCAAGGAGTGATTTTGATACAGCAAGGAAATTTAAGTAGAAAATATGTTTCAACTTTCGTTTTATGGATATAATCGATGTAAAGTTGAGTTAGCTATGTGTGCTGTTTTGTATACTCGTACTTTAATAGAAAATTTGGTACCTTTTGTGTATTATAGATTAATCAAAAAGAACTTGTTACATCAAGGAATAACTCTCACTTGTTCCTAGAAGTAACATTGAAATAAAATTATGTTTCGTTCTGAGGATGTAACGTACAACTGATTACAACAGATGTTTAAAAACATAGCTGATTATACAAAAAGACAAAAATAAAATGGTAATATTTCAATGGCATTTACATGGTAAAATTGAAACACGTTTAAGGAGAATTTAAAGACGTTTTGTAAATTGCATATGCAAACCAATTTCGGTCCACTTGCAGACGATGGATCCCAACCGATTTTGGTTGATTTGTGCAGTCTAGATACCCACAGACTTTGGGATATTGGAAAATGTTTGCTGTCAATGGAGGTTGGACGATTTGCAGAGCTTGGATGTCAACCGCTTTTTTATTGATTTTGAGTCTAGATGCCAACCCAATAAGGTCGACTCGTAGAGTCTATTTGCCAACTGATTTTGGACGATTTCTGGATGCCAACTGATTTTTGTCAAAATCGAGTCTTGATGCAAATCAATTTTTGACGCTTTGAAGAGCAAATTTGCCTATTAATTTTGGACCAGTTGCAGATCCTGGATCTGATTTTCGTCTTTTTGTGAAGTCTGGATGCCAACCGATCTTAGTTCATTTGTGGAGTCCGATTTTGCTCGATTTGTAATTTCTAAATGTACTCGAGTTTTGTCGATACGAACAGTCTTGCACCTAACCGTTTTCCGTCTACTTGTTAAGTCTTGATGCCATCCGATTCAAGTTGAAGTTTATGGTGGATGTCAACCCATTTTGGTCTATCTGTACTGGCTAGATACCAACCGATTTCGGTCTATACGTAGAGTCTAGAAGCCAACCGAATTGTGTATTTGTTGAGTTTAGATGCAAACCGAATTTGTCAATTAGTTTAGTCTAGATGCAGACCAAACTTGCCTTTTGGTGAGTCTAGATGCCTACTTCATTTGTCCAGCTTTTTAGTCTAGATGCCATCCCAATTTTAGTTATCTTTTTGTAGAGTGTAGATGCCAACCTATTTTGGCCTATATGTACAGGAAAGAGACCAACCGATTTCGGTCCATAGGTAGAGTCTAGAAGTCAACCGAGATTGTCTATTTGTTGAGTTTAGATGCAAACCGAATTTGTCAATTGGTTGAGTCTAGATGCAGACCAAAGTTGCCTTTTGATGAGTCTAGATGCCAACTTCATTTGTCTATCCTTTGAGTCTAGATGCCAACCTATTTTGGTCTATATTTACAGGATAGACACCAACCGATTTCGGTCTATACGTAGAGTCTAGAAGCCAACTGAGATTGTCTATTTGTTGAGTCAAGATGCCAACCGAATTTCGTCTGTTTGAAGAGTCCAGATACCAAACAAATTTGTCTATTTGTTTAGTCTAAATGACAACCTAATTTGTCTATTTGTTGAGTCTAGATGACAACTGATTTTAGTGGATTGGTTGAGGCTAGATGCCAACCGATTTTTGTCTATTTGTAGAGTTTAGATGCCAACCAAATTTTGTCTATTTGTAGAAGCAAGATGCCAACTGATTATTGAAAATTTGAAGAGTCTGGATACCAACTGATTTTGTCTATTTATTGAGTCAAGATACTAAAGGTTGTTTGTCAATTTAAATTGTCTAGATGCCAACCGATTTTTTTAATTGTAGAGTGCAGATGCCAACCAAATTTTGTTTATTTATAGAGTGCATATGCGAACCGAATATTGTTTAATAGTGGAGTGTAGATGCCAGCCGTTTTGTTCTTTTGTACTTTTATGGGCTGGATGCCAACAGATTTTCATTTATTTGTAGAGTAAAGATGCCAACCGATTTTTGTGTATATATAGAGCCCAGATACCAACTAACTTTGTCTATATGTAAAGTCTAGATGCCAACCTATATTTGTCTATCTGTAGAGTCTAGATGCCAACCGATATTAGTCGATTGGTAGAATCTGTATTTAAACAGATTTTTGTCGTTTTGGAGAACTTTAATGACAACCCATTTTGTCCGTTAGTAACTTCTAGAAGCCAAACGTTTTTGTCTATTTGTATAGTCTAGAAGCTAGCTCTATTTATTGAGTGAATATGCCAACCGATCTTTCTACTTGTAGTATCTACTTGGTTGCCTACCGATTTTTGTCATTTTGTAGTATGTAGATGCCAACCGATTTTTGTTTATTGTAGAGTCTGGCATAGAAACTCGAATGTTTCTAAAAATGTGGTTAGATGTGAGTAATGTCATTTTACCAACTGGCCTTGAAAACAGTTCTCAGAAAAAGAATAAGTTTCTGCTTGATAATAGCCCTCGGGGGATTTATTCTTCTCATTTACAAAGATTTAACATGAGCGTCTATTGGCATCGACACTCTTTTTAAAAGACGAAACATGAAAAGATCAGAAATATTGAACATTTAGTTTTATTATTTTTCAAGGCTGAAAAAAATGTAAGCCATTTTCCTTTTGTTGTCATCGAGTGCTAATTTATGGTGTTGGTCACCATGTATTGTTCAGTGGTGAAACAACCTAACAAAATAGTTTAAGTCGAAATATTACTCTTTGATATTAGATTGTACAACACTGCGTTACTTAAGTTGTTTTTAGTCTGCAATATCAAGTTTTATTATCAACTTTCCTTACTGTAACATACATTATTCTTTCATGTAACAAATAAGTATTTTAAACTTTGACCTTACTCGAATTACTTTTTTCTAAAGTATGAAACATTTAATATTTAACCCTTTTATGTTTATCATACTGATAGCACAATAATGCATTACCTAAGTTGTTTTCAGTCTGCAAAATCAAATTTTATATTCAACTTTCCTAACTGTAACAGACCATATTCTTTCATGTAACAAATAAGTATATTAAATTTCTACCTTACTCAAATAACTTTAATCTGAAGTATGAAACATTCACAAGACAACTTTTTAAATGTTAATCTTTCATTTCGTTATTATGCAAATATTCTTTGTTCATTATTTATTAAAATATTTACGAATTTCAGTTATTTACTCCTTCCTGTTACAAAAAATGTTCTCTGATGTAACGTATCATTCAGTAGTGTAACGAGTCATGTCGGAACGTTTTATTTTCTTCACAGTTCTGACAGCACTTGTGATGTGTGGAGCATTTAAAGGGATAAACCAATTTTATGAAATCAACTACAGAGATGACCATTCTGACGCTTTTTATTTTTACAGTAAAACAAATTGCATTCGTAAAATGCCGTATCTACCCCATCTGTGCGTACACGCATGTCAAACGAAGAACAGTCATTGCATTACAAAAAACAATAAACCTAACATTAAAACATATTTTAATTGAAGTTTTCCAACAAAAATAAAGTGAATAGGTCTGATCATAAGCCAGAAATACAAAGATAAAAATACGTTACATGAAGGAAATGATGAAACCATGGTCAGGTATTATAATATTTTTTGCCCTAAACAGGTCGAAATATTGGTCATTTTTACATGGGTTCTTAAGAGTATGCTTCAATCGAATAAAAAACATACCCCAAGTCACTCTCAAACATACTTTATTTTTTTGGATTTGATATGCCAGTTTTGTTGCAAAAATATATTTTGACTCATAAAATGTTTATTTATGGATGTTTATACAATTTAATTGAGAAAAATATGCATAGTTTTAATGACAAACGCAATATTTATAAACTCGCGAAATCATATGACAAACTTCAGAATACTAAATATATGAGCATGTGTGGCGTTAATATTGAACAAAAGACCTAATTATATCATATACCAACTCAGAAATATCACACCAGTTCTGGAAGGTTAATATTTCTTGTTAAAGCCAAATTTCTAATTTTTCCCACGCAAAACTTTGTTTACATTGACACCAGAGGTGCGTTCAACAATGCGAGCGCTCGGGGCGACATCGAGCGCCCGCGTTCTGAACGCGGGCGCTCGCGCGTGCGCTCGCGATACAGCTAGAGAGGTGTTTTGCTTAAAAATTGTTATATAAATAGATTTCAGTTTATATGAGTTTCCTCCCTTGATCTAAAATACTATTTTATAATGAATTTATACTAATATATCGTAAAGAATAAAGCATATATATATATATATTTTGTCCAATGTAATTCCAAAGGGAATATAGAAATAATATTTCGGCCGAAGCCTTTATCAAGAAATTATTTCATGAATCACATTACATTTTGAACATAGACGCCATATTGTTTATTTAATAATGACATAACGTCGTCATTGACGTCGCGACGTCGTTTGGCGTTGTAACGTCATTTAGCGCCAAAATGTTTATTTAAACACTGTGGGTATGCATTTGAAGCTGTCTTTAATATTACAACCATATGGTTTTATTGTATGAAGTTTCTCAATCCATATGCCCTCCGCTAGTTGCCGTTCAGTTCTTTCGGCTGCATACATTTTCTGTAGAACACCAAATGCAACATCCTTCTCCGTATGTCCCAACAATCCAAAATGCGCATTTATTGGTCGATCTTTCTTAAGTCTTACATCTCTTAGATGTTCCGTCATCCTCGTGCCTAACTCTCTCAATTGTGTTGACACGGCGTTAAACCCAATAAATCAAATCAAATCAAATCACATGTATATCTACATTTATTTTGTTGAAGCTTTAAAACTAATCAGATCAATAATAAGAAAGTAAGTAAGCAAGTTAAATTGTTTCATAACACTATGCAGAACTTCAAACGTAGCTGCATGGTAGGCCGATGGAAGAAATTCTATTTGCCTGAAGCATACCCCAACACCAGACAGTGTAAATTCATAGAACTAACTAGTTTAGTATACAGTAGCAACAATAGATGCCTTAATAACAATAACTTCATCCTGACATGCAACTTTTCTCCAGCGAAGTGGTTAAAATACATAAAAATCTACACAAGAGAATCCTGAGGACCATGGGCCGCTCACCTGATAACTAGATGCTTAGGGCATCTTACAAAAGATTGTTTAACAGTTTCAGCCGATAAAAACGCTGATCCCTGGAGCAAGGAGCATGATTTGAACTATCTTTGTAGAGGACCTCAAGGTAATACCACATTGTCGTTCTTAAGAAGAAGATTTTTAACATTTCCTTATATAACTCTGTGTAAATCTGTGTGACCCCTGGGGTGGAGTCAATTTTGACCGAAGAGGCATAATTTGGACTATCTTTGTGAAGCACCTGCTAGTGATGCTACATGCCAAATATCAAAGCTCTAGGCCTTGAAGGTTTTGAAAAGAAGATTTTTTAACATTTCCTTATCCCGTAACTGTATGTAAATATTGGAACATCTGGAGCGGGGCCAATTTTGACCACAGGGGCATAATTTGAATAAAATTTGTAAAGCACCTTATGGTGACGCTACATGCCAAATATCAAGGCTCTAGGCCTTGAAGTTTTTGAGAAGAATATTTTTTAACATTTCCTCATATAGATAGATAGATTTATTTAGGTATTGGCATAATACAACATGACATATGTAATTTAACAATACAATATGATACTATAGTAAAAAATACATAAATATTAAAGTTAGATATACATACATGTATACATTGTATATATTAAACCATGTCATAAAATACCAGCACCAGGGTTATCACAAAAAAGAGTGAACTCTTGTTTCCATTGTGGACCCTCATGTGGTAGTATGACTCGGAGAGGCGAAATTAATGTTAACAATAAAAACATGTTCACAGTAATACTAAGGTATCATATCACAGAAAATTGAAACTATTTAATAGTTGCACATGTTACACAGTAAAGTTTATAACAAATGTACAAAGACAGAGATCTTAAAAATTGATAGACAAATACCTGACTAGGAAAATAAATAAAAAACACATTACTTACGTAGAAAATAATAAAAAGTTGATGTGAAATTATATAAATATTTTATGAAATTTGCAGGAACACATTATTTTAACTACTTTAGAAAGCAAAAAGTTTTTTACAGAATCTTTAAAAGGTTTATATTTTGTTAAATTAGAAATATTTGCAGGCAAGTTATTCCACAGCTTGGAGCCAATGTAACAGAAAGATTTAGTTCCTGAATTTTTACTCTAGGAATACAGTATCCGCCCTTGGTACTTAATCTTGTGCTGTAAGAGTGTACGGAAGTTTGAGATAAAAAATGTTGGTTCAGGTACTCTGGTGCAATGCCATGGTTAATTTTATGAACATGGCACAACATTATTTGTTCAACTCTACTCTGTACCGGTAACCAATTTAGCTTAATGAAATGTTCCGGTCCGATGTGCGCCCGGGAATCAAAATTAAATATAAATCTAATTAGTTTATTTTGTGTGGTTTGTAACCTGTTTTTCAAGTTTTGCGTTATGCCATTGTACCACACAGAGCAAGCGTAATCAAAGTGGCATTGAACTAACGCTGTCACAAGTTGTTTTCTTGTATGAAAATTAAGAAAATCTTTTTTACGATACAGAAATTTAAGTCGAGCATTGGCTTTCTTAAGAACTGACTCAGCCATAGATTGGAAAGACAAAAACTGATCAATGGTTACACCAAGGTATTTGACAGAACTTGTAGCATTAATGTTTGTACCATTACATGAGATATTGAGGTTTGTTTGTGATTTAAGTTTTTGTTTAGAACCAAAAAGTATTGTTTCAGTTTTACCAAGATGTAAAGACAATTTATTATCAGTTAACCACTGACTTACTAAAAGAAGATCATGAGACAAAGCTTGTTCAACATAAGATGTGTTCTTTCCAGATACAAGGATGGCAGAATCATCAGCATATAATAATAATTTGTTTTTTACTACACTGGGCATATCATTAACATATAAAAGAAATAATAAAGGACCAAGGATCGAACCTTGTGGAACCCCACATGTAACAGTTGAATTACCTGAAAAAGTTCCAGACACCTCTACTAATTGTTGTCGTTCAGACAGATAAGACTCAAACCACCGACAAATGCCGTTACCCAAGCCACATGCTTTAAGTTTGGTTATAAGAATGGCATGGTTGACAGTGTCAAAAGCTTTCTGCAGGTCCAGCAACACCATGCCTACAACATTTCCTTTGTCATTTTCAAGACGGATGTAATCTATTAAATGAATTAGACATGTATCAGTGGAGAAACCACCCCTAAAACCTGACTGAAAATTGTAAATTAAATGTTTCTCCTTTAGATAAGAATCAATTTGATCATAAACAACTTTTTCAAGTTTTCCAATATAACTCTATGTAAATCTTGTGACCCCGCCCCCCTAGGGCGGGTCCAAATTTGACCTCAGGGACATAATTTGAACTATTTTCTATTGATGTTACATGCCAAATATTAAAACTCTAGGCCTTGAAGTTTTTGGGAAGAAGATTTTTTAACTCTATTTCCTTATATAACTAGTCTGTGATAATATATGTGACTCCTGGGTGGGGCCAATTTTTATCCCTGGGGCATAATTTGAACACTTTTTGTGAAGCACCTTATAGTGATGCTACATGCCAAATTTAGTAACTGTAGTCTTATTTGTACAAATTTTCCTTTATATACAGCAAGTAAACATACAAATTATTACATGACATGTAACAAGATTAGTGATACAATACAATATGTTATTAATACTTAATTTGCATTAACTCATTGTACGATTATATTGAACTGTCCGATTGCATAAATTAAAACGTCACATTACACGGTATATTTAATACTCGGTTAATTTCGGTAGTTCACGTAGATCGTATTGTCAGCACATAACACTTATGTATTATATCTTATTTGCAAAACGTATCGTAGTTTGTGTGGCCGAGTGGGGAGACGGTCAGACTACAAATCTTTTATTGTGGGTTCGAATCCCGACAGAACCTTATTTTTATCTCTGTTTTTCTTATTTAAATCATGGGCGGATTGCGTATAACTCATTGTCCCCCGTGCATCATGTAGAAGCCTTTGTTATAAATTTGGTGGCATCTCTTTAAGTGATGATGACAGCACAACCTACACAGTCAGTAAAATTGAGTAAGTTTTACATTGTTTGTTTTGATGTGTCTTATTTCTACGTCCAAAATTATTGAATAAAACAGATATAAAACAAGAAAACGAAGAACGAAAAAAATAAAAATGACATATTTAGCTTCAGACTCGCACTTCTTTCGATAATAGATGTTTAGTTTCATTGCACTTTAACCGTACGACCATTCAGCCAGATGAGATATCGACACTAAACTAACCTACACTTTGTGATTTTTACTGCAAATTTCTATTTATAGAAAGGCGGAAAATAATATATATACAGTGTGCGATAACTGTGTAATTATGCAATCGGACAGTTCAATATAATCGTACAATAATAATATAACTAATGTAAGTTTTTATTATCATCTTGGAGTGAAAATTTACATATAAAGTGTGAACCAATTTTTTACTACAATTTTCGTTGATTTGAAAAAATTACAAAATATTTTAAATTATATAAACAGAGTGTATAGCGTGTATATTTCTTAAGAGTTAATGCTTAAACAATCTTCCCAAGATGAAAGTTAGGACTATACAAATATTATAACAAAAAACTAATTCAAGGCCATAGGTTTTTGTCAGGTACATGTTTTTTATTTAAAAAAAAACACACAAAAAAGAAAATTAAGCCAGAAAAGCACTGATAGAACTTAAAAAGTGCTAAGATTGAAAGCAAGTGCAACGTTATGTACAACTATATTGTTAACATGTCTACATGTCAGGTTGGTGTGGGGGCCAGAATGCTGAAAAATTGTGCCAGATAGTCAGGAACTTTGTCATTTTATCAGTATTTCGAGCATAGTAACGTTCACATAAGATGTAGGTTTTGACTGTTAATATAAACAAATCTAGGTTTGTAAACATTTTTTTTGTTTTACATTTAAATAAATATTCGCAAATTGCAAATGTTCGTACATATTTACCAAACAATATATCTTGCCATGTAAAACACAAATTGTGTTAAAAACTATTGATTTTTTAACATTACCGAAAGAATTTCTAATTTTAACCACGCCAACGATATGTTGTGATTGTTTTGGAGCCAAATGTTTAAGTTATTCCAGAACAGCTGTGCAAAGGAACATTAAAAAAATAGGTGGGATATATAGTTTATGAAAACTGACAAAAGAATGGACAATTCTCATTTTCACTAATATCTACTTTAAAAGGTAAATGGTTTGTGCCTAGGATTTTATGAAATTGCATTGAAGCCAATGAAGTTTGGAGTTTTTTGTGACTTTATAAATATTCTTGTATAAAGGGTTCCAATCCAGGTTTAGATCTTCAATCTATTTATTTGGAGATTTTATAACACGGTGAATTTTTAATATGAAATCATATATCATTCTGCAACAATTATTAGTTCCATTTATTAACATGATAATGAATGGATGTACAGGTTGGGTCAAACTGTATAATGACAGATCAATGTTATTAATATTAAGAACATGTTTTACACATCTAATAACACTATTATACCGTAAGAAGTTAGTTTTTACTTTCCATTTATTTATGAAGTCTTCAAATGACATAAGTTGACCATTTTCATTAAATAAATCATTGATAAATATAACCCATTTATCATAGAATTTTTTTGTAAAAGATACTTTTGCCTCCAATTTTAAATGTACTATTGTGCCAGATTTGAAGTGGCTGAATTGTACTGCTTTCAACAGGCAGTTTCTCATTGATTGCTAATAGAATAAGAAAAAAATCATTCTAAAATGGGTTAGATACATTTTTCAAATTATTTCTTATAAAATCTCCGATAAATGAAAAAATCTTACAAATGCAGGGATACTCAGACAATTCAAACTCTAGGTATTTTGGTTGTTTTTAGTATTCTTCTTAACCATGTACATTTTAGGGATGTAACAAATTTTCTTATATCAACCATTCTTAAGCCACTATATTCATAATTTTGTGTGATTTGAGTTCTTTTTATCTTATCAGGCCTATTGTTCCAAATAAATTTAAAGCATAGATTTTGTAAATGATTAAGTATATTTTCAGGGGGAAGAGTAGACTAATAATTAAGTGATCAATTTTAGGGAGGGCTAGTGTTTTTAAAACTACTATTTTTCCAATAGGGGTTAAAATCCTTTTTAAAAAGTGTTGCAGAACATTTCTAAAATCATTGATAGCCTTGTTGTAATTAGACTTAATAATGTCTTCAAGATTTTGTGGAAAAATTAACACCAACTTTAATGTATTCTGTTCCCATATGAGACCTAAATCTTGACATAATGAAGCTTGACTGTTTTTCCTACTGCCTATTCATACTACCTTAGTTTTGTCCACATTGAGGCACAAACCAGAAACTCTAGCATAGAATTTTGCATGGTTTCTCTAAGTGACTTTTCAGAACCATCTAGAAGAATAGAGGTATCGTCTGCGTACTGAGATATTAAAATTTTTATATTATTGATGTTGATACCATGAATGTCTGGATTGTGCTTAAGTAAAAATGACATAATTTCGGCACAGATTATGAACAGGTATGGGGAAAAATGATCACCTTGTCGGCAACTACGATGTACTGAAAACCAGTCCTAGCCCCTGTACATTCATGGAAGCAATAGATAGTTTACCAGACATCATATTATTATTTTACAATAAGATGAGTATTTACACCACTTGATCCCACACCAATCTGAACGTAAAATTTTGCTAACACTCTTAGTTTTATACATAAACACAGTCCGGAATACGTTTGCGAATCCGGAAATCTTGCAAACTTACTTTCTTTATTTTTCATCCGATTAATTTCAAATTTTCAATAAATGTAGATCTACATATGGGCATAACACCAGTTAACTTTCACCCAGATATCTTTACAAGAAATATGTTTAATTTCAAGTCAAAAGTCAAAATTCCCATGGGAATCAGCAAATTCCCATGGGAGAATGGCTCTCCCATGGGAATCCCATTTAAAATGTGGGAATTTTCTCCCATGGGAGAATTATCCCATTTCTAATTCCATTAATAAAGGTCACAACAAGGTAAAAATACAGATTTGGCATCATACTGATGTTCTTAACAAGAATGTGAAAAAAAATATTTAAAAAGTCCAAAAATAAGAAAATCCCATATTTTAGAATGGGAGAATTCTCCCGTGGGAGAAATCCCATATTTAAGAATGGGAGAATTCTCCCGTGGGAGAAATCCCATATCGCATATGGGAGAATTCTCCCGTGGGAGAAATCCCATTTTCAAAATGGGAGAATTCTCCCGTGGGAGAAATCCAATTTTTTCAATGGTAGAATATTTGGTATTTATTTATATTGAAATTTGATATTGGGCTGAAGTTTTAAAAGACGACTTGTAAATCTTTTGAATGATCTTCAAGTCTAAAATAGTAAATGCTTACAGTTGATTCTTTTTCATTTCTTAAATGAAGTTTTCATTTAAAAAATACTTACTTATAATGATTTTTTGGTTGTAAATATATTACATAAATGTAAATTTGTAAACCTGCTTCTATGAATAGATTTTGTAGATGAGCATAATGCAATAACTTGAATACAAGCTTCCCTAGATTTAAAGTTTCATAAAAAATAAGGAGTTGATAACACTATTATTCTATTACTTATACCACTCATCAACTTAACCCACAAGCCTGACTTCAGGACTAGCATATATAGATACTGGCTAGTAAAGTCTACTTGATTCATACAATAGGGCTAGCTAAAAAATTTGCCTTGAACTTTATGATATTAATAATGGACCTAGTGCTCGAGAAATTTAAAGATGGCAGTCATCAACTTAACCAACTAGCCTGGCCCCAGGACTAGCATACATAATGTAGATACATGCTTGTAAAATCTACTTGATAAATACAATTGGGCAAGCTGAAAATTTTGCCTTGAACTTCAAAACATTAATTAAAGACATACAGCTTGAGAAAATAAAATATGGCAGTCATCAGCTTAACCCACTAGCCTGACCCCAGGACTAGCATTCATAGATAAATGCTTGTGAAATCTACTTGATTCACACAATCAGGCTAGCTGAAAATTTTGCTTTGAACTTCATAACAAAAATAATAGACCAAGCGCTTGAAAAATTAAAAAGGGGAGTCATCAACTAAACCCACTAGCCTGACCCCAGGACAAGCATACATAGATAAAGGCTTGTGAAATCTACTTGATCATACAATCAGGCAAGGTAATAATTTTGCCTTGAACTTCATAACATTAATAATGGATCGAGTGCTCGAGAAAATTAAAGATGGCAGTCATCAACTTAACCAACTAGCCTGACCCCAGGACTAGCATACATAGATACATGCTTGTAAAATCTACATGATTCATACAATCAAGCTAGCTAATAATTTTGCCTTGGACTTCATAACATTAATAGTGGACCTAGTGCCTGAAAAAAAATAAGATAGCAGTCATCAACTTAATCCACTAGCCTGACCCTAGGACTAGCATACATAGATACAGGCTTGTGAAATCTACTTGATTCATACAATCAGGCTAGCTAATAATTTTGTCTTGAACTTAAAAACATTTATAAATCAAAGTGCTGAAGGCACTGGATTTGTTTGGGTTTAAAAAGTAAAATAAGATATCTGGCTCCAACTATGTTTGTACACAAAGAACAGTTCAGTGATAGGTAGAATGGCATTGCTATGGTTCAAAACACTTCAAACAATCGACCTATAAATACAGCAGGTAAGCCAGTCAGGTGAACACACTTTTGATTTTTGTTCAATCACAACAAGTAAAGAGGCCATTCTTAGAACAATACATACTCTCCAATACATCGGTTCGAACGATTCACTCGTTCACTTTCTACCTCTGCTAAAATACTACGTACAAGCTGATATTTCTATTTTTAGACAGAGTCACATAAACATTTAAATCGCATGACTGTGACGTGGTTTTTAAAAATAGATGCAAAAAATTCTCATGCCTGTAATTTCAAAATGTCAAAATGCAAAGATGTTTGACAGTTTTGCATCAGTTAGAAAATGAAAAATTACCAAAAATGAAAGTAAGCATTGATCTTTTTAAATGTGCATCTCTGATCTTTTAACTGTAAACATAGAGCAACTTATTGAACTTAAATACAAAGTGTAGCCACGCTATACATGACGTCATATGAGGTTGCATTCGTCACTAGTATAATCATACCAAAAAGGTGTTGTTTACTCGTTCAACCAATGACAATGCGTATTAAGTTTTTCAGCTAATTTGAAATTTGGTAAACTTTCATTGGACTTTCGAAAGTTCATAGTAAAGGTCAATATCATGATTCGACTAGTTTTAAGGCAGCTGGTGAATGTAATGTATTCACTGAGCTGCAAATGGAGTGTTAACAATACAATAATAACCCCTTATATCATTTATGCACATTTATTCTACTCAATCTGTATGTAAAATAGATAAAGTCAATGTCATTAACTACATTCTTTAAACTTTTCCTATAGAACCATTCTATTACATAAGCTGATGTAACATCTCTACTTAAAAACACTGGCACTTGCGATAGGCAGTAACTGATAGTTGATACCATTCTATTACATAATACAATGTAAAGATCTCTACTGAGAGGCTTAACTCACAAGCTATTTTACATACGCTTCAGTATAGACCGATTAACTAGTATATTTCAGGAATTATTACGCCTGTCATAGCAGACGATCATTTTGAATTGCTCTATACTTATATACTGAGGGACTACTTCTGGATTTGGCGCAATTTCAAATCGGAGAGGGCCTAAAAAATGGTAGATATATCTGATATAAACTTGCGCTAAAAAAATTTAAGTTGGCAACTTAACCAACAAGCCTGACCCAAGGACTAGCATACATAGATACATTGTTGGGAAATCTACTTGATAAATACAATTGGGCTTGCTGACAATTTTGCCTTGAACTTCATAACATTAATAATAGACCTAGTGTTAGAAAAAAATTAGGATTGAAGGCATCAACTTAACCCACTAGCCTGACCCGAGGACTAGCATACATAGATACATTGTTGGGAAATCTACTTGATAAATACAATTGGGCTTGCTGATAATTTTGCCTTGAACTTCATAACATTAATAATAGACCTAGTGTTAGAAAAAATTAGGATGGAAGGCATCAACTTAACCCACTAGCCTGACCCCAGGACTAGCATACATAAATAAAGGCATGTGAAGTCTTCTAGATCATACAATCAAGCTGGCTAAAATTTTGCCTTGAACTTCATAACATTAATAATGGATCGAGTGCTCGAGAAAATTAAAGATGGCAGTCATCAACATAACCAACTCGCCTGACCCAAGGACTAGCATACATAATTACATGCTTGTAAAATCAACATGATTCATACAATCAGGCTAGCTGATAATTTTGTGTTAAACTTCATAACATTAATAATGGACCTAATGCCTGAAAAAAATTTAGATGGCAGTCATAAACTTAATCCACTAGCCTGACCCCAGGACTAGCTTACATAGATACAGGCTTGTGAAATCTACTTTATTCTTACAATCAGGCTAGCTAATAGTTTTGCCTTGATCTTCATAACATTATTAATTGACCTGCTCGAGAAAATTTAAGATGGAAGTCATCAACTTTACCCACTAGCCTGACCCGAGGACTAGCATACATAGATACATTGTTGGGAAATCTACTTAATAAATACAATCAGGCTAGCTTATAATTTTGCCTTGAACTTCATAACACTATTTATAGACCTAGTGTTAGAAAAAAATTAGGATGGTAGTCATCAACTTTACCCACAAGCCTGACCCCAAGACTAGTATACATAGATACAGGCTTGGGAAATCTACTTGATTCATACAATCAAGCTAGCTGATAATTTTGCCTAAGACTTCGTAACATTATTAATGGACCTGCATGAGAAAATTTAAGATTGCAGTCATCAACTTAACCCACTAGCCTGACCCCAGGACTAGCATATATAAATACAGGCTTGGGAAATCTATTTGATTCATACAATCAAGCAAACTGATAATTTTGCCTTGAACTTCATAACATTATTAATGGACCTGCATGAGAAAATTTAAGATTGCAGTCATCAACTTAACCCACTTGCCTGGCCCCAGAACTAGCATACATAGATACAGGCTTGTTATATCTACACGATTCATACAATCAGGCTAGCTGACAATTTTGCCTTGAACTTCATAACATCATGAATGGACCCGCTCGAGCAAATTAAAGATGGTAGCCATCAACTCAACCCACCAGCCTGACCCCAGGACTAGCATACATAGATACAGGCTTGTGAAAACTACTTGATTCATAAGATCAAGCTAACTACTGCTAATAATTTTGCCTTGAACTTCATAACGTTATTAATGGACCTAGTGCCTGAAAAAATTAAGATGGCAGTCATCAACTTAACCCACGAACCTGACCCCAGGACTAGCATACATGGATACAGGAATTATTGAAAACCAAATACATATTTTTTCTCAGGTAATTTTGCATAATACCTCCCAACAAGATTAGTCTTCACCTTAACTATATCTAGCCCAGTAGTAGCATGATTATTCTGGCTAGTGCTTGAATTAACTTAAGACAATGTTTGTAAATTTCTCCTTTAAATGTACTAAAACATCAATTTATATCAGCAGTTCACTGTTGTGACTGTGGACACCTACTGAAACATAATCATGATAAATTGACAAAATACATTCAACAGAATTTAAGTTGAGGTAATGAAATAGTCAAATGATTCAATTATAAAATGTAATCAAAAAGGTAAGGGCTGTGGATTGTTAAGCTAGTAGCAATCTGACCCTAACTGTGATTCATGTGTACCAATTCAGGAATTGAACATACTATTCAGTTGTTAATGGAGAAGCATACAGGAATTCATGCTATAAAAAAACAAGTGAAGAATTACAAAAGCTTTTACTGTATGGAAAAAAAACCATGTACTTCAAACGTTTCAATTACCAGGAGTGTCTGGGGCATTTCAGTGATTATATTTTAGTTTATAAGTGTATCAATCAAGTGCTTTTATTGTTTCATACAAGAAAAAATAAATGTTTTATTTAGTGTATATTTGTAGAGGCCAATGAAGACAATATTTACACTCTTCTGGTTACATTAATATAACTATAGTTCACTGACCAAATTTAATTTTATCTATTTACATATAAGTATACATTTTACTTTATTCTCCTTTCATCAGAAAAAATAATTATACATAATACATTATATAATATTCTTCTAAGTTTGTGAGAGTAAGTTCTGTTTTTCATAAAGACATATTGGCTAACAGTCTAATCATCATAGGGTTTATCTAACAATAAGTTAAATAAATATACAGTGTAGTAGCCAAAATAAGACTAAACTATTGCTTTATCTTTAAAAAGATCTACTCTCTGACATTATATTACACAGTCTGTATATCTATTCATTGTATTTTACAATTAGCCTTAATCAGCTTATCTCATCTAAGATCTGTGGCTATATATAGACTGTTGAACCTGGGATATCAACTGGTTGCCATAGTAATTATTTTGACTGTTTCTTCTTTCATTGGTAAATTGATCAGATTTTATTATTAGTAATTTACAACCCTGTTCAATTGATATACAGTATTGGTGATTTACACCAGACTTATTTTGAAAAAAAAGCAAAAACATAATACTAGTTATTTTATAATAATGTGTATATAAATGATATAATTATGTAGTTGTAAAAAAATCAAAAGAAAAAATAAGACAATGCAAAAAAGAAATTCAATTAATCCTCTACATCTACTGAAATTATAATAATAGTCATCTATGAGCAATTACTGAATTATCAATGAAAATAAGAAAATACATTAATATATTTTAAGATTATTTATAATGTTTATGATCATCCAGAGATATCACAAGATACAAGTTGTCTGCTATGTAATTTGCATAAAATGCTATAAATATATAAAGTCATTCTCTGAGTTTTTGTTCATCAAATACATGTATTGAAAATGATAAACATGTATATTATACACATGAATATATAATTTTCCTATTAGACTGATAGGGTTTTCTTTCAGCCTCAAAATATAAATGTATTAATACATTCTTACAAAACTATGTCTCTTATCAGATCTTTGCTATGCTAGTCATATATAGTCTGTATCTTTGTACATGTATATAGTCTATATCAAAGTTTAAATGATGCTTACTTTTCTATTATTTGGCACTGGTCCAAGTTATAAAAATACAAATATGGAGAGAAGTGGAACCACTGATATAACATAGGGTGGTTGCTAAGTTAATTACAGATTTTCTTTTACATTTGATTTGGTTGTAAGCCAGATTATTTAGAAGATATACACAAAATATTATCATCATTAGGTACATATTGGTTTTGAATGCACTGATCATAAGTCTTGTAACAAATTTTGAGTTTATGATAAGGTATGTTAGATCTACATTTTTAATGCTGTTAATAGTATGAAAATAATTGTAAAAATGGCATTGATTTACAAATATGTAATGTATTTAAAGACTAAAACATAAATAATGTTAATAAATAATATTAAGTGCCCAGCCATAATTTATAAAGATTTTTACGGACTCAGATATATAATTCTATCTATTGGCCTTCATAATAAACTGCTCTATGAAAACATGTTCAAGCATTTTGTATTTTCAGAGTTTTGTTTTTTAAGTAAAATATATGATCACTCCCCAACATATCATAGTGTAACTATAGACAGCAGCCAATCAGCACCCAGTAAAATCTAACAGTGTATAAAATATCTAATAAAACTGTTCCTTTCGATGCAGGCCCCCTAGTGTGAATCACAGGGAATTGTCAAGTTACCTCCCTTTGATTTTTCAAACATACCTTTAATATACTTATATACAAGGGGTACAACTGCATTTACTTGACCACTTCATCTTGATTTATTATTTTGAGAATCACAAAGATTTCTGATACCCTAGCGGCGCTTTAACGGAATGATTAAATTGATTAAACATAACTCTTCGAGCTATGAATATTAAATGTTTCATAGGGCAGACCATTAATACGATTAAAGTTTCAAAAACATAAAAAACAGACCAAAAATCTCAACTCGGACAAGTTAGTGCACAGATGAAATCGACATTTCTCGAGGAAAATCGCTTTATTTTCATATTTCAAAATGACATATTTACCCCAATCAAAGAAAATATAACAGAAAAACAATATTATTGAATAAAAATGTAATAAATATAACTCTCAACCTAGAGAGAAACACTTGCGAGCCATAAAAAGCGAAATTAACAAACTCTATTTGATAATCAATGTTGTAGCCGGTATCCTTAATTTATTCAAGAAACTTGTAAGAAACTTTTTGATTGGTCAATTTTGTAAACGAAAATCGCCAAGACTTCCGACTAATTGACTGATACAAATTTGGAAGATTTCGACTTTTTCATAGCATTTTGGTTGTCTCGTTTGAAAGTAGGAAAACCCCCGTACGGTTCGACGAATCAGAAATTGTTTAACTAATTAGATTATTATGTAAGTGACGTATTAGTGAAAATGGTTGTGAGAATAATTTTTTTAGGTTAAATCAGATAAAAAGTGTACATATATTCGTTTTGTTTCATGTCAGGTTATAATTGGCACGATGTGTTGTATTTTTATAACTAGTGAAGCGAGAAACACAATATAACACGGAGTAAATCATGCTTGAAACGACGTAACATTGAAATTTGGTCAATTTTCATTCTGTTCAACTGTGCACTAACTTGTCCGAGTTGAGATTTTTGGTCTGTTTTTTATGTTTTTGAAACTTTAATCGTATTAATGATCTGCCCTATGAAACATTTAATATTCATAGCTCGAAGAGTTATGTTTAATCAATTTAATCGTGCGGTTAAAGTGCTACTAGGGTATCAGTATTTTTTGTGAGCCACAAAATAAGAAATCTAGATGAATCGGTCTAGTAAACGCAGTTGTACCCCTTGTATATAAGTATATTAAAGGTATGTTTGAAAAATCAAAGGGAGGTAACTTGACAATTCCCTGTGGTGTGAATGTTATCTAGTCTGATAAGAGGGTTATATACATGTAACAAGGTTAAAATCAGTCATGTGGAAAATGATAGAATTAAATTAGGGTCTATGTAAATATGTCTTAACTTTTAGGATTTATAAAAAAAATCAAAACTTTTAGTTTATTTCTTTACGAACTATATTTCTATTTATTCTTTCTTAAAAGAATTTAAATGTTTAAACATATTACCTTATCAAGTTTATGTAACATATCTTATCAATATTAGTTGAAAATGTCACAAATTAACATTAACTACATGATTAATTGATAACGCAAAGTATTATTCTTCTAAGTTGATTAACTTCATTGGATAATTTTTATTGACCCCCACCCCCAATATATTTCTTATAAAATAAATCATACAATACTGATTATAGAGAACATATAGATATAATACTGAGAAAGAGAATTTACATTAAGAAAACTATCAAAATTTTTGGTGGTGTTTAAATTATATGTTATAATTATGTGATACTTGGGACATGTTAAAAATATGTAAAAGAACTTTATAAAAGCTAAAAGTGAAAAATACAGAAAGTGTTAGGGTTTCAAAATAATAAAAAGAATCATAATCAATCAGTGGAAATTAACTAACAAAGCTTTTCAATCAATCATCAATTGTATAATCAAAATATTTACTCAGTGTTTTCATTTGGGATATCCGAAAATATATGACCATACATTGCAACCGTTTAATTAAGTGATTTTGTTTCATAGAGGCTTACATTCAGAAAAAAATCAGCCAATCCTGCACACAGTCTACATCAGATTCTGCAGACAAAATATTCAGATTCTTCCTACCCACCTGTTGCCTCCAGTCATTACAGGGTCTTCCAAAAACATTATAAATTCCAGAAAACGTAATATGATTTTTACATGAACCCACTGACCAATATTCTTAATCCATCCTTTTTATGAAGTAAAAAATGATGGAGTATTTGAATTACTTAGATTAGCTTATTGTTTCATGGCATTTATTGATATGAGTGATGCAAAGCACAGAATGCTAGCAAGTAAAGACAGGTCGCAGAAATGAAGGAGCATACCTATGCATGCTCAATCCTTTGTGCTTGTCCAATATGAAGTTCAAACCAAAAGTAGGAACATATCTAGTTTAGCGGACCCTGGAAGTAAGTACAAATAAGCGGGCAAAGCGTGCCGTTTCTATGAGCAGACGTACGAAGTTAATGCCGCTTATTTTCTGTTATTATGGGGGCTGCCGCCTCAGCATCCCGCTGATAATAAAAATGGATAACAAATAGCATATCAAAATAGTTATTGAAAATAATTCATTAAAAAAATGAATAAAAAACTACATTGGTAAAAAAATGGGGTTCAAAATTTGTTAACAACGCTATGTCCTAGCATGCGCAATAGCTGGGTCTGTAAAACTAGATTCTATCCCAAAAAGTATGTTCATCATGTTCATGACTGTTACTGTGTTTGTATCTATTTCTGCATTACTTGGCCCTTTAATAAAAATTTTTTATACAAAGTCTCTTAAGCTTGTGTCACATATTCGCGAGTTGGTACTGCGAGTTTACTGCGAGTTTCCGCAACAATGGGCGAGTTTAATCTAGTGGCCTAAATGGAAGAGTTGTCACGACATTTGGTTATAAAGAGACTTGCACGACATCTGCCCGAGTGTTGTACGACACTCACACGAGATGTCCACGATCATCCATGGTCAGCAACAATTTATAGCGACATACGAGCAACATGTACACGATATTCTCTCGACAACTTACGACATTCATACAAGCTTCTACAAGTTTCGACGATTTATCACGATTTAAACGCGACATGTTTACAAGATCATTACGATCTGTGGAGAGAGTAGTGCAACACACATTTTAGATGACACGACATCTGGCGAAGGCTGTATAAATAGCAAGCAAAGCGCATGAGCACCAAAAAGTGAAAGACATACAGGATGATCATACTGGTGGCATTGATGGCGCATGTTGATAAGAAGATGCCAATGACGAACTTGAAATAGCAAGATTGATTCAAAATCGTTTAACAAGAGATAGTATTGGCAGAGCGCGCCGACAGTATTGGGTTAGACCATGGATTATGAGAAGGGTTGACTTTGGACATTATGACCGTCTGATGCTCGAGCTTGAAATAAAAACTGTTGACAGATTTCTTCCGAAGTATATTTAACGATAATATTGTGTGATTGTCTCAAGGAGGTCGCGCAAACTCGTGAAGATGAAAAAGTTCAGCGATCCACCGTGAGAATTTTAAACGGTTTAAAATTGTCGCCGCGACAAGCCAAGATGCTGGGACATGTGGAGAGATGCATCGACATCAATACGAGATCTACACGATACCAGCCAAGTTGCTGCGATGTTCAACTCACCGCAACTTGCGGTCAAAATTTTGCCTGTGTGACTTGGGCATTACATTTCTTTTCTTTTCTGCTCAATACATCCACCAATCATTCATTTACAGAGTAGCAAAGTGAAACCACATCAAATGTTTACATTTCTCCATTTCACCGGCATTAATCAAGTCACTTGGCAACCAACATTACGTAAGGGAAGTAAATCTGGATGTGAGGTATTAATAGTCTGTACCACACTGTCATAATAGGTCCAATAATATAAAAAAATTAACTGTTCAAAATTTTAAATGAGTTCAGTCCGCATTCAATCATAGCAAAAGTTTTGTAGGTGTGGCTTCAATAGAAATTGCAGAAATAGATGCAATGAGTACAGTAATGAGTTTCAATGTAAATCATCCTCAATTTTTAGACAAAATAACACATCCGGAATAGAATATATTGAAACAATATGACATTAAACTATTTAACTATAATAATTAATTTACCTTTAAGGTCCGGTCAGGTTTCGCTCTATCATATGTTAACTGTATCCTGTAAGTTGTAACAGTAAGGCTTATTCCTTAGTCTTTTTAGTTTGCAGATAACATTGGATTCACCCATAGATCTCGACAGGTGCACTAGGATAATCATTACAATGCATCATGTCTGGTCTATGAATTTCACCAAGATATTTCAGATCATTCCTGATTTCACATAGCTTATTTGTCATAACGTTGTCCATGTAAACAACTGTTTGTATCCATTTTTTTTTACTTTGACAGTTCGACACACATAATTCCGTTAATTTAAATCAGTTAAATGTATCTTGATTCACATTTCTGCCAAGTTTCAGTAATTTATTCCAACTATTTACTGTGATATTAACGATTTTCAAGCGAGAAATGTTACACGTTCAACCGTCCATTTTACTAATTAATTACTGTTTCCGGTTCGTTGCTATTAACAACGCTCATTCTATTTGACGGATCTACATTTTTAATCTACGGACATTTTAGTACTAAACTGATTTCACTAATTATAAGGATATAAACATTTGAAATCATCCAAACAATATTATCATGATATTTATGTATGTATTTTTAGTATATTTTGTTGTTCAATGTGCGGTTTTTGCCGTTTTACTTTTGCGAAATAGAGCGCAGTGCTGATGCATTATGGGACTGTTAGCACCACTTCATAGCAGTCTGTAATGCAATATTTGTAGCACTGCTGCATTTTCGCGACGTTTGCTGTCGGTCTGCTACTGTGTAGCACTTGCAGCACAGGGTGCACTACATAAGTCCGAGCCTGTGCCGCGGTCGAGGACTTCAGCACTTACTCACTAGGTAGAATCTATGCATATTGTTCTTATGTAGTTTGAAATAAACTTTTTTTTGGCATTTTCGTGCTTACTTTTCTAAATTATTTTATAGTAAGGGGATTGAACGAATGCCAAGTCTTTTTCTATCGATCGTGAAATATGATATTAAGGAGAAACTCCACGGGGTGGGTTGATGCATGAGGCAGGTTGATACAGACTATTAGTTCGATCCCCAGTCCTGCCCTGCTAGATCTGCCTATGAATATTTAATTTAGGCTACAGTATCATCTAGTAAAGTCTGCTTTTTATATTCGATATTATTATTCTTTTTGATGGACTGTTATTTTTTTAGGGGGTGAGGTTGTATCGTAGCAACACATTGTATAAGTCGCATCTTATCTGTCAGTCAACCCATGTACTCATTTTTCCTGGAAAGTATGGATTTATCTGAGTAACTGAGTCAGTGACTGACAACTGCCTGACAGGGCTAAGAATCAGCAAGGGAGAATAGTCCTTGAACAAACTCTGCTAAAGTATGTATGCCCTATTCGGGAATCAGATGGAATGAGTAAAACACAGCTGAAAAATGTTTTAGCTGCTGATTCAACCAACCATTTTTCCAGTCAATTATCTAACACAAAACAATACAAACATGCTCTTACTAAGAAAGTGTCAACTTTGAATGAAAAAGAAAAGGCATGTCCATTTGTTGATTTCTTAAATAATGTAGACTATCAAACACAGCTTTTGAGTAATGTAAGGTATTTTCAACTATCTAAGACAATGTTTTTTGCCATATTTGATTTTATAAAATCATTCTATAGTATATAAAAAACCCATAGCACTATTTTCAACTATGCAGCGTAATTTGCTCATAAAATACAGTCAAATAGTAAAAAACGACAATATCTAGTCATTAAATAACAGTTCCCTTACAAATTCCATATAAAATATGCTAAATCAAATATGTTAGGAAATCCCATTTTCAGAATGGGAGAATTCTCCCATGGGAGAAATCCCATTTATAAAATGGGAGAATTCTCCCATGGGAGAAATCCCATATACAGAAATGGGAGAATTCTCCCATGGGAGAATTCTCCCATTTCTAATATGGGAGAATTCTTAAATGGTGTTTAGATGCTTTAAAAGTGACAAACTATTCATTTTTTCTTTATAATCATGTTATGTACATATAGATCTATCCAATTCTATCTCTAAATGTTATTTTGAATGAGTTTGAAAAAATGGGAATTTTCTCCCATATTTGTAAATGGGAGAAAATTCCCATTTTTCTCCCATAAAAATCCCATGGGAGAGCAATTCTCCCATGGGATTTTGCCGATTCCCATGGGAATTTTGACTATTGACTTAAAATTAAACATATTTCTAGTAAAGATATCTGGATGAAAATTTACTGGTGTTATGCCCATGTGTAGATCTTCATTTATTGAAAATTTGAAATAAATCGGATGAAAAATAAAAAAAAGTAAGTTTGCAAGATTTCTGGATTCGCAAACGTATTCTGGACTGTGTTCATATATAGTTTGCTTCCAATTTTCTTCTTAAAAAGGATTGTAGAAAAAAAATATAAATAAAAAATTAAACATAAAAATGAAATAGAGCTTCATTTTAAGTTTTGAGGAATTTTGAAATAAATTTATTATCAATAAAATATATTGTATGACAGAAGGACAAATATAAGAAAGGAAATAATAATCATACCAAAACTTGTGGTTATTCATACATATACACATTCTCGTTCCCAGAGTCTAGTAGGATTCTCAATACTAGCCTCTGGCGCCACACGGTTAATTTCGAGTGCGCGCGTGCGAATTCGATATTTTTTACACACCAATGAAAAAACGCGTCTCAAAAATTCCGCAAAACGGTGCCAATTTAAAAAAAGACTGATGACAAAAAAGCTGGCGGTAGGCTTATAATACTGCTACTGCATAATAAATGTAATTGAAAGTCTGCTGTGAGTCAAGAAGTAAATGTATGGATTTTCGATACGTTTAATTGAAAGAATTTGTCGGAGAGACATAAAAAAGCAACAAATTTTACTCTCTTGCCTTAAAACTAGCTTGATAGCTAGTGAATTGAGCAGCAGTTAAATATATAATCTACATAACAAAACAACATAATTGCAATAAAAATTGTTTTACAATTAAGCTAATGTTTGTTTATTTTCGTATAATTTCAAACTGATATTCGAAAATAATAAAACCATTTAAAATTTCTAATTAAACTTACATACACTTATAACATTATGTTTACAATGCATTTTATTAAAAAGGGGCTATTTGTCACTTTCTAAATAATCGAATGAAATACTTTTAAATTAGATATTTTCATCAAAATCTTACTTGCATATCTTTGATCTTATATGGTTTATTACGCTCCCCTCGCAGCTTAGTGAATACATTACATTCACACGTTGCCTTAAAACGTCTCGATTTATGATATTGACCTTTACTATGAACCTTTGAACGGCCAATGAAAGTTTACCAAATTCCAATTTAGCTGAAAAACTTTATACGCATTTTCATTAGTTGAACGGGTAAATATTACCTTATATGGTATGATCATACTTATGATGAAAGCAACCTCGTATGACGTCATATATAGCGAGGCTACAATTTGTATTTAAGTTCAATAAGTTGCTCTATGTTTACAGTTAAAATATCAGAGATACACGTTTAAAAAGATCAATATTTACTTTCATTTTTGTTAATTTTCCATTATCTAACTAATGCAAAACTGTCCAACATCTTTGCATTTCGACATTTTGAAATAACAGGCGTGAGATACTTTGCATCTATTTTTAAAAAATCACGTGACAGACATGCGATTTAAGTGTTTATGTGTCTCTGTCTAAAATAGAAATATCAGTTTGTACGTAGTAATTTAGCAGAGGAAGAAAGTTCAGCGAGTGAATCTTTCGAACCGATGAATTGGAGAGTAATGGTTTATATGAGTTCATGTTTCTTATGATTGCAACAAGCATTACGCATCAAAAATAGAAAACATTATATAAAATGTTTTTGAATGATGTATTTCCTTTACATTCTGCCTATTTTTATAAAAAAAATATTTAATTTGTATATAATTAATATTTTTATGCACTTCAGTAAGCAATATTCTCCCAACCATTATCGGCCCAGAGTTCAAAGTCGGCGAATTTCATAGATCATTATCAATTGCTATTTAACACTGGTCAATTAAAAGTTGTCAGTCCTGACATAGTTTACGAGTGCAGCCACTGTCTATCTGTTAAATGCAGCGTGTCATCCCGAATAATAATCGCCTGATAGTGTCATTACATAGCAGTCCTGCTGTTTTATGGCTTTAATCCTTTGAAGGTCGAATGCAGTGCGTAGTAGCAATATACAACAATCAAGAAAATATTGTTTGCTTTATAAGCGACAATTGGATTAGTTGATAGGTTAAGCGCCAGATGACGTTTCTCACGAAACTTTTCGCCAAAGCATTCTGATTGGTCGATATCGGCCAAAATTATGACGTTTCATTCCTGAAATTAGACGTGTGGAGCCAGAGGCTAGTATTGAGAAATCCTACTAGACTCTGGGAAGAGAATGACATATACACTAAACCCAATAAATATATCTTCTCATGTATCACACATCATACCATTAAATTCAAATGCCCATGGATATTAACCAAAAATTACAATATATCTTGCCATGTATTAAAACCTACCAAACAAATGCTTAAGACATTATAAAGTAAACATTACATTAATCTTGTCATGTGTCACATTACCTCATACCAACAAATGCAAAAGTTCATACATACTTACCTAACAACACAAGTATATCTTGCCATGTAAAAGTGTACATCATACCAACGAATGTAAATATTCAAACATATAAACCATACAAAACAAGAGAATCTTGTCATACAAACAAATGCAAATGTTCTTACATATTTACCGAACAATATAAGTATATCTTGCCATGTAAAAGTGTACATCATACCAACGAATGTAAATGTTCATACATATAAACCATACAAAACAAGAGTATCTTGTCATACCAACAAATGCAAATGTTCGTACATATTTACCAAACAATATAAGTATATATTACCATGTAAAAGTGTAGATTATACCAACGAATGTAAATGTTCATACATATAAACCATACAAAACAAGAGTATTTTGTCGTACCAACAAATGCAAATGTTCGTACATATTTACCAAACAATACAAGTATATCTTGCCATGTAAAAGTGTACATCATACCAACAAATGTAAATGTTCATACATATAAACCATACATAAAAATAGTATCCTGTCATACCAACAAATGCATATGTTCGTACATATAAACCATACATAACAAGAGTATCTTGTCATACCAACAAATGCATACCTTCGTTCATATTTACCAAACAATACAAAATATCTTGCCATATATAAGTGTACATCATACCAACAAATGGAAAAGTTCATGCGTATTAACCATGTAAACAAGTAATTCAAACATTACATAAATTTTGTTCTGTGTCAAAACCATCTTACCAACAAATGCAAATGTTCAAACATATAAACTAAACAATACAAATCTACAGTGTCATGTGTCCAAGTACATTATTATAGTAATTATACCAATAGTTCATACATATAAACCAATCATAACAATATATCTTGTCATGTATCAAAGTTCATCATACCAAGAAATGAAATTGTTCATACATATAACTAGACATTACAAAGTCACAAATCACTGTACCTCAAACCGACAATTGCCTAGTGTTCTTACATAATATAAACCAAACATTACAATAATTATGTCATGTGTCATAGTATTAAGTACTGATAATTGCAGATAATTATATATATGAACTTAAAACTAGCATATATCGTGTCATGTGTCTCAGTACATCATACCAACAAATGTTGATGTTCATATATATAAACTAAACATTACAATATAAATTGTCGTGTGTCTCAGTACATCATACCAACAAATGTTGATGTTCATACATATAAACTAAACATTACAATATATATTGTCGTGTGTCTCAGTACATCATACCAACAAATGTTGATGTTCATACATATAAACTAAACATTACAATATATATTGTCGTGTGTCTCAGTACATCATACCAACAAATGTTGATGTTCATACATATAAACTAAACATTACAATATATATTGTCGTGTGTCTCAGTACATCATACCAACAAATGTTGATGTTCATACATATAAACTAAACATTACAATATATATTGTCGTGTGTCTCAGTACCTCAAAGCAACGAATGCCAAAGTAAATACATAAAAATCAAACATTTCAAATATGTCTTGTCATGTATTACAGTACATCGAACTAACAATTTCATTTAATAATCAAAACATTACAATATATATTGTCATATTTTACAGTACATGATACCAACAAATGCAAATATTCATGGCTATACAAATCACGATATTGGATTAAAGCTTTTCCAAGAATAAACCATTTTATGTAGCACTTCATATTCTTAATGGAGCCTCAATAAAAGAGTGCAATTTATTTCATAGCGAAGATGTAAACTTTCATAGATATACAAAACTAGATATATGACAGATTGTTTAACTGGACTACATTATAATATACAACAATCCACCTTATTCGCAATACATCATACTGATAAAATGCAAGTGTTCATACATGTATATTAAACAACACAAACATATCTTGTCATGTTTTACAGAATGTCATGCCAGAAGTTGCAAAATGTTAAAAAAAATGTTCATCACAAGATCTACTTCAAATATTTCCCAATTATACCAATGGTTTATACATATAAACCAATCATAACAATATATCTTGTCATGTATCAAAGTTCATCATACCAAGAAATGAAATTGTTCATACATATAACTAGACATTACAAAGTCACAAATCACTGTACCTCAAACCGACAATTGCCTAGTGTTCTTACATAATATAAACCAAACATTACAATAATTATGTCATGTGTCATAGTATTAAGTACTGATAATTGCAGATAATTATATATATGAACTTAAAACCAGCATATATCGTGTCATGTGTCTCAGTACATCACACCAACAAATGTTGATGTTGATACATATAAACTAAACATTACAATATAAATTGTCGTGTGTCTCAGTACATCATACCAACAAATGTTGATGTTCATACATAAAAACTAAACATTACAATATATATTGTCGTGTGTCTCAGTACATCATACCAACAAATGATGATGTTCATACATATAAACTAAACATTACAATATATATTGTCGAGTGTCTCAGTACATCATACAAACAAATGTTGATGTTCATACATATAAACTAAACATTACAATATATATTGTCGTGTGTCTCAGTACCTCAAAGCAACGAATGCCAAAGTAAATACATAAAAATCAAACATTACAAATATGTCTTGTCATGTATTACAGTACATCGAACTAACAATTTCATTTAATAATCAAAACATTACAATATATATTGTCATATTTTACAGTACATTATACCAACAAATGCAAATATTCATGGCTATACAAATCACGATATTGGATTAAAGCTTTTCCAAGAATAAACCATTTTATGTAGCACTTCATATTCTTAATGGAGCCTCATTAAAAGAGTGCAATTTACCTCATACCAAAGATGTAAACTTTCATAGATATACAAAACTAGATATATGACAGATTGTTTAACTGGACTACATTATAATATACAACAATCCACCTTATTCGCAATACATCATACTGATAAAATGCAAGTGTCCATACATGTATGTAAAACAACACAAGCATATCTTGTCATGTTTTACAGAATGTCATGCCAGAAGTTGCAAAATGTTAAAAAATGTTCATCACAAGATCTACTTCAAATATTTCCCAGGAATACATCCTTGTATGTGACACTCCACATTCATCACAGTACGTTATACCAATAATACACATGTTCATATTTTAACAAAACAGGACATAAGATTTAATGTTTTCCATGAAGTCCTACATCATTATATGTAACCCTCCTCGTTCTTTACCGTACATCAAACAAACTATGATATCATACAGACACATATTTAAAACAGTACAAAAATATATGTCTGGTCACCAGATCTCATTGTATAATATGAATTACTGAAAAACAGAACAAAACAAAAAAACTAATTAAAGAACAAATTTAAATGACTGTTACAAAATAAAGTAATCAAAGCACAGAAGGCGCTGAATTTGTTTGGGTCTCGGAATATCAGAAAGGTGAAGGTTGTGTGGAAACAATGAGATATAAATTTAATATAGATGCTATAATTTATAAATTCGAGAAACAATGACACAGGGTTATAAATTTACATTTTAATGATCTGAAAATAATGTAACATTTCAATATATTAAAACTTATCTAAACATACAAAAAGTATCCTATATCTAAACATGCAAAAATAACATTATTATATCCAACATATCTTACAACAAGTTTAACAATATACTTATATAATATGGTCAACATGTTTTTTTCTAACTTTAAATAAGTAATATTATCATTGTCACAAACTTGTTTGTTATGTGAAATCAACTTTACATACATTTATTGTTTATATAATTACAACCTGAATGAAATAACACAATCTGATTGGTCAAAAGTGAACATGTGACCTAAAAAAATGTGCTTTTATTTTCGTATAAACAGCAGTTTTTGAATGAATGACGTCATGCCCGAACTACTTTCTTGACTCAAAAGCTATTTTTAGCGAGTTCCCACGCTATGATGTACATGTCAATAACGATAATGTCAATGGAAAGTAAATGATACACAAAACCCTTAAAAATGGTGTGATAAACTTTTATTGAAAAGAAATGAAAATGAGTTATAATGTACAATACATTTTGTGCATTAATATCGTTCTTTATCAATATTTCATAAGATGTAATGTTCCAGGAAGTTAATGATATGCTGGATGAAGAATTAAAAACAAATCTTTAGTTTTAACTAAAGCTTCCTACACAGCATTTAAAATCCATTAAAAGTTTATTTATATTTCTAGCGAATAAGTCTTCTTTTTCAAATGATTTTTATATCATTTCCCATCTGAGGTGCATGCCCTAATGGACTGGTATTCATTTCTATAGATCTAAATCCTTTGGTTTCAGAGGCATCTAGTTTCACTTTCTTGTCTGAAAATAAAAAACAACAACAAATAAATGAGGATAAATAAATCATTCAATACTGTGAGTTCGACACATTTTAAATTGGTCAACAATAAAGTAAGTAATAAGTATTTGGGCTGGTCAACTTAGAAGAATGTGACAGTATACATTTCAAAATCACTCAAGTTGGCTTTCAACTAGTCAAATAAATATTTAAAAAAAAGATCTATTTTGTAAATAATTCATAAATGTATAACACAATGACATGTACGTTGGATAATATGTGTATCTGGTCATTATAATTTAGCATCCGAAGTGCAGGTGAATTCTATACTCCATGCAAATCCTTGCATGTGCATTCTACATTGAGTAGTGAACAAGGTCAATAATTATAACGGTTTTTATCAGACCGGAATGAAAATGCTTCCAGATTAATATGATCAGCATTTGAATCTATCCTAAGTACAGATAGTTTTAAAATGTACATGAGAACATAAAAACCAAAAAACCATGTTTTAATATAATCTCAGTAAATAATAAACATTCACTTACTCAGCACAGAAATAGCTAGTCATTCCATCCAATGTCTTGACATGTAAATTTCCTGACTCGGACTGACTGCTTAAGTTATCATCAAGTGATCCAAATTTCAGTAATAAACTTTCTCATTTTGATGAAATAACACAGCCCATGGATCCTATATAAGATGGATTCGTAACGGAAGGAAAGTCACGAAAGTTCTCAGTCGTCGCGAGACGATGCGAGAGCGCCATTCCGTCTCATTCACCATTTTCACGAAAAGGCGAGCTATTTCTATCCACGGATATCCACTTTAAACTAATCCATCGAAAGATGTTTTATTTACTCATTAAGAAAATTATGTCCGACAGTCATAAATAAGTTGGTCGTTTATGACTTAATTGTCCAATTTTGGTAAATTTCATGTTTATTCTAAGACATTAATTATCGACCCAAGCACGACACATGTGTGAAATGGCGACCAATCGAAAATGTAGGCTGCACTGTAGCGCAGTCTCTGAGTGAAATGATCACTAAATATGTTTTAAAGTTGGATTTGTCGATAGATCTGTGATGTTTGAATGGATTTGGTAACTTAATAAATCGAAATTAGCTAGCTTAGATAATCAATTTCATCTTCAAATATGGCCATTTTCGGTTAAAAACAACGATTTTCATGGATTGAAGTCCTTTACGGACAATTTTATTTAGCAGTTGTCACATTCAACGCGCGTTTGAACAGCATTTTGTTTTTACTAACGTGGAAAAATACATTAAAAAATGGTATCCAATAAACCTTTTCCTTGCATATATACTTGATGAAACCTAAAACGCAACTTTAAAACACCCCATTTCCTGGCTGATTTTTACATCGATTTTTGGACTATTGACTTTAATCATAGACCCAGTTAATGTTGTATCCTCAATTAAACGTGTTCTAATCCGCTATTTTGATAACCAAAAAGCGATCGGTTTATTGTGTTTTAAAGAATAATGACTAGTTGTCTGTATTACATGCCCCTTACTACTATCGTTATCGGGTCAGACAAGCCGTAACTATGGCGGTCTCCTCAGTTATTATTCAGGTATTACGTTTTCTTGATTTTGTATGAACATTTGCTGACGACAGTTACTTTAGGAGAGTTTGATACTATTCAGGACATTCGATTTCGATTTTTCTGATTTGATTACACGTACATTTATCGAACAATTTACAAGAACAAGACTCACTTGAACACAATTAGAACGTGAGTTAGTCTCGTTAGAATTTCGGATACTTTATTTAGTAAAAATGAAACCAAACAACTGAAAAAAGGTACTAACTGTAATTCTTATACAATGATCCCTTGATTTAAGTCTGTGTAGTGAGAAATGCTCATTTGAAAACATAATTATCCAATATCTAATTCAGTAAATGGGCGCGGACATGATCATGGTTTACCTGACGTACCTTTACCTGCCAAAGTACGACTGGGAACCAGACAAGAATCAAACCTGCATAGATTGACATGCAAATACTTCCACATTAGCATGCTTAACTAAATTAATTGTGTTTATTTACTCATAATTTGCTACAATTTTCAAAAATGCATGTTGCAAACTCGATAGCTACGGGTCGTGCTTGCAAATTCCGGGTCACGTGACAGATGCTTGTCTCTTTAATCCGGAGTGGTTTCAACAGGGTTTGAAATCAATATTAATGGACAAATGTCTTACATGACTTAACTATCATGTAATCAAAATATTGCATTATTAAGGGATCACCTGTGTACTATTGTAAAAAAGGGACCCGGAATTGTCAATAACTCGGAACTGTCGAGTTCACGGTACTCAAAAAGATCAACTACTATTAAGAATTTGTTACATTTTAAAAAAATAGTCGTAATTGAGCAGGAAGAATTCCAAATAAAGAGACAACTTACATTCGCGATCGCGCAATTAATTGAACCTTTCGCCGATTACCACCACTTTGGATTTAAAAAACCCGCTCTTTCCCCCAATTAATACACTTTACGATAAATTAGCAGACGAATTTGAAACGACAGTGAAAATCGATAAAATCTGTTTGAACGATAGGGCGTTACATATCCATCTAATATAGGATCCTTGCACAGCCTCAAAAGCTATTCAATCCGGAGAAATGTACATTTAACAACTGCTCATTTACACTGGGTTTACAGAAATGACTCAACGAGTTGACCTACATCTAATCCAGGTTACAACTTGTCCCATGTCATGATGACCTGAACACACGTGTTCAACGTCAAAACTTTAAACTTGTTCAATTATTGTTTTTAAGAGTTTCGCAATAGCGTACAGCCTCTGGTGTGTTCTTTCATTTAAAATAAAATCCATGAACGTTAATATCTATGCATTATTTTGCTCCGTTATGTCCTAAAACACTGAAAAACTGTATCGAATCGAAGAGAAAAATGGCCGACGGTTGGCATTAAAAACCTGTTAACTGAAGGAAATAAATGCGCACTATTACGCATTATTGCGTAATTCGGCTCTACGCATTAAAAAATAGGTCTTTTTTCTAACGCATATTTCGCAAAAAATGGTTGTAATTATAAGGAATGAATGTATAGAAACTGACTTTCATCGAAAAATAAACGTCATTTTGGTGATAGCTAATTTCAGCATAAAGGCCTTCGGCCTTTGTGCAAATTAGCTATCACCAAAAGTGACGTTTATTTTTCGATGAAAGTCAGTTTCTATACAATCATTCCTTAAAAATAATACCAACAAACGATAATGTATAATAAATATTGCATGAAATTTTATTTACAAACCTTTCATCTCCGTGGGTTGTTCTGTTGACTCTTCAGCGTGGTTTGATCACGTGACAAATTGAATTTGTTATATAAACTGACCCATAAACGAACGCCTTTTAATTGAAGAGTTCAAAATTGACGTGCGTTTAATCAAAATTATTTCAATATATTACCAGTAATTTGCGGAAATGTTGGACTTGCACAATATTAGAAATCTTCGACATCGGGAACTATGTTTTCTTTCCTGAGCAGGTTTGAAAATTAATGCGCCTGTTATTTGACAATTAATCTGGTTCCCTGTCCTATTATGGTTCGCAGGGGACCAGTCCATTTGACAATCTTCACGCAGTGATCTCCCCTGAATTTTTCGGTGTTAATGTCCATGTAAAGGGAAGTAACCGCTTCAAAAAGCGGACTACTTTCGGAATTTGCAATTAACAGCATTCGGGTCTGAAATTTCGCTACCATTATTTGTTTGGTCTGACGACCCAAACAAATAAAAACTAGACATTCAAGTAAGTAAGTTCCAGCCTATGTTTATACGGTCAACTCATGTAATCATCAATCCATGAATGCATCATATACCAAACATTATAAAATACCGTCATTACCCTGGTATATGATTTCATATTAAATATGTGTCCATAAAACAGTGTCATAATATCTTAAATATATCATAAATCTTATAGATTGACATACTCCTATGTAACATGTTCCACCCATGTGCATGCTTTTTTGTAAGCTATAGAAGTGACTTGGCATCAATGATTTGATTTTCTGATACATCGAGGGTTGTTACTTTTACATGCATTCATGTGAGAACATAGTTATCTACATTTTATATGTGCAACTAAATTTATAATAAGTGATGACAGACAAATGGAGTACATTATAATCTACATCATAAATGTGCAAATGAATTTGTAATAATTGACAGTTTGCATTGAGAACTGTGAAACACAAATGTATTCTAAATGTCAAAATATTCATGTAGCAAGATCACTGACAGAGCCTCAATCCACCCATTCATTACCTGAGTAATAAATGAGAGGGGTAAGTACCGTGCATGACTTAGACTCCGCAGAATAAACAGTGTTATATAAACAAATACTCCATGTTAACAGGCATTTAAAAACAACTGTATATATATATAATTTCTAATCAAATACTTTTCCTTATCAAGGCTTATGTAGCTTGTAAGTGATGAGGCTGCAAGTTTTTAAGTAACTGCTATTGTTCGTTTTTTCTCAACTGTCAAAACATGAATAATTTCACGATGAATGCGTTTGTTTAATTTTTTGTTGTAATAAACCCACGAGTTTCCGAAAATGTGTATTATGATCGAATAAAGCTTTTTATGCCGTATGATAAGTTTTAGTCAAGATATTTTTAATGAAAACTAGGCCGCCAGTACAAAAACAATGCATTCAGTCACCGTGAAATTATTCACGCTTTGACAGTTGAGAAAAACGGATCCTTATTCATTACAAAAGCATCAGTAGATTAGAGTCTGCACGTTTTTCAATTTCTCCACAAGTTCTAGGTCGCTTACAGCAAAGATAACATCTTTGTTTACAAATGGTATGTTCAAAACTACCAGACCCCCCCTCACAATAACTTACCTTGGGCACTTTTTGCACAGGTGAGCAAAAACGTATAGTATAAAAAAAAAACACATTTACACAATGAAATACCCTCGGAAATAAATCACTCATTAAACTTCGTCATGGAAGGGAAAATTTCTCCAGCCGAATTGTTCACTTCTAATGCTTACACTGAGAATAAAGTTAATGAACGTTTTAAGAGTTCATTGTCACTTTTCGAAAAGTCAACTTCCTTATCATTAATCTACATTTGCCTCTGCTCAGTTCCTACAACATTGGATACATCCTGTAATTTTCCATTTTTCTTTTAATAAACTTTTAATTAATCGTGCATTTAGTGTTTTCAGGGCTTAGATGTTATATAAGTCTTGATCGCATTTATTAGTTATTAAATGTTCACAGATTTGGTGGGGTTTTTTTTCAAAAAAAAATTCTTATTATTTTAAGACAAACTGACCTAGATGTTGCAAGAAATATACAATAAAAGTAAAAAATATGCACTAAAAGTGTCTATACCGTGACATACGGGGTAAATATTTACTACCTGGAACACCATATCATCATTTGTAGTTGTTTGTCAATTTGCACTAAAATTGTCATTATTAGAACACTACTTTCTCGCACAATTTTGCTGAATTTAGAAAAGTTGATAATAAAGTTGAAATCAGATCTGTGAATGAGTACCTTTAAGGGTGTATCAGGATTTGAAATTGAAAAAATCTTTGAAGTGGGCGTGGTTACTAAACATAGTAAAATATCCATAAATTCCAAAATAATTTTGATATATTTTGTAAGTGATACATCAAGTGTATAGACATGACAATGGAAATATTAAAAAAAACTCAACAAATAAGACATTTAGAAAGAAATTAAAACATTTAACTTAACCTTGAAATAGCCTTCCGAACGTCAGTCCAAACACATAATTAAAGTTTTTTTTCATAAATCCAAATGTTGATATAGGTTGCCCATGTAACATATTACAATGTCTTAGGATGAATTAAACAAAAAGTATTTTCAAATGTAAATTTCATAATTTATATCAACTCAACCATTACACGTTTTATCCACAATTTACACACAGGTGCCCAGTGCAATTTTTTATCATATTGTATGTTCGATGTACAATGTATGTAATAAGAAGGAAAAAATCATCCGGCTCCTGTGGTAAAATTGTAAATAAAATCATGTGTTGTGATGAATAATCAAATTTACATTTTGGAAATACTTTTTGTGAGATTCACTCTAAGACATTGTAAAATGTCATATGGACAGTCTATAACATCATTTGGATTTATGAAAAAAGAACTTTAATTACGTGTTTGGACTGACGTTCGGAAGGCCATTTCAAGGTAAGGATAAATGTTTTCATTTCTTTCTAAATGTCTTATTTGTTGAGTTTTTTATATTTTCACTGTCTATACACTTAATGCATCACTTACAAAATATATCAAAATTATTTGGAATTTATGGATATTTTGATATAATTAGTACCCACTCACTTGATAGATATTTTCAATTTCAACAAATGATAAACCCTTTAGTAATGCACTAAATAATATACATGTATATAACTATATCTAGATAATAGTGTATGTAGTATAAGAGAGACAACTCTGAAATATACTGTTAATTCATGTTTGCAAGTTATCTTTCTTAATGGATACACATTATAAAAAATCTACGTCAGAACATATCTGCTGTATTTTAACAGATTAACAGTTCTATAGATTAGGACTACAATACTGACTCCTCTATATATATATGTTGTTTTGGAGATATGCGCCTCAGAGATTTTTTTAATCTCCCCACCGTACAGTCTACAAAATTTGTTGGTGTCTGGTAGACCTGTAGAGAATTTTATTGGACAGTAGCAAGAATGGTAGAGCAAATTACATTGGTAAAAATGTAAAACAAACGTTGGCATAGACAGCTGTACGGAAAAGCGTTACACAGTGTTTACTCAATGCTTACTATAAATTGAATAGCCATTGTAATCGACATATAATATTCTATCTTAGCCATTGTCATACTTCACCACATTTATATTTCCTATGTACATTGTAGGTGAAGCGCTCATGTTTTTAATTTCATTTCTATTTCTTTCACATTCACACCAACATAATGAGCTGTGTCTAACAAGGTCTGTAGAGTAGGAGATGCAGATGATTGCTTCCATTTTAATAACAAATTTCTCGCTCTGCTAGTTAAGTCATAAGGATCATTACTCATCGCAGTTTCTAGATCAGTGTAGTTCATTCCCAGTTCTATCAGAAGTAAACACCATTCTGATCCAATACATTCACTAAATTCAGCAATAGCAATCTCATTTGGCGCAGACATGAGATAAGATTCTGTTAAATCTGAAACATGAATACAAAATATAATGACTCCAAATGCAAGTTTAAAAGCAAAATTTATGCTTTTGCTTAAGCATTGCAGTAGAAATTTGAATTTAGGTTCAAATAGACATTCCTAATAGATAAGATTTCATAAGTACATCATCGTCGGAAACCCACGGTACTCATATATTATCGTTGACTTAATACCCTGGGTTACCGAGGATAAAGTACATGGGAAACGCTTTAATATAGCCAATGTGCCTGAGCGCATATTTAAATGTCCCAAACCAATTCAAGCTGGAAAAGCCATTTTAATCAATTCAAAACTACGACATTCTAATAAAGTTTATAGTAGTGATTGTGCAGTCGGCCAATTTGCTTTCTTGTTACACATAGAGTTCTCTGTGGGTTTCAACAAGGTTTGTTATTATAATAAATTAGTCTACAATAGTACTTATTTATTAAATGCGCATTGTCTAGTTTTATTCCATACCCATGTAAAAACTACATTATTTATTGTAAATTTCGAAGAAGAATAGGTTTAAATCTTCGAAAACATTTTTATGACACTTATCACAGAAGAATGTTAAGACCTACCATATTGACATTTCTTTATATCTTCTAGTAAAACCCGGAGTAATGTTTCCTCATTATAATCTCCAGTCTTTGACAAGCGTCGTATTAAATCAGATGTTGTACTTTCTATATTTTCCCTTTTCCAACGAGTAAGTAAATAATATCTTTGCATATCTGAATGACCAGGCCATGTTTCTTTTGCTTTAATAGCTATGTTTGTACTCTTCCGGAGCTTCAATCGGACAGCCAAACATTTGGCATTATCACTTGACAACTGTCGACACAAACGACCTAGATCTCTGTGTGAGGGTTTAGCACTGTGAACAGGTTTCTGTAAATAGATTTATAGAAACAAATGTGATGCAAACAAGTTGATCAATAGTGCAACTATTTATAAATCATTTTGATATTAAGATTTTTATCATTGAATTCTGAATTACCTTTTTTTTCAATGCCAGGAAAGCTCTTTTAGAAATTGTATGATAGTCTACTTAAATATCCGGGATAAAAATTGCTTTCATTTGTACTCTCAACATCGTCAAGTATGTTGTGTTTTGTATCAATTCTCACAAACATGGACAGTGCATTGCTATATTGCATAATTTGAACAATTAAAGAAGAAAACATTATGCAATTATAGTATACAAGTCATAAACTGAACATCGATTTTGGAAATTGTTGGGTTATATAAGTACAACTTAATCAATTTTAAATTGATGGATACTATCTTGAACAATTTGTCTCTACATAATGCAACGTATAATCTTATAAGTTGTGTATAACCAGGGTCCACGAATAAGCGTGATTTCGAATCTGGTTACCCAAATGGAAGGCTGGTTCGAACTCATCCGGACTAGCTATAGTCTTCCATAAAAAATGGACACTTATGTCGTCATTCCTCCATTCAAGGTATATGGAGACGTTGTCGTTCTTTTGGAAGAGTATTGAGCATTAGTTATAATACAAATAATATTTGACATATGCCTGAAGTGTATTATTCGTCCTCTTTTATATCTCATTCTAACTTTCTAATTGAGTTATTCATACTTGATGATTACTAAAAATTTACCATAGACTTTGAAGTCATATTCTTGGTTATAACGGCTAAAATCTTTTATGCATTTTATTCATCTGTATGCGTAAGTTATTTGTCTAAAAGAATACTAAGACCTTTTTTACATCATAATAAGTGACCACCTGGTCATGCAACAACTGCAAATATATCCCTCCCAAGCAGTTGTCAGGATACAACTATATTGTTTGCAAAAGTCACGAAGAGTTGAAGCTGAGACCAGGTGTCAAATTCTAAAGTAGGGTTATAACCATGCAGATGGCTGAAGCCTAAAATTAATAAATTAATTAATTAAATTTGTTACAAATCAACTATAAATTTTACCTTTAATTTAGGAGATACTCTTAGTACTTGATCTAAAGTTAATGCATGTTCTTCATTATCCTTGTTACACATTGCTTCACGTTTGTCAAACACTTTGGTCAAATCAATGAACTCATTTGGATGATGTGGGCACTCTACTTCAAAATGATAGTCAACACTTTTCTTACGATAAAAATCTTGTTTTAATCTATATTTTATAAACTCCAACAATGACATAATGGTACCCTTTACATCAATTTTCGGCGCTTTTGAATAGTTCTTCAAATGAAAATAAACCATACCGTTTTGTAAACGCATATCTAAGCGCATTGTGTCCCTACCATAGTCAAATGATACAAATGTGGTATAAAGAACTGGTCCATCTTTGCCTTCTCTTAATGTTAACGCAGGGTTTTCAGTACAGTTTTTACCCATAGCAAGCCATAATAAATGGAAGAAATCATGTTGTATAAATGCATTTTTAAAGGACATTCTAAGTATTGGTAATGTTTCACACTCTCTACTTGCTCTAAAAGTGTTTTTTTCATTCCTGCACGGAAGTAGAAATGGCAGAATTAACGTATCCGCTTGGAACTCATGTATGATGTTCAACCGACGTAGGTGATCTACTACAACGTCAATGGTATTGGTATCTTGTCCAAACGCATTTTTTGTTTCACGAACGACAACTTGTTTTGCAACTATTCCATGTTGGTTTGATTTAGTTAGAGGTGCACGGGAATTAGAAATTTGCAGCAACAATGTATTGAAAAGTTTAGCGAGAACAAAAAGGTCTAATATCACAATTCCATCCGAAATGTCACTTTCTAAATACACAAGAAAACCTCTTTTATGTTCATGATTTAAAAACAACTTTATTGCTTCAGGGTCAGTTATTGGTTTATCAGATAACTTATCCAGTTCCACAATGTCACTAAATTTTAAATAACCCTCACATTTTTTCCTCAGAAGAATGCTTTCTAGATGAATCCATTGAGCACGTACTTCTTCGTTGGTTACATCTTCACTTACTTTAAGAATTGCATCTTTCAGTTCAAGCAGATCCTTATCAGTTTCACAATTGCATGTATTATCAATTGTAAAAACTTCCACAGTTGGAATATCTTCAAGTATGGGGCCTATCTTATTTTTTACATCTTGAATAACAGCTTCATCAACTTTATCTTTGTGTGTTCCAACAACAATTAAAGGAGCTATCACATTACCATCTCTGTGTGTTTGAGCTTTTATTGATGAAACCCAAAACTTCAAACATTCTAAAATGATATATATATAGAGAGAGGATATTCGTCAACTATGGTGGAAGATCATCTTTTATTTCACCGAGGTGTAAGCTCATAAAACATAATTCACGAGTGGCGTAGCATAACCACGAGAGAAAATGTGTTCTTCTGAGTTCGCCAAATTGAAATAAAAAAGATCTTAATTCAAAATTGACAAATATTCTGTTTCTTTCTGGCTTAGTTTAGTGTTTAGTTAGAGGAATATTTTACAAATTTTAAGATGACGTCGTTGACGATTAAAATATAGGATTACATTTTCACTATAATAGAAATATAAAATTTATATTTTCATCGTATATTTTCATCGAAAATAATACCATTTTTAAACTTGAAGCGTGACAGAAATATTGTTTTTGTTTGTTTCAAATCAATGTTATATGTTTGTATACTACAAAAGCTACAAGCGAATTAAGTAAATAGTTAGACGATACACATAATCACAATCGAATAAGGGACATGACGTAAAATTTGACGAATACTTTGAATTTACGACTGTTGTATTGATATCTCTAGTAAGTTTAAAGTTTCTTTTACAGCGTGAAAAGGTTTTTATAATGTATCAATTATTAAATCGTCCTCAGTCTTATCGTGCCTGAAGAAATGAGAAAATATGTCAACTATACCTTCAGAAGTATAAGTCTTGAGCAAGTGGTGGTTTGAAGGCGTTTTGGACTGCATTGGTGCATCAAGGCCTATGCTTAGGTCAAAAACTATTAAGTTAACTGCATCAGGTGCAATAAACGCTTGATGAGTTGCATAATATACTGACTGGCCAGTAAAATCCCAAAACGATATAAACATACTTTCTTCTTTCTTTTGCTCACCCCAACCTTTAACTGTTTGTAGATATGTTTTCTTCTGTTCATCGATTAAATTGTTTCGGTATGACATATTATATAAAGCAACATCTTCGTCGATTTCATCAGACCCTTTTTCATAATCTTGATTTGCTGCATTCGATGGGATTTTTGCTTGCTGTCCTTCTTTAGACTTTAAAAGGGTAGTTGGCATTCTCTGAATGTCCAGCTCTTCCTCACAACCTGTCAGAGTAGAAAATCACATAACGACACTTGTTATATCATATAAAACCATACATGCAACAATAACATGTTCGTGGTGGTTTAAGTGCCAAATTGCCAATCATATAGCCAGATAATATCGTAACAAAGAATTAACAGTAGAAGAGCGTGATTACTGATCTGTTTATAATCTAACACGAAACATACTTATTATGAGAACTCTTTGAAAATTATATTTGATATCCGATAACATGAACACCACAAACTAACAGTGAGCTACATATTTTTATTATCGATTGATGTTCTATGATTTATACTAATTCAGAGAAAGTGAATCGTTGATGTCTAATGAAATGAAATTTTAATCATTGGATTTAATTTTTGTATAAATTCGTCGATTACAGTCCTTCACAAGTCAAGTATGTAATGTACACTTGTTGGTTCTATCTGATCAGGCAACGGCCATTTGAATATCGAAGCGGACATTAAGATACAGATTTGCGAATAGTTTTAAAGTAAACAACTTCACATGTTTAACTTAAGTCATCATAATGCTAGAGTTACATCTGTGTAACAACCTCTTAAGAAATCAAACCGGTCAGTATCTGTAAATATAGGGCTAAAACTATTGGCCAATTATGGCAACTTCGACATTCATATACATGTACTATTTTCAGTAAATTGCTTAGCTTTTTAGAGGTTTTGAAATGATTTTATTATTCTGCAGCATACTGTAAAGAAATTGCACATTTTCGACATTTAAGATATTTAATTGTTTAGGGGGGTATCTTAGTTCGCAATGATTGTCTTTTCCTAGCGATGAGAGGTGGTGACCTTTGGCATTCTTTACCTCAGCCTCTCTCACCTCGGCCATTTTTGTACACGGCATTTTACCTCTGGCATTTTACCAACATTCACACAGCCCCAACTTCTCGGTTTTAAATGATGAAGATCTGTTATATTTGGAGATTAATGGCATATCTCAGCTATTTCGGACACTATTATAAGACTAAGTTTAAGTTGAAGACTTGAAGCCGATTAGTTTATGTCATTACATAAGGAAGAAAATATTAGGAATAAAACTATTAGAAACTCAAATTGGTCTGAAAAAACATCAAACCTTTGAACGTAACATGAAATGAAATGGAATAGCTGTGCATGTATTTAGACTTTGGAATTAATCCATTTTCTTCAGATAACTACGCACAAACAACATCATACACGAGTGTGAACTTTAAACGAAGATTATTCTACAGGACAGAATCACTGAATACGAAGCATTGAATATTGTTTATAAGCTAAAAGTTACCTTTGTCAATTATGCTCAAAATTGTTTTACCATCTTTAACAGTGCATTTTGATGTTACTTGTTTTATATCTATATCTATTTCACAGCTCCTGCCACTATCAGGACATTTGGGATTTTGGCCCAGTAACCGCTGCACTAAAGTTGTCTTTCCTCCCCCTTTATTACCCAACACATTTACTCTGATATGATTATATTTAGCTGACCCATCATTCAATCCTCTGCCATATAATTTCCAGTCGCTCTGATCTAACTCTGAGACAGTATGTGCAAGATGTTCTTCAGTTTCTGAAATTGTTCAGGACATCAAGCTATTGTATAAACAGTTAGGTATATAAGTATAGGTTTTAAAGCCTTCAAAGTGTCCATTTCATTTAACGGTTGGTCGCACAATGAATAAAAAGTTGCACAACTCCGTTCACCTCTCTATTGTGAGACAAACTGTGAAATGATATGGACTTTTTTGTGAAAAGTAAAAAAAGCTCTATACAAATTGTTAAGCACTTGAGTGCTTTTACACTTATTGACAACTATTGTTTTAGATATCACAAAACTGGCACTGGTATGGTAAGTTCGAGGATGGTTTAACCTCTTGAGGCTGTTGATTCGACATCACAATTGGGATTAAGTTAATTTGTAATGATGTTTGATGTTTATTGGTGTTATTAAAAAAGAAGTGTAATCTTCTGTAGCCTTGATCTTATTTATTTGTTTGCTCGTTATAAACAAAATTAACTTTTTACGGATTTTTTTACTACTTTTCAACTAAGTATGTCTATCAAGCAACATAAGCGTGTTATGTTATATTGGAGATAAGACCCGTTTTACTTAATCAAAAATGCAAAAAAGTAAAAATAAATATCACAAAAGCTTACTTCATTTTAGTATTTACACACATTTTGGTAAAAATTCTAAGGAAATATTTGCTTACTTTTGGAACAATTTTTTTTGATCAATTGTTTTTTTAAAAAATCACAAAAATGTGTTTTTCTCGAAAAGTAATAAAATTTAGATAGGTTCCCTTTTACATTGAGGCCTTCAAATATGTTCATTAAATAACCATTATCAGATATTGTATTATATGTGTTTAGCAACATTAAACTTTTCTAATAATATGTGTTTAACTACATCATTACCTTTCTTTAGTCCAAACTGCTCACTATCTTGATTTTCTAACACATCAAGAACACATCTTTCTAACTTTTCAGCAGGTCTATCATCAATGTCATCATTAACGCATGAAGCATCAGTAAACCTTCTCTCAATAATGTAAGACACATGATAAAATATCTGAACAACTTTTGCGGACCTTATTTCGGGTGATTCATTATAGTAAAATCTTACACCAGTTTTGATTACAGTCTCTGATGGCAAAGTGAATGTTTCACTGCATGATGTATGTTTAAGCTGGTTTGATTTATACCATAGGCTAGTAGATCTAAGTAGTTTCCGGCATTGAAACCAATTATCTAAATCTGCTAGGTATGACTCATTAAAATCATGTTCGTCGTCAAATACATATAATATCACTTTCCTCTCAAAACTATTGATGTTTTTTTTCTTGTAAGTCCATGACGGTGATATATCAGGAGTTACAACTATTTTGACGGCATGACCTGATATTGAGTGGTTGGTTTCATATACTCTTTCATTTTGATTTCCCCAAAACTGGCCAAACCTTGGAGTTTTGTTAGCTAGATAGTGTGCAATTATGCATTTGGATTTATAATTTTTACCGACCACAAATATGTACAGGTTGAAGTCTGAAATGAAAAGTTAATATTGTTTAGAGCTAGTTTTCATCAAAGGAACATTATTAGATTAAGGCGTGTCCATGTTAAGCATTACACATGTAACTATACAGAATACTGTATACAAGTAAATCAAGTCTTGTTATGACTAGATTAACTATTTTACACAAGTTATTTTGCTGTTGCATGTTTTTTTTCAACAACATTTACCTATGTAAAGTGAATGTTTATTCATTAATCAGTGTCTATTAATTAATTCCTGACTGTAATTGACAATAGAAACATTCTACCTACAGAGAAGTTGTAAGATCAAATAAGGCTAAAAAAAAACCTCCATGTTTTCTGGAGAAGCATGTCGTTTCTACATGTAGCTCACCAGGAACATTTGTAATCACATGCGATCTCTATCTCTCGTTCTTATATCTTATATACTTAACAACTTTTCTAACTCCACAGTTATTTTTCCTGATTCATTTAATAAGTTGACAATCATTGTAAATCTATTTGAATAGATTTCATTTGTTGACGTGATGTCTGCACTTTCGAATTTTAAAAGTTCATGTATCCACCTTATGCCAACAACACACCCTTTATCTTCAACTGACATCCTCGCTGTAACTATAGCTTCGGGTTTTAAAGTGTGTGGGTTTTTTATTACATATCTATGCCTACAATCTATTAAAAAACGTAAAATGCGCGTGCTTTATGAACCTAACAGACTACATGTACGTCTTTCACAATCAATTTTACACACAATTTCTGTGCAGCTTATACGTGTAGTTATTTGAAAGTTTTCTGTGTTCAAATATGTCACGACTAAATGAAAAGAAATGGCAGGTTTTTTAGTATGTGGAGGTAGAAATGTTGTTGATTATATATGTATAAAAGCCATAGGTGAAGATCGCCTGAGTTTGTAATGAGAGCATCTTGAACAGCCCTATCGCATTAATGTAAAAACAAACATTATATATTTATTATATCCGCTTCATGATATTGCATGGTACAATACAGGTGATCACAAAAGATGGTACAATATAAAATAAATAAAGTTTATGCATAAAATATTGTTTGATATAAAAAATTATAAAAAACAGACTATAAAATTGCATGTATAGTAAACTGAGAAATGGTTGAAACATGTATTTTTGGTTGATAGGCAAATTTTAATACAGAAATATAAGAATTATCATTGCACTTGATCGCATTGTTTGATTGACCATATCGAATGCATTGAAATATAGGGATGGCACAAAAATGGAATTTAATCCTTATTTCCATTGTGGTCCCTGTTATTAGTTAAGTTTATACATATATACATCACAGATAAATAAGACAAATGTCATAATAATAATTAATTAGATAGAGAATTAAGAGCTGGATACGTAATATATACATTAGTTATCTTAGATCTCTGACATAAGATGGGCTTTGGCGAGGGCTTTAAAATGGGGGAAATTTCTAGCTTTTATAATGTGTTGTGGCATTTTATTCCACACAAAAAAAAACATTAAACGCAAAAGACTTTTTGCCAAAACCTTTGACCTTGGGTAGGCTAAACCTGCCTGTTTCTGAGAAAATAGTTAATAACCCATTACAAAAAACTCTTTGCTTTGTGGGATAGCTGTGAATAGAACTAGTAGGAATGAAATGCTCTTTGAGGTCACCTGGTGCTATCCCTATTTTGAATCTTATATACATGACCTAAGATTATTTGATCCACCCCTTTTGATACGGGTAACCAGTTGAGTTTTACAAAATGATTCTGGTCAAGGTGGGTCCTTGCATCCATTCCTAACACAAATCTTATCATTTTGTTCTGAGTGACCTGTAACTTATTCCTAAGTTCCTGAGACAAACAATTGTACCATACTGCAGAACCATAGTCAAAATAACACTAAATGAGAGATGTTGTTAGTAACTTTTTGTGTGAAAATTTAATAACTTCCTGTTTCTATACAATAACTTAAGCCTAGAATAAGCTTTTGATATTATTGACCTGGCCATTGAATTAAAAGAAAGATTCTGATCAAGAGTAGCACCAAGATATTTGACAGATTCTTTGGCTTCAATATAATGACCATTGCAACCTACATTTAAATTTGCTTGTGATTTTAACCTTTGTTTGGAACCGAATAATACCGATTCAGTCTTACCCAGATGGAGAGATAACTTATTACAAATTAACCATTGACTAAGAGTTTCCATTTCTGAGCTTAGAACTGATTCTATGTCTGACTGATTTTTCCAGATACCAAAATGGCTGAATCATCAGCATACAGTGATAGCTTATTCTTCACCGCACTAGGCATATCATTCACATAAATCAGAAACAACAAAGGGCCAAGTATAGAGCCCTGTGGAACACCACAAGAAATACATGCTTGAAAGGATTTAATTCCAGTTATATCAACTAGCTGGTTCCTATCAGTAAGATATGATTTAAACCACTGCACTGCAATATCAGATAGACCAATAGCCTTAAGTTTCATTATCAGAATATCATGATTAACAGTATCAATTGCTTTCTGCAAATCTAGTAAAACCACACCTACAAGGTGACCTTTGTCCATTTGAAACCTAATAAAATCTGAAAGATTAATAAGACAAGTGTCAGTAGAAAAACCTTGCCTAAAACCAGATTAATAATCGTACAAAAGACTTTTGCCGGTGAGATAATTTTCCAATTGGTAAAAAATAACCTTTTCCATAACTTTGGACAAAACGAGCAGGGATACCGCCAAGCCCGGTGGCTTTTTTCGGATTGAGAGACACTAAATATTTAAAAATTTTACTTTTCGAAACAAAAAGAAAAGAAACATAATTTGGTTTGACACCCTTAGATGAGCAAAAATTAAACACATAACTACTGCCAAAAATATTTTTGCAAAATGGTAATTTTTCAACTAGTTTTGAAGCTACAGTAGTGAAAAAAGTATTAAATTGTTCTCCTACTTTTAATTTGTCAAAACAAATTTCATCTCCAATTTCCAAGGCAAGATTACCACCAGTTTGATCCTTTTTTGAAGGCAACCCCAACGATTTTAAACTATTTTAAAGTGACTTGGAATCAGATATATAGTTTTCAAGAGATTCACAAAAATAATTGTTTTTAACTTTAGAAATAGCATCTTGGGTCTTATTTCTACATTCTTTAAAATAATTAAAAATCTCATCAGTTTTGTTATTTTTATAAAGGTTAAAAGCTCTATTTCTCTCTTTAATGCAAGTTAATACATCTGAAGTAATCCATTTCTCAGTTCTTTGTTTCAATCTTATTTCTTTAACAGGAGCGATTTTATTGATGGATTTTAAAAATAATGATTTAAAAATATCACAAGTTTGTTAACATTATCGGACATCATTACATCAGAAAATCAATACTTAATAAATGCTGCTGAAAACTGTCTTTGTTAGTTCTTTAAAGATCTAGTTTTAACATATCTATGTTTACCAATAAAAGAATGAGTGGTTTTTCTAGGACAATAAATTAACTGGTGATCACTTAGTGAACAATCAATAATTCCACTCTGGGCTACCTTGTTTTCATCAGATGTTAAAATAAGGTCAATTATAGTAGAAGAGCTCACTCTGGTACACTCAGTGATCAGTTGTTTTGAACCAAACACGTCAGAAAAGTTCGAAAGTGATTTACACAATGGATTAGATCTGTCACAGAAATTAGTATTAAAGTCACCAAGAAAATAGCACTCTCTGTTGTGAAAATCTGGACTACTGGAACAAATATTTTCCATAATATTATAAAAGTCACTTTGTGATGGATGTATGTAGAAAGCTGCGACTATGAATGGCGAAGTCTTTGGTAAAAACACTTCTATGAAGACTGACTCCAGAGCAGGATCGTTCATGTCCATTCAATGGTTAAAAGCTATGTCATTTCTCACATAGACACACACTCCACCCCCGTGTCGGTTTCGGTCATTACGACAAACGGAGTTACATTAAAGGGTTAAGGTGGAAAATGGCAAATTTTCGCCCATGTCTCAGCCAGGAAACCCTGGTTAAGGTGAAAAAAATGACTAATTTTCGCCCATGTCTCAACCAGTAAAGTCTTAAGAACAGAAAATTTTAATTTTAAAATTTAAAAAAATCTGTATCTCAGATAGTTTATAACATAATTAATTTGTGTTGTAACGATGTTGCCATTGAAAAACTCGGACATTTTGTAAACATTCAACTAACAAAACGTAACAGTTATATATATTTTAAGAAACAGAGTTTTATCGTAAAATCTTATAAAATACATTTCTGCTTTAGTAGTGACTTTGTTCGGATTAGAACCACCTTTAATGAAATACGATGGTTTTAAAATATGCAGTGTCGTTTTCGGACAAGAATATGTTACGGAAAATTGGTCAGATGAACTTTCAAAAACTGTTGAATTTAACTATTTATGAATATATTTGTAAAATATATGTTTATTTATGTGTTCATTTTGATTTATACTGCAATAATAACCGCTTCAGATCAATATAAATATATTCTATAATAATGCGGACAGAAAATTGAATTTATCCAAATATTCACCCGTTTCATTCCACTTCTTGTTACTGCATTCACAGGAACCAAATCACAGATGTTTAAATATTCTATGTACAGTTGAGTTCGCACTAAAGTTTACACCCAAGTGCACTTGAAGTGCACTTCATCCACACCTGAAGTGCACTAGGCTATATGACCAGTCAGAGAGACAAGATATATATTGGCTTTTCAAGATTTACAATCAGATCAATGTGGATTCAAGCATTGATAAATTATACTAAGAGCATCTATATGATTAGAAAGAGTTGATTATAGGCAAATAGCTTTTTTGTTAGTTTTGATAAATTTAAATTATATAATGATGCATTATATAATTATTGAACATTTCCAGTTCATTATTTTATCTTAAAGCAAATTACAATAATTATGCTACATTTGGCATACATTACCAAATAAATATTTTATTTTAAGTTGTTGAAACAAAGTTACAACTGTAAACATCATTTCTGCTGTAGAAATATGTTTCTTCAAAAGTTATGCAGCAACAGTTTTTTGAATGTGAAAATTGTACATTTGATAACAGTAATGTTGGTGTTTAACTTTGTACTTCGTTATTAAATCTTCACTACCTAAATAATTGTAAAATAATGATGGTCTATCTAACAAATTTACAAAATTTTAAGTTCATAATTATTATTTCAAGAAATTATATTGCTGAACAGAAAATATTCTTTATTTAACCCGGGTTGCATGCAGCATGGGTATATTTACAAAGCATAATAATAATAATAATAGAATGAAATCACACAGGATACAGAGGATACTACAGTTGATTGTTTTATTACCCCTGTTTATTGTATCTTATTATCAGTCAACCATGAAGACCAGTTGTATGATAGATTATTATCTTTGGTGATATCATAAAATGGAAAAACACTATATTACATTAATTTACTATTTTGGTCCTGGTTACAACATAAATATTAAAAATTAAACTAATAATACAAATTTCTGCAAATTGAATAGATAAGTTATCATCAAACAGTCATGAATTAAATCTGATTATTCGATTATAATTGATTGATTTTTTTCAATTCAAAGTATTTTTCTGTTAATGTTATATAGGGTGTTAAATTTATGTGTGTTCACTATTGATTAAGAAAATATTTTGTAGTTAAGATGGTAACAATGGTGTATGTATTTATGCATGTATAATTAACATACAATGTATACTTTTTTTCAACAACAAAAAAATTAATAAAATATACTTGTTGTAATCAGGGAGTTAGATTATCTATGTCTCTGTTGTAATCTCCTTATGTAAATAAACAAACTGTTTACCATTTTAAGTTATAAAATTGCCAATAAATGTACATAGAGAGTTATTAAACCTATCAGTGTAAACTTGTTAATTTGCAGCTTGGTGTCAATATGTTGGACCCCTGATTAACAGCTATTGTACAACTCTTAAACAATCACTATATGGGGTCTAACTTATCACATTGATATCAAGGACCCTAAATAGGGTCCTTGTTGATATTGATGTATTTACTAATGTAAAATTAAACAATATAAAATGATTACAGGAACGTAGGAAGCCTTTTCAGATGGGGGGGTTAACTTATTCAGATTGCTTTCAAGGAAAAGAAAACAGAACTCAATTATCATATACGTCTAGTTTTGTCCTACAAAAGCCCTCGCCTTTTTCTCAGGCTTGAGACTGACTAAAATCTGTAGTATTAGGAAAAGTATCATAAAAAGGGGATGATTTTTCAAAGTACAATATACATGTAGAATCCAAAGCCCCAAAGCCCCTGTGTACTACATGTAATGCATAACGTATGTACGTATAACCTATCAATAATTATGAATGACCTTAAGCTTACTTTCGATTTCTTACAGAATAATTGATTCCAATAAAACTTCGTGAAGTTCAAGAATATTAGTCACTTAGTCAGAATTCAAACTTATAATTCGTAAGAAATAAGGCGTTTACTTTTAAAACCCATGTAAAATTTGTGACCTCGTTCCAGGAAGAATATATACACTGTCCTACATTAATATTAACGCTTAAATCAACGGAATTAAGAGAGTCAATTGAGCTTGATAAGTTTAAATAAACTCACCTGACATTTAAATGCCGATCAAGTGACTTACAATGCAAGTTTTAAAGAATAATACCACCTAAACTGAAATATGAAACACATCATGAACTAACTCAGGTGGTAAAGAACCTCGTTCTATAACAGAAGGTGAAGCTATCACCTCGATACTAAGAGGCACAACGCTTCCAATAATTCGGCGTTTTGGTACGCAACAGAATATAGTGCGGCGCATGAAAACAAAATCGTTGGATTTTCTGGTTTTATTGACAAAATCATTGTTAAACTGTAAAATAAATGATCACTTATAGCTACAGGAATATAAATCCATAGATACAAAGTAATTTTAAACCTCTAAAGGTATAGATGCGTAGTTTAACCGTGTATTCTACTTTCGATTTCAAATGTCTATGTAAAGAATGACATAATTATGTAAACACTATGGTAAACACGTTATGATGGATGTTTAACTACCGGTAAAAAAGTTTAATTTAATGAGGATAGTTGGTTGGATAGTAAAATTTTATTGAGTAACACAAAATACCTTCTCTATTTGTTCAGTATACTTGAATGTGGAAATTATTAGAATGTAAACATTGCGACGTGTTTTCAAGTAAATAAACTGTTTTACCCATGATGCTCGGCGTCTCCGTACAAAGGTCAGTCAGACCGCTTGTGTTCAGAATGAAGGAAGCTAAAAACTAAACTAGGACAAGCAAATATTTTAATGTTTATAACGTATAAATACATTTTTGAATAAATATTGTCCATTCAATTCGTACAGTATAACACAATAAAATATTGATACGATGCGTAAATACTTCTACATATTAACATATTATATTAAGGAAATGTTAGAAAACTTCTTTCAAATCGCAAAGCATAGAACTGCCATATTAGTCAGGTGGATCCCTTTATCTTGATGTCCTCTGCAAATTTTCTTCAAGTTATGCCCTGGTTCGCCTGTTCCAGGAGTCGCATATTTCATACAGCTTGATACATGTTGATAAAATTTTTGTCATATGCACTTAAAATTCTACATTCTAGGCACAGGTGACAGACTCAATTTTTCCTTAATTATAGTATATGCTATAATAAGGAAAAATTGAGTCTGTCACCTGTGATTCTAGGCATTAGCTGAGTGGTCCAGGGTCCTTATATAGGACCCTCTTATTTCAATTCATAAAAAAATCACCAAACTACTATTCAGTGTCCATATGTTTTAATAAATTAATAATGCACATTTAATTAATTTCATCTGTCTGCTGGCATAAAATATCAAACTAAACAGTACCGTCATGATCAGATGCTATTCAAAGTCATCAACTCTGACCCGGATTTTTACAGTCCGTATGTACTAATCATTAACCCTAACCCATACACGAATTTCACGTCAGCAAAATTTACAAATTTGATGACTAAAACACATTCAATATGCTACCTTATTAATTTCTAACATTGTTAATGACTACTGGTGGTATGTACGATTGTTTTATTAACATTTATCAACGAAGAATGTAAATTTAGCTATTGGATCTGACGTATTATTACTTTCTTAATGAAATGTGTTCTAGTATTCGGACAGAAAATATTCCGTCTAGTACGGTCTAGTTGACGTGTGTGGTTTGTATTTTTACCAGCCAGGATTGGTGATAAAAGCCTTTCTTTTGTATATTTTTATACTTGTTTTTTGCTAGTATCAATAATTGATGATTATTTCTGAAGCCTTAGTTTAAAAAAAACAACTTCCAGAAATATTGAAAGCTAGTATGACTGAAAGTATCCCGCAACAACCTATTTTTCAGTCACAACCAATATTTGGTCGGCCCTGGAAAATTTTAGTTATCCTGGCTAAACTCGCCCTTTCAACTTTGTCATGTGCATGTTTTATTTACACTTACCATAGGTATGTCATTCAACCTTTTTTAAAAAAACGAATAAAACTTGCCCACAAAAAATGTTTACATGTTTTCACTATTCCCAAAATTTTACTTCGTAAAAATGTGTGAAAAATATTTAATCTAACATTTTCACTTTGTTCGAAGCGTGTCGTCTGACTAACAGCATCATATCATATGGGCCCTCCCACTTTTCCATATTTGGAAAAGTATACTTCACGAAAAAGTTGAGAATTTGTGACATATAGCTCCTTACAAACTTTTCTTATTTTTTCAAATAGTTGGAGTTGTGGTTTATATACATTAATTACCGAGTGTTTAACTCTTTGCTATTTTAAAGAATCATGTGCCAACTAGCGGGTCATAAAGACCCTATATCATGACAAAGCGGACATTTTACGATTCTTATAACAGTATGGGTCATTAGAAGAAAAGACAAATTCCTGTGCCCCAACTGTGTTTCCTCCACATGTAAACTTAAAAAAGCTTAAGAAGTTTATTGGTTAGTAACAGTTAAATTTGGTGTTTCATCATTATTACCGGTACAATGGTTTATGACATTTTGTCATGCTTTCTATGAAGCCCAGTATACTTTACTAACATCTGACTGAATATTGGTTGCGCAGCATCCCGTTAAGTTAAATTAGGTCAGTTACGTAGTAAAAGGATATCTAAAACATGACATGAAGTAAGTTTATATTTTTGCTTATTTCTAGCGCTAAAAAGTTGTTGAACAGTATTTTGGCGTTTATAGACTCTGTACGTCCCTTACATATGCCTTTCATGGCAATTAAACGTTAGCTGACCAAAAAGTGGTTGTACAGGGATACATCAACATAATGATAATAACAGCAGAGACATAGATGACAGTATCTATGTCACAATAACACTGGTGGTCAGTTTCCCAAGGGAATTGCTAGCTAGTGTTAGCGCTTAGTCCCTTTCAGGGCGGATCCAGGATTTTTTGGGTCCAAACTTTTGAACCAAAACCACATTATAATGAAACTGAATCAATATAGAACTTACATAACCATTTGATCTATGTTAAGGACACAGGTGAACGAAGCTAGCCAGAGAAAAATTGCGTCATGTTACTTAAAAATGGCTTACAGTTAAAAAATACACTCATGTCATGGGTGGGTACATTTTGGAAATTTCAGGGAGGGATCCGGACTCCCCCTGACCCCACCTCCCGCCAAGACCCACATATGCCCTGGTTCTCAATTTGATAACACATAGTTGTTACCTAAGGTGAAAGAAAGATACCAGAAGACCCTGGACCAGCTAGTTCTATACTTAGAAATTAGTCTTATATTTGGGTATTAGAAAACTAGACTAGAGACAAGAAGTTGATCCCATGCTCTGTTTTGTCTGCAACCTGTTAGTAGATCTAGCATGTCAAATTGAAGAAAAAATGAGAATCATAAACCTGAACTTGTTAGAAACATGTTAAGCATTTCCAATTTATCAAATTTTATTTCAGTTGTTAGTAAAATATGTCAAAAGTACCAGCATACCTTAAAGGTCGAGGTAGAGGAAGGGGACAGGATGTAAGACACCAAAATACTGTTTCTAATGTTGGTGGTAATAATACTAAACCATACAAACATGAAAATGGAATTAAGGAAAACTCAAAATCTAAAAAAGGTAAGGTCTGGATTTGAACATACATAGTAGGGCTCAACATTGTCCAATTACTTCTGACAACCTATATTTGTGTCGGCAACCTATTACTGCTGGTAAACAATTGGTTTGGGCATGTCATCTGGGCAACCTACTTAGAAATTTAATGTCTAGCTCTGTGATAGTGTTTTTTATTCCATTTACATTATTGACTGTAACACTGTAGATGGTTTGAGTGGCAACTACCCATTGTGATAATATAGTGTCTATAAAATGTCATTTAAAATGTTTTTAAATTTGTATGGTTATGATGTAATGTCACATACAGATAGAATCTAGTTCTAACCCTGGGTCTAGCTGCTTTGGGTAAGTTTTAAGAATAACTAGGCATTGGAATTACTAGATTACAGCATTACCAAATTGTGTGGTGTTTGACTTTTAAGCAGACATATGTTTCTGTGATTAAGCTTGAGATTTTAAATATGAAGGCTGTCTATGACATGCGTGGATGTCCGGTTGCCGGGACAACCAGTTTCTGGTTCGAGCAACCAAAACATTTCTTTTAGGCAACTTAATTTCTACAAACAAGATAGTGCTGGCTGCTAAAATGACCTGTTTGGGCTACCTCTTTCATATCCTAATTTCGTAGACTGGGAAGGACCCTGGTTCAATTCCTGGCTGCAGCAGATTTTACCCTTTCAAAGTTTCATATAAATTAGATCTGTAGTGTAATTTTTCTCGATACTGGTAGTTAGTACTGGTTAAAAGACAGAGTGTTGAAGAGCTGGTTTAATAAGTTGGCCTGTACATAGCCAAATAAGAAGTGTTGATAAGCAGTGTAAAAAACAAATAAAGAAGCAGAAAAGATTTTTAAATATTTGTTAGATTTCAAAATATTGTAATTTTATTACAGGTCAGTTATCTGCTGAGGAAATATTCCAGAACGCTAGTCAACAGAATCAGGATTCTATAAAGCGCCATCTACAGGAAGATTCATTAAAGGGAGATGACTCTTCAGATGAAGAAGATATTGCAGCTGATGTATTAGAGAAAGTGTTCCATACTTATTCTACTACTGACAGTATGTTCTTATTACTTTGATTGATGTCTTGTACTTTTTCCTAGAGCCATGGCTTAAAGATTTGGAAACAAATTGTGTGAGCCTGCCTTTTAATAAACAACCATCTGTATGACTTCTTGGTAAAGTACTGAAGCAGAATGTATTATTGCTCTGATGAAAAATATAGTATCCAGGTCAACTAGACAACAGTTTATTTGGCAAACTAGTTCTGTAGGATATGATTATTTTCAAATTCATGCAGTTTAAACTTAAGGTAATTCCCTTCAGTCTTCAGTAAGTAAATTCCTTTTTCTGTAACTTTCTCTGATGCAATTTTTGATAGTCATTGCTAGAAATAATGTCTAAATCAAGTTCAGAGCTTTGTTATACACTTGTTGTATACAGGATTTATTTAGGAAACTTCTCCATATACCTTATTAATGGAGGAAATTAGACATTATTGTCAAATTTTCATGGAAGGGTATAACCATTCTGGTGGGATTGGAACTTGTACCCTTCTTTGGTGCACTCGTTTTGAACTGATTTGAACTCCTGGCACTACCAGTACCAACTATTCTACAGACCTGCATAGATTTTACTTGTCCATGGATGTGTAGGAAATACATAGATTTCTTTATCCCTGGTTATATAGACCAACAATATTAATCTGAGCTTGACCTTTATGCAAGAATACAAAAACTCTGTATTTACAGTCTATTTTTGTCTTCGTTCATAATACTAAATCGCACTTTATCAGAAGCTTTCGGCAAAATACATGTATTGAACTATTCTTTTTGTTTTCATTAAAATAAATACTTTAAAACTGTGCCACAATATTGCAGACTTTAACATGCCATGTTCACAAAATTGATTTATAGTCATGTGGGTTGTAATAAACACTTGCATATTCATATTCACATATATGAAAACTCACAGTTTAATGTAAGTGAACCTTGTAATTATTATAATAAGGTAGTACAAGCTCAGGTTAATATTGTCGGACTATAATTATAATACTGATTATCATGTTTGTTATTTTTGTTATAGGTACTGATGTTAGTCAAGCACAAGATATATTATTACATTCCTTTCGATCAGGAACATCAGCTTGTCTAGTTTGTATTGATACTATTAAAAAAAATGATCCCGTAAGTATATATAATTAATTTTTATACCCCCACTTCCAAGAAGAGGGGGGTATACTGTTTTATTATACCCCCGCTTCGAAGAAGAGGGGGGTATACTGTTTTACCCTTGTCCGTCCGTTACAAAATTTCCGTCGCAGTTTTCTCAGCAACTATAACATGCAGCAGCCTAATACTTTGCATATTGCTTCATACCATACTCCCATGTGGTGTAAAGCGATTTCATGCTCCTTGCTCATCTACTTCCTGTTTGTCGCATATTTTTAGATTTTTGCGGGGGTATCACTAGTGAGCATTAGCTCACAGATTTACTTGTTGGTTGGGTTTAACTCTGTAGTAACTTATTGTATATATAGGTCATATTATGGCAGACAGTCAACCTACTCACCATTCCTGGATAGTCTAAATCTCTGGATTTAGCAGTTAATCAGTTTAATACTAGGTGCATACTTTGATCAGTGACTAACATGATCCTACATGATTTAGAATCAGCGGTGGGAGGGAGAATAGCCTTAGAAATTATTTCATGACTAAACTGAATGAAAGTGGCTCCATAAATACTTATATAATCTGTAAATAAACCTTAACATTTCTATAAATAGAATAGAAATAAAACATATCGGTCAGTATTCTTGTGAAGGAAACCTGTTCACCATGGGGCAGCCATTTAGAAAAGCAGAGATGTTCTGAATGTTTTGGTATACAATAATAATGAATTTGTATAAGCTAAATTGACCCAACTGTGCATTTAATTGAACATGTTAACTATAATGTATTTTTTAGATCTGGAGTTGTGATGGATGTTACGCAATATTTCATATACAATGTATACAAAAATGGATTAAAGATGGTGTATATCAACAAATCTATAAATCTGAGGATGATAATATCAGGCCTGAAGATATACCATGGCATTGGTAGGTTACATTTGGAACTCCTTGGCCATTCTCTAGGAATAACCTTGGACATACTTAGATGTCATTTTGAACGACCTTTGCGTCACATGTCCTTACAGAATGCTTTGACCCATGTTGAAGTTAACAATCCACAATTGTTTACACAATGATATATGTCTCAGTATTAATCCATAAATTTGAAATACTCGATTCTATGATTATGTTGAACAATATGTAGTCGCATACATAAAATGTAAACTTGTTTACAAAGCTTTGATTGGACCAGTCAGCGTTTTTTTTCACACGATTGGGAATGGGTCCTGTACCCCTCCGATTGGGAATTTTGTTAGTCGTGAAATGGGAAAAATTGGGAAAATCATGCACAACTTAGAATAAATTGGGAATATTAATAAACAAGTGTTTAAATACAGAAATTGTAAAATATCTGCATCATTCTGCCTTTTAACAGTTACATTAAACTAGATATTGAAGTTTTTGAGACATGCAGAGGTAAATTACACAAGTAAAGGAACTTTAGAATTTGGCCATCCATATAATGACGCCTAGAATTTGGACACTCCAAACAACAATATAGTGCCATTGTCAATAGGCCTAAAAAGAAAGAGGGTATACGTGAGTCAGGTTATGTGACAAGCTGTTTATCATAACATTTGGGAAATGTCATTAAAAATTATCTTCAGTTGCATTATCTACTCAAGCTTGATGGAAATGTGTTCAAAGTTACCAGCAACTTATCTTCTTATGTAATGTAACTATCTGATAGACCACAACATAATTCAGAAATAAGGAGGCTACCAGTATTTCAGTGTCTGAGTCGTTTTTAGATCTGTTATGAACTTATGATCAATTAAATCAAATAACCTTTCTTATAGTTTTTACTTAAAATCTTCCTGAAAAGCAATTCAGCTTGGTTTTAAAATGTCTCATTTTCCCACAATAAAAAATCATTAAAAATCATTAAATGTCCGAAACTGTCGGGTACGAAATTATTTGGGACGAATGTTTTACAATTTACTCTGAGTAACAATTAAACTACTGCTGGATTATTTCAACCATTGCTGAATTATTGAGAAATCATCATGACATGAACAGCTTTCAATTTCTATGATAAATGGCAGCTAGTTTCATAAAAAAATCGTAAAAATCACAGGTCCGTGAGAAATTAGTCAATGTAATGACCTTGACCGGAAATAAAACTTAAGCACAATTTCACGCGGTAAGACAAAGGAGTTTGTTTGTAAACATTAAATTTTACATCATTAGTTTGATTGTAAAACTAATGAAGCGGAACAATGAATGTGTGAAAGAGTGATTACACAAACTCTCAGATGATAATTATATAAGATGACGCTATTCACCAACATTAACGGATTAGCGATGTCGTAAAGAACGGCATGAATAAAGATTCTAATTTATTTTTAATTGATGATAAGTGATATTGATTATTGAAATTTGCCGACTATTTCCCATTTAAGTGATAATTGACACACTGTCATTAAATGACTGTCAGTAACGATACTTGAACAAATAAACAAAAGAAAAATTTTATTAATTCCAAAACCCGTTTTTTGCCGATTTTTTTAGTTTTGACAACTTATGCTGTTTTTTTTCTCTTGATTTGCAAAATACCAATAAAAGAAACGATTGGGAAGGGTCCGTTGACACAATTGGGAAGGTCCGTTGGCGTGATTGGGAAGGGTCCGGTCGTCATTGGGAATGGGTCCGTTTTCCGGACCCATTTTAAGAAGGAAAAAAAACGCTGACCAGTAAAAATTACTTATGTCATGAAGTAAGTAATTTTTACTGTCCCAATCAAATTGTACTTGTCCCAACCTTTAGAAATTTCACTGTTATATATATCGTCCATTGATAGCCAAAAGGGCTTATCAGCACTTTTTCAAGTTTTGAGAAAATGAGGTTTAAAGTTTCAAGGCTCTGTAGTAAATCAGGTTTAATGATCTTAGTGATTAAATGCTGATATTTAATCAGAGTTATATGCCAATAAATTGTTCTGAAATTATCAAGTTGATGCACTGAAAATTATTGCCATATTTGGGGGCTTTTGTTGATAAGCCCTTTTGGCTGCCGAAATTTACACAACATTCTAGGGTAATAAGGACTTATCAGTAAATGAAAAAGACTGATGCAATGTATTTCAACCATTTAAAATCATTTTAATAACTTTCATGATTAATTTTTTTTAAATATTGACCATTTAATTGTCAAGTTTGATTGATTTCTTCGTCAATATCAACTTCTTCTTTCACATTGTGTGGGCATGAGGGCCTGTTTTAATTCCAACTGTTACTGGGTAGGTCTTCATAAAAGACCAGTGAATTTTCATATTGATGTATCGTCTTACGTAGTAGACCATTTCAGGCTAGAAAATTGGTAGTTGTAGCCATCACAAATATTTTAAACATTGACTGAACAGTGCTTTCTGCTTTTCTTTTATCAATTGCCTTTTAAATTGACAGTTTTCTTTTTATGTTTGCTTTTGGTGCTTTGAGCTTGCATAAAGTCTTTCTTAGTCACCCGGCTAGCTCAGTTGGTAACAGGCAAGTCTGATCAAGGAGTCGTGGGTTTAATTCTAAGGCGAGCCATACCTTTGTGGAGTTTGGTCATGAAATTATTTTTACAGTCATTGTCCATCCTATCAATGATTTTTAATAATGTAGGGCAGTGTTGTCAGTCACTGACAAAAGTATGTGCTTAGTCGTTGGTTGACAGCTTAATCCAGAGATTTAGCCTTTCCAGAAGGAGTATGTAGGTTGACTGACCGCCGCTATATGACCTTTACAATGTGCAGGTACGGCATTAAACCCAACTAAGAAAGTTTTCCTTGCCCATTTTTCTTTGCTGGCCTAATTCTTTTTCTGACCAATTTTCTTGGCCTCGATTATTCTCTGGGCTTAAACAGTTCAGAATGAAGTTGTTAGTGTGTAGCTTTTGTCAATATCATCGCATTATTCATATGCAGATGAAACTACTTTAAACATCAACAGGTTCTTTCAGTGTGTATTATTTTTTGCTTCGCTCTTCTCATAGGCTCTTGCTTTATCAGTTTACTCAGAGATAGGTAATCTTCACTATCATCATCTGATGACATAGTCACTTTCAGTTCTTTGTCGTGAGTAGTTGTTGATTTCTTCTCCTGCGTCTGGGGTTGTCTGTATTAGACACTGGAACTGTGTTTTCAACAGTTGTCTAAGAACATCCACATTGCTCAGTGTTTCTGTGCTCTCAATAGCTTTTGTATGTTTCTCCTCATTTTGATTTTTGAATAAACTGTTAATTTATCAACGGCTTTTTGCTGATGTTTGGGCTTTTGTTGATTCTGGGCTTCTCGCTCTAAACTCGCCTGGTTATTTCCTTCAGCAGTTGTTGACTCATTCTCCTCCTGACTGGTTTAGCTGATGTAAGACTCTGTCCCCTGTACCTTCAGCAGTAATCGGAGCACTTGGAAATTATTTGGTGCACTTATACTTTCCACAGCCTCTCCTAATTGTGTATCATTGTTCGTTCAATGATAAGTTTTGATGATCCTCGACTGCTTGCTCATCAATCAAAGATTGGCCGATAAATGGCAAAAGAAATGTATTTTAATGTACATGATTTGCAGTGAATACAATTATACATGTGCAGAATTATGTCAATCGAAGTATTTAACAAAATCTTTTATTGTAGATATTGATATAAATTACATTAAATAATTGAATTCAACGTAAAGCAATGCTATTTCAGATCTCGAAAACTGGTATGCATTTGACTGATCAATGATTGCTGGAATATGTTTATCATACAATGCTATTACTATGATACTTTAATGAAATAGAACTTATTTAATTCTTAAATGGTGTCAGGCAAACACAGTTACTCAAATACAACAGCAATATACAGCTCCTAATCTGACCAGTCTGAATTCATACCTTTAAGAAAAAACAAATCATAAAAACACGGCGACCAAAAGGGCTCATCAGCAAATCAAAATTTCTAAAAAGCAGTTATACTGTTGATTTTACTGCATTAATTGTCACAAAGGATATCATTGGTCAATCTTATTCTTAGTATTGTACAAATAGTATGATTGGATATTTAGAAATGTTAAATCCCTATACTTAATATATATTTCACAGCCAAAAGGGCTCAACAACCCACAGGGGACATGCATTTTTAGTTTATCTCTTTGTTACTAAATGATGAGTTTTGTTTCCATACCGCTGATAAGTAGTTAGTTCAGGCATTCAACAGTTCATAAAATAAAACAAAACTTCACTTACTGTTTAGTATAATACAACTACTCCATCAAAAACGCTCCTTAAAATCATTATGTAGATTCCCTAATGAACTTACCAATTTTGTATTGATTAGTGAAAAACTGATGTTATCTGGTGCTACAGGATGTACTTATGATGTAAACACATAACCTAACCTATTTATCTAATAATGGGGATTAAATAATGCAGAACTTGCCATGTAAACATCTCTGGCTAAAAGGGCTTATCAGCATGAATTTTGACTGATAAGCCCTTTTGGCTGTAACAATACTGCTGATAAGCCCTTTTGGCGGAAGTTAAAATGACCATTGTCGTAACAAGAAATTTCATTGTCACCAATTTTTTTATGTTTTTCGGAGGAACTTGGGCTCAATATTTTTTCCACAGCTAGATAACATAAAAAGGATGTGTTTTATGATAAAAAGTCATTTTTGGCCAAAAGTGCTGATAAGCCCTTTTGGCTATCAATGGACGATATGGGCCTCAAATTTAATGTCAATGTCAGTAAATGGATATCCTATAACCTGACATCATACAAATATTGACCAATCATTGTATAGGTTTTATTAAGACCAAACACTATCAATATCATCAAAATTTAGGAATTTCTATTATTAGATATTTTTTCTGAGCTATTTTGACAGTACATGTTATTTACAGGCTATGATTGGAAAATTCATTGCCAGTTATATTTTGAATATTATCATAGCAAAGGTCAGATGGACATGACCTGTACTGTACACTTGTCAGGTGTAACATATTAAGCAAGTTTGTGAAGAATTTTATATTGGGTTTTAATCAGACTGAAGTTTAATGTATAATTAATAATTCTAACCTTGGTCAGTAGGGCAGTTTGTAGTGCACCAAGATTTAGAATCTAGTGTCCTGATGGGGTTATAGGGTTTCGAATCCCACCTGGGGAGGTTATACCCTTCCATGAAAATATGACAATTATATCAATTTTCTTCTATTAATAAGATATATGGAGAAGTTCCTAGCCTTGTGGAAGGGTAGGTGAGTACTGGTTATAGAAAGGGTCCAGGAAAGCTGGGTTAGGTACACAGGATGATGTAAAAGAACCAAAATGTGTTGACACAGCATTAAGAACCCAGTATAAATAAATTAATAAATATCTTATGATTCCTGTGTTTTTTCAGTCCAAAGTGTAGATTAGAGTACAGTCAGAAGTCACAACCAACAAAATACTTATGTTACTGTAATAAAGTAGAGGAACCCGAGTTTGATCCTTGGTTGGTACCTCACTCATGTGGTCAAACTTGTGGTAGATCTCTTAAACCTGATTGTGGACATACTTGTTTGTTGTTATGTCATCCAGGTACAATTTTATGAATCTTGGTTTAAATCCAGACTTGGCACAAAAATGGCCTTAACTCAATATATAAGAGTGAGTTATGACCATTTTGTGCTGAGCCCGCAATTTTATGTAAAGAGATTTTTTATGTGGTATGTAGATAAAATGTTTGGAGCACTTATTTGTAAAGTACATAGACTAAAAGTTTTCATCACTAAAGCTAACAAATGTAACATATAAACCATTAGTGAATAATATGCAATCATTTTGAAAGGCAATTTACCAGACTTCAGCTTTATAGACTGTTGCCCATGTGATAAACACTTACTAAGACGTATTTCTGTTATTGTAACTTAATATTGTAAATGTAGACAGTCAGAGGTTTTAACATTGTGACAAGACCTCTGCTTTCACAAGAGGCACTGCTAATTTCCTTGAGCAAGAAATTTGTTCCACTCCACCCAGGTGTAAATGGGTACTGTGAGGGACCCTTTGCCTGAAGGTGATTTCAATGACCAGGAGTTTTGTTACAAAATTGTAAAGTTGGCTGAACATGTATATTGAGGGTTGCCCGCAAAACTATAGTAACTTGCTTTTTAACGCAATACACTTAGTGACTTACTACAGTCTTGCAGGCAACCTCAATATGGAAGCAGATTTTAACAAACTTTAACTGTTTTTCATTTTTAGGTGCATGCCCACCTTGTCCAAAGACTTTAAAAGTAAATTGTTATTGTGGAAAGAAGCCATCAAAACTACGAAGATGTAGTGCTAGATCTTGGACTTGTGGTAGTGTATGTGACAAAATATTATCTTGTGGACAACATACATGTACACAACCTTGTCATCCTGGTTAGTTCTTATATTTCTAGATTATCATCATTTCTATTGATTCAGAGCTCCACATTAAAGGTCATCCTATTGCCCATGAAAACATAAATTTGGTTTGGGAAACTTGTAACTGCTCCTGAACATTTGGTTTGGGAAACTTGTTACTGCTTCTGAACATTTGGTTTGGGAAACTTGTTACTGCTCCTGAACATTTGGTTTGGGAAACTTGTTACTGTTCCTGAACATTTGGTTTGGGAAACTTGTTACTGTTCCTGAACATTTGGTTTGGGAAACTTGTTACTGCTCCTGGACATTTGGTTTGGGAAACTTGTTACTGCTCCTGAACATTTGGTTTGGGAAACTTGTTACTGCTCCTGAACATTTGGTTTGGGAAACTTGTTACTGCTTCTGAACATTTGGTTTGGGAAACTTGTTACTGCTTCTGAACATTTGGTTCAGGCAAGTGAAATATATAGCTGGTTGTCCAACCAGGCAGCCTAATTTAAAAATTAAGGTAAAGCCCTGTGCTCACATTTCATATACAATGCCATCCAAACTAATCTTTACTCTTGTAAACTGTAAAAAAGCAAATTATTAATGCAGTTTTTTTTCCAGAAATATTAGCACATTAGATTAGTTAGAATATAGTTTGTAATATTTGAAAGAGGAGTGATGATACTTAATACAATTGTAATTGTTTTTCACTTCCTTCTTTACTTTCATGTTTTAATGCTAGTCTGACTGAACCATTGATCTGGTTCTATATTTGAATAGTATTATTGCAGTATTTGGAATCTTCTTTTTTTTGGTTGGGTTTAACTTCATAGCAACACATTGTACAGTCAGATCTCGATACAACGACATCCGTTACAAAGACATTTTCGTTATACTGACATATTTTATGGGAACCAATACAAACATGTACATTGTCGGAAGTATTCATTACACTGACATATGCGTTATAACGACACTTTTCCTGGAAACAAACGATGTCATTGTATCGAGACCTGACTGTATAGGTCATATCATGGAAGTCAGTCAACCTACTCACCTTTCTTGGAAAGGCTAAATTTTTGGAATTATATGTAGCTTTAATCAGTTACTAGGCACATACTTTTGTCAGTGACTGACTACTGCCCTACATGATTTAGAATCAGTGATAGGAGGGAGAATGAGTGGAGAAATCAAATCATGACTAAACTCCACGCAATTATGCTTTGTCTAGGAATTGGATCAGTAGACTTGTGTGCTACCAACAGAGTTAGCCGGTCGAGCTAAGAATCTTCTTATTTGGATGTTATTGCCTTGTAACTCACTGTGATGTTATGAATAAATTTATTAATTTATAGGAGAATGTGCAGCATGTCCTAAGACTAGTAAACAATCATGTGAATGTGGTAAAACTACAGCTTTAACTCCTTGTGCTAGTCCTGTATGGCATTGTGATAAGGTAACTTATTGTGTCCACCGATAAGGTTGGAGACTTTTCACATTGAAGACTTGACTTGACTTTGACTTTTGACTATAAAAACAATCATTGAAATTTAAAAATTTAAGTAAATTTCTTATGTCTCTTAATGTTTGATGGGCACTGTAGTGTACACTATAGTCTAAAAGTAGGGGGTTCAGGCCCTTTTTAAATCATGCTGATATCACTATGTAACAGTGAATTAGCTTTCATATAAGATATAAACTATTTTCATAGCTTGAAGGGTCTAGGAGTTACTAACTTTTTGATATTTGCATTTGTATCACTTATGATAACCTTTGGAAGGTTATATCATGTGTATATTTGAGTCTTTTTTTTATAAACAGGTACTCTATAATAATGTTCAGGTTAAAGTAAACTTGTGAATAAAACCATTACTATATACTTAATGTAGCTAAACTTGAAATGAAATTCTATAGCGAACCAGTGGTAGGATGTGTACTCAGGTTTGAGAGGTTCCTGGTTTAAACCCCACTAGGGGCATTGCTAATTTCTCTTATCAAGAAAACTACCTACAGTTAACTAAGTCACCCAGGTCAAGCTACCTGGAGACTTTATGTATGACTGTTGAATTACATAACAATAAATATTGTAACACTGTGTATATTGTGAATATTATAGGTATGTGGTAAAAGATTATCATGTGGTAATCATTTATGTGAGAAGACTTGTCACCGTGGTAACTGTGGTGAATGTCCTAGAGGTGGAGAGAGAAAATGTCCTTGTGGAAAAACTGGTAAGTATGACATACACATTACAATCTGCTTTAAACCTGATCTAAAATTCTCTGCATGTCTACTCACTAATTAAGATCTAGATCTGGCTGTTTCGTTACAAGGGTCACATACAGGTGGCCTTTTTTCATTATATATTAATGATGCAATAATAATATTGAGTAACTTGTTTCAACTTCTGTCTAAAAATAGAAATAATGAAATCAAAATTCTATTAATAGTGTTTCGTCTAGATGAAAGCTACGTATTGATTGGTAGACGCAAAGGTCATCTCGACGTGACTCTTCGAGCGACCCTTAGAGACCCTGTACAACAGCAGTCTATAAGATATCTGTATACGGAGATTGTACACATGATAGACTGTCAGGGCACTTAATCAGTATGTGTGCCTATGGCCTTATTTTATATAGAACATCAGCCTGAGGGTAAAGTTTTCACAATTTATTGATAGAGGAATAAAAAATCCAAGCAAACTCCATGTATGTACTACATATCTACATATATATGTCTATCATAAATGTTAGCTTCTCTCTCTCGCTCTCCCTCCTCTCTTTCTATCCCCCTACAATTATAAGTACCTCTCTTTGTACTTGCATTTTGAATATGATTTGTAATCTGTATTCATCAACACATTGTATATTTAGTTTGCTCATGTATCATGTTTCATTATTTGAGAAAAATAAAGGTATGTTTTGTTCTATTCTAGTCTATAACTTACCATGTACTGAAGACATTCCAACCTGTGGAGATACTTGTGGTAAACTATTAGAGTGTCAGTTACATAGATGTGTACAAAGATGTCATACTGGTCCATGTGGAAGTGTATGTATATAGTTTGCCTTATGGTTTAATATAGGATTACATTACTTTGTTTTTATGTGGACTATACAAAGAATAATGAGGATAGTTGTATTTGAATTTAAGTGAAATTATTCATTCTACATTGTATTTGTATAATTTATATTCAACATTCAATTAAATCTAGCTACTTGAAACAAGTTTTTACAACTTAGATAAATCAGTTTCAAGTTTGCATCCTAGTTCCCAGTTTTGAGCAAGTAGGATACAGTTTCTTGCTCAAGGAAACAATGTGGTAGGTTTTGGATGGAATTTAAACCAACAAGCAGCTGGCTATCTATTACAATGATTACCTGTTCAATGTCTTAACCTCTTGACCAGGCCCAACTTATTTTTTAATTTAACTGAGTATTTATTCTATTAATCTTACATCTTGTTACTCTAGTGATAGGTTACATCATGAATATGTTACTGTAATAGTAAGTATACAGTAGAAGCTTAGAATACCACACAGTACCAATACTGACAATACTGTCTGGTTTTCTTAACTGTCCAGTTTTCTCAATGTGACATATAACTTATAAATATTTTCCGGACAGAAGTAAATCTAAACTTTCCACTTTTTACACTGTGAACAAAAGTTTAAGTTTATTATAACTATTTTCATATAGTGCAGACAGATGACAGTAAAGAAATGTCAGTGTGAAATGCAGAAAGAGAAAGAAGTGCCTTGTTTTAAAGAGTTTCTATGTGAGACTAAGTGTACTAAAATGAGAGATTGTGGTAAACATCAATGTAAAAGAAAGGTCAGTCAATCTTTAATATATCAGTGGCTTAGAGGCTTGTTAATTGATGATTACATTGTGCACTTGGAAAAATAAAGTATTAATTTGAATGCCATCTTTGCTTTATCTTGTCTTAATGAATTCTATATTACTATTTTTGTTGTCAGAAACATTAGTTCCTCTGAAGGACCATTGAAGTTGATGGTACAGTAAAGTTCCGCTAATAAGACCACCTGGCGGTCTTACAGAAAGTGGTCTTAATAGCGAGTCGGTCTTAATAGCGAACCCACCTATTTATATATTGAGTATAACAGTTAGGTATCAAAAATTATTAACGTTGCCAGTGACTATTCATATAGTTAAAATGTCTTGTTAATGGTTACAATGTACAAATAGAAAGTAAGAATACTCATGCTATTTTTTCCAAACATCTGCATTTAACTTATTAATGTCAGACACTGTTTAAATCACAGTCCTTTCAGGGGCAGATCCAGAATTTTTTTCTAAGGGGGGAGGTTCTTAACTTTTTCTTGGGGGTCGAACCACAACCACATTATACACTTTCTGCAGAATAATGCAGCACTTAAGTAATAAAAACTACATAACCATTAAATCTATTTTAAGCATTGAGAAAAACTGTTTCATGACTTAAAGTCAGTAAATACTTATGGACAAGTCTATTTAGGAAATTCTAGGGGATGATCCAGACCCCCCTGACCCCCCCGCTAGAACTGCCTTTGCTTTTAATGATATTTTGTTAATTAATAATCTAACCAAGAAACTGACTGACATTTTAATTTCGTCACCGCAAAATTCACCAAGTCCGTACCGTCCCAGGACTTAGTACCCATCGTGCTGTTCCGTATACTGGAGTTTATACCTTTCCGACACGATGCTATGTTTAATTTTAATTTTGGCAGTTATTTTAATTTTAACAAATTAAAATTAGATTTGTACGCAAAATAATCAGATAACTGGAACATATTTGCTCAAAACCGTACGCAAATTAATGAGACAGACGACTTTTCACATAGTTGTAAAGGAAATTCTACTTTCGTTTTCTTTGTTTAGAACGCTCTGTAAGAACGCTTACGTAAGCAGACGAAACGCATTCTTAACTAATTTAAGTTTGATATATCAAACAAAAATCATAAATTATCGCAGTCCGTCTGTTTAACTTTCTTTTTAATTAATCTTAAATTATCAAAAATTAATTCGCAACGAAGTTTAGTTGATTTGAGGGACTAATCGCCGTTTCACTTCATCAAACATTTGCAATCATTGACAATTACATTTACAAACAATTCTTTTGTTATTGATCAATGTTGACGCTGTTTTATCACTTATTTTGTGGTTACTATGGGTATCTTGTCATACCTATTACGTAATTGTATACATGTCAAAAATCAATTAAGTTGTATATACTTGATAAAAAGTTGTTACACAACGTGTCAACGACTGCTGTAGACTGGTCGTATTATTGGACCCCAAATTTGTGCAATTAGACTGGTTGGGTCTAAAAAAGCGGTCGTATTACGGAATAGCGGACCGGTCTTATTATCGGACCTCACGACTATTGAAATATATAGAAAATAATTCCGGTCTTTCAAAAACTGCCCGTATTATGTAGTTGGTCTTATTATCGGACCGGTCGTTAGGTGAGACTCTACTGTATTATTAGTCATTATGATAAATAATAATAGTATTGACTTTATTTAATCCTTAACTGGTTGCGACATGGGTGAAAATCAGATATTTTTTTCACATTAACAGGATTGTGCTTTTTAGCTCGACTTTACGTAGTAATGTAGAGCTCTCCTACTCGCCCCAGCGTCGGCGTCGGCGTCGGCGTCCGCGTCCGCGTCCACCTTTCTGATTAAAGTTTTTGTGCAGTAAAATACTTTCTTCTATATCTTTGTTATTTCTTAAGATATTAACTTCAAACTTTAAATATATGTTCCTTACTATCAACCACATCTCATGTGACAAGGTATATAACTCCAAACACATTTCTTTCAGAATTATCTCCCCTTGAACTGATTAAAGTTTTTGTGCACAGATTAAAGTTTTTGTGCAGTAAAATACTTTCTCCTATATCTTTGTTATTTCTCAAGATATTAACTTCAAACTTTTAATATATGCTTCTTATTATCAACCACATCTCATGTGACAAGGTTCTTAACTCTAAATATATTTTTTTCAGAATTATCTCCCCTTGAACTTAGAGTTTTCTTTCAAAAATGTTTGTTTTTACTGCAACTGTTTTATTCCTTTAGGTATTGACTTCAAACGTTAAATGTACATTCCTTATTATCAACCACATCTCATGTGACAAGGTGTATAACTCCAAATATATTTTTTCAGAATTATCTCCCCTTGAACTTAGAGTTTTCTTTAAAAAAGTGTTTGTTTTTACTGCAACTGTTTTATTTCTTAAGTTACTGACTTCAAACTTTAAATGTACATTCCTTATTATCAACCACATCTCATGTGACAAGGTGTATAACTCCAAATATATTTTTTCAGAATTATCTCCCCTTGAAATTTAAAAAATGTTTGTTTTTACTGCAACTGTTTTATTTCTTAAGGTATTGACTTCAAACTTTAAATGTACATTCCTTATTATCAACCACATCTCATGTGACAAGGTGTATAACTCCAAATATATTTTTTCAGAATTATCTCCCCTTGAAATTTAAAAAATGTTTGTTTTTACTGCAACTGTTTTATTTCTTAAGGTATTGACTAGGTTTATAACTCCTTATACATATTTTTAACTCCTGTGACAAACACTAACTAAGTCGAGCATGCTGTCTCCTCTGACAGCTCTTGTTCAAGATGCTCTTACTAATTGACTGAAGATATTCCCTGGGTAATTGTCTAAAAGCCAGTTGAACCCAGATTCCAGTTACCATGGAAATGCTAAACAGAGCAGAAAGAGCAAAAAAAGCAATATTTTTTTTATTTTTATATTTTCCAACCCAAAATATGCATTTTATTCAGTTATATTTTCCCTATATGGCCTTATTACTCTCTTACAGTGTTGTGATGGTGAATGCCCTACATGTGAACAGATGTGTAATAAACTACTTGGATGTAGAAATCATAAATGTAGCAGTAGATGTCATAGAGGTATTGTATAATATAGTAAAAATTATGTGTGTCAGTGCAAAACTAGTCTTAACTATATGTTCAATGCCATCCACAATTACCTTTACATGTTTGACAGCTTTGCCTATCTCCGGTTGACAATATTTTATATGGAGGAATTTTCATTAGCTTGAATGTCTTAAAAATTAGAAAATGTTGGCTTAAAAAAATACTGGGATTTAAGAGACTGTTCCAAACATTTGTTTTTAATGTTACATATTAGTAGAATACATTTCATACCACTCTGTAGAGGTCTTTTAATTAATTGAGGTTTTCCTCACAGTTGACAGGGCTTGACATTAAATGTCATCTGATTGCCCCTTATGACCTAAATTTGGGTTCAGGCAATCTGTTACTGCTATTTAATTATTGGTTTGGGCAATTGAAATATATAGCTGGTTGTCCATTTAGGCATCCTACTTTCAAAATTACTGTAGAGCCATGAGTTTATCATAACCTTATCATAGACATGAGTTAGGGTTAGTGTAAATCCTTCTTTATATCATGGACATATTAAACCTTCTTTTTAAACTCAATATATACTTTTATTGCATATGTTACTATAAATAGTAACAAAATCGACGTGGAAGTGCGCCAATATAGCCTCAATGTGGGCAATACATTCCGGTATTGAGCAAGTGTGCCAAAATATCGATATTTGGCCCACTTCCTAGTGTGCCAAAAATCGATATTGAGGCAACTTCCGGTCATTACGCACCTGCAGTCCAACAACCGCAGACTTTCCGCACGTGAAATTCGTACGTAATTAGCAACAAGAAGCTATAATATTCAATTTTACGACGTGTGTTTTTTTTCATAGTGAAAATTAATAAGATAATCAACAATTTATCAAGACTTACGTTTTATAACAAGCGTTCATTAGATTCCAACGTTTCGACGTTGAATAAACAAAACAATACATGTGACGTAACGTCAACGTGCAAAATAGCGCGGTACGTCGAGAAAATGTATTTTTGTTGTAGAAAAATCATCGTTACATGCATTGGTCAACATATGCAATAAAAAGGTTATGAAACAGGGCAAGTGTGCCTTAAGTCGATATCGGCACACTTTCACCGGCATTGGCCCTCGGGCTAAAGCCCTCGGGCTAATACCTAAGCAAGTGTGCCGATATCTTCCTTAAGGCACACTTGCCCTGTTTAATAACCTCTATGTATTGTTTACAGGACGTTGCTATCCCTGCACAGAAACTGTAGATATATATTGTAATTGTAAAGCTACAAAAATTACTGTACCTTGTGGTAGAGAAAAGTTAACTAAACCTCCAAGATGTAACCATCCTTGCAAGTAAGATATTTCATTCTCTGTTCTAGTCTTTTCTTGTTCGACTTAGTTAGTTCACTCTTTAAAAATATTTCGGCCCAAGGACCTTTTTCAAAATATGAAACTTTGAAATGTCCATCTTATATCTCATGGGGTAATGTCAAAAATGTTGTTTGTTTTGAAGTGTAGTTAACTAAAATAAATGTAGTTTTGAATTACATGCATATCCTATAGCTTTAGGACACCTACATTGATGACAGCTTTCAGTACAGGTATTGTAGTTGTGAAATTGGAGACCTAAGTTAGTGGTCTTTCTTATTAAAATTCAATATTTTGAAAATGATCAGGTTATTTGTTGTATGTCTGGAACAGACTTTCTGTTAGGTTTCTCACACAAGGTCTACATATTTGCTTGGGGCTTGGTCGTGAAATATTTTCTATGGCCATTCTTCTGCCTACTTTTGTATCAAGTTAGGTAGTTGTTAGCCTCTTGCAATGTGTGTGTGTGCTTAGTACTTGGTTAAGAGCTTCGATCCAGAGATCTTTGAGCTGGAAGACTGACAGTCTCTGTATTGCTGTAAAAATGTTGAAATGAGGTGAGAGCTCCATACATTATATTACACTACCTAACAGAATAAACTTTTGATTCTGTCAAGTTAACATTGTTATTAATATACTAATGGACAAAAGTCTTGTCAGGTCTACAAAAACACATTACTGTACCGACAGAACTGGCTCAAATTTCACAATTCTTTTTTTATTCAATGCATGATAACCTTCTTTTTCTAACGATACTAAATGTATGAGTGTGCAATAACAAACAAAAAAGATATTATGGTTTTTGTAGACTGGACAGGACTTTTGTCCATTAGTATATTTTATTATAGACTTGTGTTCGTGTATTTTTTTAAATACCCTTAAAATAGTCTCAGCTGACTAGAAACACTATTTCATTTTTTATTTTTAGGATTGAGTGACCTTGTTTTTTTTTTTGCTCGACTTTGTGTAAATATTGTTAATCATTTGTGCTATGTTATCACTAGAGGTCCACATGGATTATTAGATTTATCAACATGTGTAGTCTCATATAATAAAGTTGTTATTATTATTTCTATATGTTACAGGAAACCACCAGATTGTCACCATCCGTCAAGGATACCACATCGTTGTCACTTTGGTGAATGTCCACCTTGTAAATTACAATGTTTAAAACAACTACCAAAATGTAATCATACATGTCCATTGATGTGTCATGCTGCAGTTAAAGTGAGGATAAAAGATAATGTAAGTTTAATATAAGTAGAGCAAAGAGATGTCTAGTCTAATATGTACCTCTATTGAGAGGTCTTGGGTTTTGAACTCCACCAGGGACACAGCCAGTATCCCTTCACAAGAAATTTTACTGCATTTGCTTCACTTAACTTTAGTGTAAGTAGGTAACTGGAAGGATGGTTTTAATACATTATGCTAATGTGTCAACTGCTCTTAAAGGGCTCATCAGGAGATAAATTGACTCTATCCTTTGTAAATTCAAAGACTTTATTGTACTTTTACCAAAATAATAGAATTACTACAAGAGTTCCAACAGCAACAGCAGATGTCCGTTAATTAACTACATGCTGTTATTTTCTCAAAACATATGTAAACACTTTAAGTGAAAGTAAAATAGAAGCAAAAATACCAACAGATTATTATTGATTTATTGCATGCTTTTCTTTGTTAATCTCTAGAAATTGTACATTTTATGCATTAATGGATATTCTGTTTAGTGAAAATCCTTTCAGTTCTATTCTGTTCTGATCCATTTATTTCAGTTTTGTTCTGTTCTAAGTATTAATTGTTACATTGTATTTCAGACTCCTAGAGCTGGTCCATGGGAAGGTGGTCCACGTATTATAGAGAATATAGTAAATAAACCTTGTCCACCATGTTTAGTACCATTACCTATACAATGTTATGGTAAACATGAGGTAGGTTTCTTATATAATCAATATGGCATACACAGATATCACCTAAAATGTCTGTGGCCCAAAATTGGAGAGAATGGTCCCACACTTTTCCAACCATTGGTCAAGCTTATAATCAAGATTAATTTCGCATACTGTATTCTATGTAAATCTACTAACAGTATTTTATGAAAATTTACAGACTGAATTCTATGTAAATTATTCACGATGCGTTAATATGTTGAATATAGTAAATGAAATTCAGGAACTATATTCTAAGTCAATTCACACACATTATTTGATTTAAATTTGCACTTTGTGTTAATCTACAGACTGTATTCTATGTAAATTCAGGGAGTGTATTCTATGTAAATTCACACACATTATTTGACGAAAGTTTACTATGCGTTAATCTACTTACTGTATTCTATGTAAATTCACACACATTATTTGATGCAAGTTTACTATGTGTTAATCTACAGAAGTAAATTCAGGGACTGTAATCTATGTAAATGCACACACATTATTCTATGTAAATTTACTCTGCGTTAACATATAGATTATATGTAAATTCATTGTTTTCTATTTATTTCAGACTGGTCAGTTTGCTTGTTCTGTATTACAACCATATCAATGTGGAAGACAATGTGGCAGACAATTATTATGTGGAAATCATACTTGTAAAAAAATGTGTCATGTAGTTGAAGGAGCTGAAAATGATACTATGGTAATTATGTACAATGTTTATTTTTATTGGAAAATGAGTCTATCCATATATGTTTGTTTGTGTTCTTGATATCAAATATGTCTTCCTAACTGTAAGGTCTAGAGCTTTCTTTTGAGTTGTTACTGGTTAGACTTCTAATATATATTACTTGCTCTTTCTACATCCACATTGATATTTAACTAGTACAAGTTGACAATTTAAACTACTTTATTTAAATCAAAATAGAAATAAATACAATTAATCATAAAAACACATAACAAAATATCTCCAAAATGTCTAACACCAAACTTAGTCCAACTTTTTCTAATTGTCTTAACTTTTCCAATTTGTCTATCCCCATTTACACAGGTAACTGAGTATATCTACTCAGAGGGATCTGCTGGATCCTCTTCCACTGGATTGAGATCCGGTTGTAAACTCTTTGACCTTGAAACCAGACTAAGCCAATATTGGCAATTTGCCGCACATTTGGCATCGACCTGATGTTAGATTGATATATTTAAATGGCTATGAAAGTTAAAATGTCTTAATGTTAAATATTTCAGGCAGGAAAGAATTGTCAAGAATGTGAACTAGTATGTCAATTTGAACGTCCTGAAGGCTGTACTCATGAATGTACACTACCATGTCATAGTGGGAAATGTCCACCATGTAAATTAATGTTTAAAATGAGATGTCACTGTCAGAATACTGTACAACATATTGAATGTGATAAATGGGTTAATAGAAATAATACAGAGAGAGATGAACTTAAGTCTTGTAATGGTAGATGTCCAAAAATGGTTAGTGAAATTTTATTATAACTATGCCAGGCTAGCTCAGTTGGTAGCCCACAAGTTTACTGATCAAGGGATTGTGGGGTTGATTCCTGGGGGGGTGTACTTGGAGTTTGGTTCAATGAAATAATTTTCTGTGATTGTTCTCCATTCTACTACTTATTCTAAATCATGTAGGGCAGTTGTCAATCACTGGTGGAAGTAGTAATAGGTAACATCTTAAACTAGAGATTAAGTCATTCCAGGAACAGAGAGTAGTTTGACTGACTGCCATGGTATGATCGATACAATGTGTTGCTATGGGGTAAACATAACCAAAAAACTATTATTTGATACCCACTGCGTGCTCCAACTTGCCAAAATAACATGTTATCTTAGGTGTGATTTTCAATAAAAGTCTACAGAGCCCTTTTTAAATGCACTTTTTATGGTATTCCAGTTGTTATGGCACTTGTACTCTTGTTTCTCAAGCTAGGTTTTATTGATAAGTGGTAGAGGGTTACTTATGTAGTACTATAGCACTTGCACTCCTTTACCCTTTGGCTTGATATATGCAGATTGGGGTACATTGGTGCTTAGGTATTGAAAGTACTAGGTTCTAACTTAGTTAGCACCATGGATATTTGTTTCTTGGTTCAACATACTTTGTTTTCTTTTCAGTTATCATGTGGCCATCAATGTAGTTACACATGTCATAGTGGTAAATGTTCAAGTACTTACTCATGTGAAGCTAAAATCAAACTAAAATGTAAGTGTAGACGTCAGAAGAAAGATATTAAATGCAAGGACAAAGATGCTGAACAAGGTCGACTAGAATGTGATGATATCTGCAAACAAGAAATACAGAAAAAGAAATTGGTAAGTTTTGTTGATTGTTTTTTAATGAATTATATTGTTCTATAGTATCCAGGCCCCTGGTGTAAGATCAAGTGTGGTGAATTAATCATAACCTTTCATATAAAGATGTTATGATAACCTTTTTAAAACTGCAAAAGAAATGGCAGAACCAGAGCTTAATATTCTGTAAACTAACCCTAAACGGTAAAAAGATGTATATATTTGTCCATTGAATTGAATTAGCAATAACTTAACTTAATTATATACCCATACATGTATTTCAATTTTTTGAAAGAAATATATTGTAGTCCATGTCTCATCAAAAATATTTAATTGGCATACACATTAACTAAGTTCATTACCAAGAAACAATTTAACTATGTTATACAAATTTTTAACCTAGACTGTTTTAACAATATATATGAAATATGGGGAAAGCATGTACAATATTTTATACACTTGGCTAACACCTGTAAATATTACTACTTTTTCTCTAAAATGGACATTTTGTTGTAGACGTAAACATAGTCTTCAGATGTTTAATGGTATTTGACTAGTGTGGGGAACTATTAGCCACAAATAACTGAACACAATGTTGATAAATGGATTGAAAATCAGAACAAACTAGAGCTAATGTAACTTCAAAGTAACTTCTTATACATGATCTTATTCATGATATAATTATACCCCCGCTTCGAAGAAGAGGGGGGTATACTGTTTTACCCTTGTCCGTCCGTCCGTTACAAAATTTCCGTCGCAGTTTTCTCAGCAACTATAACATGCAGCAGCCTAATACTTTGCATATTGCTTCATCCCATTGTCCCATGTGGTGTAAAGCGATTTCGTACTCCTTGCTCATCTACTTCCTGTTTGTCGCATATTTTTAGATTTTTTCGGGGGTATCACTAGTGAGCATTAGCTCACAGATTTACTTGTTATTTATATTTTCTAACCTTGATTATGTGACAATTGTTATTTGTATTGTTTAAACTGTATATTGATGATGTACTATGTACAAATTGTAAATAAAATATATATTCTGTTCTGTTCTTGTAAAATATTTTATTTTGTTAATAGAAAGAAGAAGAAGAAAAGAGAGACAGAGAGATTGAAGAAGAGAAAAAACAGCAGGCTGAAATAGAAGAATATGAGAGAAAAATGACTAAAGGAAAGAAACGTAAACCAAGAAAACAACATGAGATCATAGAAGATCAAAGTTTTATAGAGAAATATAAAATATATATGATACTGTCTGCTTGTATTGTTATACTTGCTGTATTTGTTTATTACGGTTTATCTGTTGCTTAATTGTGTTTATGAAACATAACCCTCCCATTACTCCCCATACTTGAACAGAAAAACATAATGGAATAAAATATCATTATTACTTGACCTTACAAAAATATATATAGACGATTTCAACTCTTAATTTCTGAATACAATGTACATGTATATCGAAAAGTTTTAACCCACAATGAATGATTTGACTACTATCTATGTTTTGCTACTGCCTCAAACCCTTTAAAAAAAACATGCATAAAATTTAGAATTTTTAAAATAATTATCACCTTAAGATTATGGGTCATAACTTTGATTTTGTTCGCACAGAACGGTTCTGTATCTTATTATTTTTTAGCAATTAATTCATTGATCATTTCTTATCATATGAAGAAACATAATTCTGTTGTCTACGCAATAGTCAAGTAGCTTAGACCATATTTACAAAATTTTCATCACCCTGAGATTTTCTTAAGCACCAGCTATATTTAGTATGTAATTCTGTGTGTTAGAGAATCAACTAGCCCAACTGTTTTAACTTGATAAATTATTTTCACAAACCCGAATCAGTTTTTAACTAGTCTTTGGGCTTTGGGGGATAAGTGATAACTATTGTTAAACCCAGTGATGATTACTCATTAGGATGGGAAAAATCCTAGGTTCATACTTCTTATGTTTATATTTGTATATTTTGTCTATTTAAGATACATGTATTTTAATTATTCTTGTATTTATTGTTTTGAGTCTTATTTTTTGTATGAAATTGAATGTTTAAACCTAAAGACAGACTTATATTATTGAATTTGTTCTTAAGTTTGAATGTTAACATATTTTTATAGTGCTTTCCATATATATGAAGACACAAGTTTGTCTAAAGCCATATACTTAAAGTGTTCTATTATTGTTTAAGTTTGTTGTTACGTAACCTCGATGTTTTGTGTTCATTCATCACTCCACATCTTGTATTTTTAGTTGTGTCTTGAGACCAACTGGTATTTTTTTGCTTTTCAGTTGACAATTTCATTTTAATTCTTTGTCTATTCATAAAATCTTGCAGTAACTTTTGTAATGTGATGGGTCAGTTCAAAACTAGTTTATTTCCTTTTCATTTACTTGTTGTTACACTAGGTTTTTGCTGGCTCTTTGATATACCTTTGATATGCCAATATTATTATTCCTGAGGTTGACTTAACTATGAATTTTTCAAGCAATCATTTTCACCAGAAATAGGTATTTTTAAATTTGACATTTTTGTTGATTGTAAGACGAACTTTTGACTTTAAAAATCTAGGGAATGTGCATTTGTATCTTGTAATTGAAGTTCTTATTAGTCAGTATTAAGTTCACTCAATTTGTAATTATTGTTGTATTTTTGTATGTTTTTAAGTCACAAAATATTATCTTACCTTTTTTCATTAGTGTTTTCAATTCTTTGCCATTATTAAATACTACACATCTAAGTAAATAAAACCAAAGTGCAGGGCTTAACATTTTTTGCTGCATTTAGTAACCACATGGGCTTCGCACATTCACAATTTGGTCACCTGAAGATTATTTAAATTACCCATCACTTGTACAACTATAAGTAGAGTTCTGTTTGACTCATGTAAAGGATAAAACTACCTATGAATTCTTAAATAATTATTGATTTATTGACATTTCTTCTGATGGTCAATACGTCTTGTCAAATATTAAGTGACTAAGTAAGAAGATATTAAATAATGCCTGAAACCAACTTATTAGTTTCAGCATAGTTAAATCTTGACTTACTTTTGATACCAGCTGGCACTGCCTATTGGAAATTTTGGTTGTTATTGGTGACCAAGTGATTATTTAAGGCCCTGTCACAGACATTAACTGAAATAAAGTTAAATAGAAATAGAACGAAAAAAAGGTTTGAATTTTTATTTGTTCATATTTATTACTTAATTGGATGAATAATGTTATCTTAAAATAAACTATCAATAAAGTTAATGTTCTTTGTATTATATTCATAAACTACAGTACCCACCAAAAGTTTGGAGACATTTTCACTTTGTAGGCCAATAAAGTTAATGTTCTTTGTATTACATGTATATTCATAAACTACAGTACCCACCAAAAGTTTGGAGACATTTTCACTTTGTAGGCCAATTGAATAGCTTTCATCTAAACTTTGATAACTGTTTACTTTTAAATGCTTATTAGTTTTTGAATTATTTTTTGTTATCAATATAGATATAACTAAGACCTCAAAATAAGCATAAAAGCTATGTTATGGAAAATAATTACCATTAACATGGTTATGGGGGCTTCAGGATGTCAGATGCTGAATCTTATAAACATGTTGCATCAATGAAATTTGAATTCATTTTATTACAAACAATACTTAAATATATTAAAAATAGTGATTCTACAAAAATCATCATCAAACTTCAAAAATTGTAGTAAATTTCTTTTGTCTCCAAACTTTTGGTGGGTTCTGTATATAAACTGGCCAACTGAACAAATCATTTTCCCCACACTTCAATACACATTAATAATTTGAACAAAGGCAGGTGGCATGGTTCTTGTCTACCTAAAACTTTGAATTGTTCATCGACGGTCTTTAATTTCAAATATGTAAAAGTTTTGTGTCTTTAGAAAAAATCACTAGAGATTTGAACTCATAGCAATTAATTTAAATCGAGAATAACATCATCAGAGAATTATGTTGATTCATGTCTCTATATTACATAAATGTACATTTTTCTGACTGGTATCATAAAATGATCATATAACCAAATAGTGTGAGATCTTTTCTTATGATTCAAGTCACTCTCAATTGTCACTACTATGTCTAAGAACAAACATAATTTAATGAGATGTAATTTAACTGATAATCACACAGTCGGCTACCTTTTCTCAATCTTCACACAAATAATTTCACGAAATGTAACAGACATCTAGGAAAAGTCAATCTTCCTTTACTAACGACACACGATTTCATGAAATGTGAGACAGCTGAATTGAAACACATAATCACACATGAAATATCTCAAGATTTCTATCACCAACAATCTTTGCCAGCAATGATTGAACATAATTATATGAAATGTAAAAGACAGCTGCCAAGTCACACAAAACCACAAAGTGCAAGATCTTATCCAATAATGTTGAATAGTTTCTACTCTATTTATGAAGACAATGTGATCAAGTCAATGCCATTCCATTTGCTTCCATATCAACCTGAAAGGAGAAAATACAAATATTAACAGCTTACTGAGTTATACAGTTAACATAATTACGTTTAACAATTAATAGTGCGACTGACTATAGTCTTTCACTACTATTTAATTTTTTATTATCTATCTTTGCAAGTTAGAAAAACTATTATCTTCAGCAAAATAATGAAGTAGAATACATTGTACCATGGTGGACAAATTCTACAGCTTCTCATAAATACAAACTGTATATTACATTGAGCCAATTCAATGATCTGTAAGTAGTTTTGTATAGCTAATGAAAATTGACCTTTGACAAAAATAAGATTAAGTTCATACATAGATTAAATTCATACTTGCATGTATGAAATCAGTTAAAAGTTATTGAAGCATGTAGTGTGTTAATCGATCTTGGGTCAATTGACTAAATCTATGATATAATCACACACAAACCTCCTCTGGCGAATCTCTATCATCTATCATATCAGTATCAAGTTCATCATCGTTAGTGTCACTGTCATCATCATCTTCACCATCATCATCATCTTCATCCTCTTCTTCATCAAATTGCTACAATAAAATTTAAATTACATAAATGATCACAAAACACTTGCAATGTAAAAAGTTTGTTAAGTATGAATGAGTCTATAACTTGTCTGAGTGGAACTAAAACCAACTAGCCACTGTCAAAATTGAAATACAATACAAATAATTTTAAAAAAATTCAAACTTCAATGGTAATAGGCAAAAACTTGCAAAGATATACTGAGAAAATGCTTGACTATGTTAAAGCAAATTGATATTATGAAGCTTATTTTTAATAGACTTCTATTGATCTTTAAGGGCACATTCTGCAAGGAGAGCGCTTTGTATTGCTACCTAGTGATTTGCAACGGAACAGTCGGCTATGATTGTGCAAGTTGAATCTTGCTAGCTGTATCATTTGGAACACTTCTGCTTTATCCAAAATGGTTGCCCCTTAGGCACTTATGGGAAAGTTTTTTACACATATATTTTGTCAAAGTGGCTAAATAGAATAATCAAGGTGATAATTGATTTGAATATTTTTCATTTGTAAAAATTCTGAACTTTTTGTAGGAGAAAGTCGACATTTGGATTTGCAGGGGCGTAGCTTGCCCAAAATGAATGTGTAGACACAGGTAACCTAGGGGGTCCGGGGTGTGCTGGCATCACATGTGTGACACCATCAATCTGTTACAGTAACTGCTGCTTGACTTACCTCTCTTTATATGTAATTTAGCCATCATATCATGACAATTTCTTATGGTTAACCTTATGCTTATGCTGAATCTAGACTGAGTTATTGCTTTTTTATTGAGCACTATTTTCAAACGTGATGGTACAATCCATACTGCTCGTACCCGCAGCCTACGATTTTTATTGCATTTTGGGCATTTCAAAAAATGTGTAGGCACGTGCCTTGTGTGCCTATAGGAAGCTACACCAATGATTTGCTAGCTTGAAGCAAACTGTTCAGTAGACCTCTTATGCTACAATAAATAACTATCAAAAAGCATTAGCTAGCGAAACGTGCCCTTAGGCTTAGATTTAATCTTACCTCTGAGGCAGTTTTTCCAATTGGGACTATATGATCATCTTTTTTTGAAATGCTATCAATCTGAAAGAAAATACAAAAAACATGAAAATCATTCACTACAAGCATTCGATAATTAAATACATAAGACTATCGTGGGAATAAATCGCGTCCAAATTAAACCGTTTGTGGACGAAAAGGCGAACTAGTTGAGGTACGAATAAAATTTTGACAGTTTTTCACAACATTACTCTTTTTACCTACCCATGACTGATATTCTTCTTCTAATTCAGACAATTCGTTTTCATCATCACATGGTTTGTCGACAGAAAACCACAATGGGTTTGTTTCTGCTGGGATAAGTTTTGGAAAGATGGGCGCAGACATTTTGGACGGTATACAGACGATCCGTCCCCAAGACTATTCGCCCACTAGACGATCCGTCCCCAGTCACATTCGTCCTTGGACGATCCGTCCCCAAAAAATCAGAGTTTAGACGATTCGTCCCCATTTTATATAAGTGTATACGGGAGTTGATTTTATACGAAAATTTATGTACAGATATTCATCTTTTGATGAGATTTTGCCAGTTGATGATTTATTCAACGATGATGGATTTTATACGAAGATTTATGTACAGATATTCATCTTTTGATGAGATTTTGCCAGTTGATGATTTATTCAACGATGATGGATTTTATACGAAAATTTATGTACAGATATTCATCTTTTGATGAGGTTTTGCCAGTTGATGATTTTTTCAATACAATCTTGCAAGACTACATATATTTCCTCAAATTTAATACAAAAAGAAGATAAAACAAACATGTTTTATTAATTCTATTTTTTAGTAACATAACAATATGAATACTTTAATAAACAATCATTATGATACATGAAAGTTAAAAAAAAATATGGTTTTATAGTAACAACATCTGTTTAAGATCAATTAATACTCATTAACGTGCACAGTTTGAATGCAAACTTTAACACGTACATTGTCATTAGTTTATAAATCTAACACCCTTTTTATAATATTAATAACACTTAACAAACATCTTTAATTCTTATATTAATTATCATTTAATAAAAAAGATAGGTGAAGTTTGTCATAACTATATGAAAGGCCTCTGATAATTATTGTCAGGTTCAGAAAATTAACTTATTTTAACATATAATTGCTATTATTAAGTTGCTAAAAATAAAACATCAAACGTAATAAAACGGATTTTTTTTGGTAAATGCATATTGTTTTTCACATAAGAATCCATTTATTTTGGTTGAAATTAATAAATAACCAATATATAATTGAACAGAACACAACACAACATACACTTGATTACACAATTTCTCGAAACAAACTTTATTTGTTAATATCTACATTAAAGGTCTATTGTTTACATTTTATTTTTCAATTTGAAACCATGAATTAGTTTTGTATTGATCAAGTTGATTTAAACACATCTTTATTCAACAATGCATAGTAATCAATCCTCGTCAATCTTCATTCCAGTAGCCCATGTTTAAGAAATTTAATTTGCTTTTCTCTGTGTCGATTACATTTTGAAATTAAAAAATATGATTAATCATGCAACAATCTATGAATAAACGCAGAATACACATAACTTATATCAGGTCGTATTAATAATACTCATTGTGCTATACACATATTGGTACGCATAATTATAACATTCCTTAGACGATCCGTCCCCAAATTGGGGACGGATCGTCCAAGGACGAATCGTCCAAGGACGGATGTGACTGGGGACGGATCGTCTGACATTCATTTTGGACAGCGTATGAAAATTAGTGAGAGTTTCGAAATTATAAAAGTAATATCCCTTCATAGTTAATTGATATTATATGAGAATTGAGAATAAATTCCCTAAAAGTATTGCAATAGTGTTTTTTGATAATTTGATGTGAGAAATTTTGTGTTAAAATAAAATACGTAGACAAATTTTCAAAAACATTTGCTATCTCTGTATAAATGTTTACTTCCGGTCAAAACAATTTCACGTGTTGCAAAATTTTCACGTCAAATTGATGTTTTGAACTAGTTGCTTTACTCACAATTGCATGTGTCATCAAATATGAGTGACAGAAATAGGAACAAGCTACCCAATAATTTGCCTCAACTCCAGAACTTAATAAAAAGAGACCCAGGGTCGTACAAAGATGAGGTGATTTTATTTTTTTTTTGTTCTGAACTCTTGGACACAATTGCATTGATATGATTATGAATCCCTACACTAGCACAGTGTTCCACATACTTCACCTTTTTATTTTGTGTATATATATTGGTATGTAACACTGATTAAATTTACAGTAGCCAGACACTATTTCTGTTTAGTGCTGTCATTGAAAGCTTGGTAAAGGTTAGTCCTATATACAAGACCCGCCGTAACTCGTTTAACATTGGGACATTATTCTGTTACGGCAGGGTCTTATTGGCTCCCATGCAGGTTGATGTAGCAAAACGGGCACTGATTTCAATGCGCGATATATAAACGAGTGTAATTCTTTTCTATTGCGCAATTTTCTTGACAAACCCTAGGAGACCGCTAGAATATACAATAATTTATCACATTATGATAAAAAATTATAATAGTTCACGCCAGCAAGTAGAAATATTCCATTGTTTCAGTTGAATCCATAATCGGTCTTTTGTTTTATCTGCGTGGATGATCACCGAGGTAGTTCCGAAAGTCGTCTGAATACCCAGAACGCTAAATTCCAGCCATTTGGTACCATTTCCGTATTTCAAATTTGACATACCAAATCCAAAATACAAGATTGAATGACAATTTTTTTTTCATACCGGTTGAAAAATTGATTGCAAAGAATTATCAATCAAACAAAAGTCATTAAATGTCGAAGATCCGGATGAAATGCTTGAATTAGTAATCCGGATTCGAAACAGGTACTGTGGCGTTTATCATGACCAATCCGGTGTCGGTACGGCATAACCGGAATTTAGTGTTAGAAGTATTCAAAACAAAGTCTGGATTTTTGAGTTACAGAAACAATAGATTAATTCTACTAAATAAAGTTGGTTATTTTATATCTTATGTTATAATATGTTAGATAAATGTGTCTGTTAGTATTCGGAATGGGTAAAGAAATTTTATTTTAGGAAAAATTGAATTATGCTCGCTTTTTTTTGCACAAGGGAATCCGTGCGCGTTTTGCTACATCAACCTATATGGAAGTCGATAAGACCCTACGTAACAGAAGCAATGTCCAAATGAAAAATAAGTTACGGAGGGTTTTATATATAGGACTAGGTAAAGGTAAGGCAGTGGCTAGTGTAACATGTTTAATTCAAGTTCTACCCTTTGAGTCTAAAGTTACAGGAGGGAGGTAATTCTAGACAACCCTTCAAGGCACGTCTAGAGTTATGGGAGTTTTATTTTATGGATGTGTTGACACTTATTATCATTACAAACCTATCTTTATTTGTGTATTGACAGTGGTTATAAGATATGACTGTAAATATGAGGTTCACTGAAAACTGATTTATGATTAAGTATTGACTTTATGTTTTAACTTTATTGTTAAAAGTATGGTAAAAGCTCTATCAATATAATAAATTTGTATTTTCCCATCTTTGTATTAACTGTTTTACTTATTCCGTAAGTTTCAGAATATCCACAACAACAAAAAGTTGTGTTAAAGTAGGTACAGTCCATATGCACTAGTATGAAGGGCAGCATACCCAACAAATATTTATATACATGTAGTTACTAAATCTGCCTTCTTTCTAAACCAAACATTTTGCCATGAGACATTTCGGTTTTGTGTTGTAAATTACTCTGTATAATCCCTTTGACATGATAAATCTTATGGAAAGGTCTTGGTTTCTCAATAATAATGATTGTTTACTATCATTCTTTTTTTCAGTTTTTACAACAATTCAGACATTACCAGTCCAATCTACAGATATTTCAACTAAAACCATCTCAATACTCTAAAACTTTAGATGAACTATTGATATTCTTAGCCCAGGTAAGTGTGACATGCTGTAGCTTATGTTGATGCTATACAAATTATGACAATGATACAATAAATAATTTGTAAGTTTGATTAATTTAACTTTGGGAAAACTGCATGATTGGAGAGAAATTACTGAAGACTAGGTACCCTTATTTTCTGTCTGAATAAAAAGTTTTTGATTCAATGGAATTCAATTTGTGTTGAAAGAGCTGTATAAAGTATTAACTCTTATTTAAGAAATAACTTACAGTTGTCTATATTTTGTTGTCTAATAAAATATAGGCACGAGTTGTGATGCGCGTATGATTAAATCACGAGTGCTTTAGCACGAGTGATTTAATAAGCGCATCAAACGAGTGCCTATATTTTATTAGACAACAAAATATAGACAACTGTAAGTTATTTCGATTCTAACATCGTAAAATACATCCGTAGAAAAGATTTATTTACAGAACTATTTTTAACTGTCAGAAACGTCATGCTGTTGAAATCCACCCCAGTGCAAAGGCCGAAAATAGCATTTATTTACACAATTCTCACGGATAGGTGTTTCTTATTCCGAACAAAAAATATTAAAATCTTAATTATAGAATAGAAACCAAATTGTAAAAGTCAACCCTTATAAACTCGGGCGCCATTTTCGGCTTTGCGCATTTAACGTGGGGAGTAAAATTTCAACAGCCGTCACGAGCTATATTTTGTTGAATAATAAAGCATAGATGACGTCACATTAAATAAAGCATGAAAACGCACGTGCCTATGTTAGAATTTTTGTCACATGTTACGTTAGAGATGTTGACTGTGATTACTTGATGAAATACTTAATATTACTGAGATATTATTTTGTTCTACAATACATAATCATCTAGTCACCTGTTGACTATCAAAATTTATGTGGCATCAGGAGAAGAAATAAGTTTAATGATAATACCAAACCAACTTTTGCTTGCCTATTTGCCCAATGCAATAATTTATGACCTAAGACGAGGATATTATTACAATTAGTAGTCCAATGCACTGTTGTTTAATATTAATGAAAATCTGGGTTTATGAGTGTTAAGTTTAAATGTAGTTGTATGTGGCTTACTGTCTCATATCAGAAAAACCCAAGTCACAAACCAATTCATTGCATTATTATTTAATGATTGCACCTGTGCTGTATTTTTTTTAGGTTGCTCATTGTTATCCTGAAGAGATGGGAGGATATCCACAAGATTTGAGAGATTTACTACTCAGTCATTCTTCATCATTAGATAGAACTATGAGAATGGTAATATATTATGTGTTTTGTAATTTAGAAGCAAATGGTCCAGTGTTGAGATAAGTGCATAGGAATCAAAAGGTCATGAGTTTGAATCCCACCTGGGGCACAGCTAATATCCTTGAGAATCTTTTGCCTTTAACGCCATTTAGTTGTAGAGGTTGCTTTGAGTGTAATCTGCTTGAAGGAGATTTAAATGACCTGGGGTTTATACATATGGCAGCAGTCTTTTAACAAAACTTAAACTCTTTCTTTACTGAGATAATTTAAAGAATTATCTTCAAAGAGAAAGTTACATTGTCTCTGTATTGATCTTTAATTTCAAGTTGTGCATTTCTGTTATTTTGTTTAACTTTATGAATATTCATTTTCACCTGGCATTGCTTTAGTTTTGTTTAGCTTGTTATGTGTGCACAGAAATGTCACATTTGGATTTGAATTTATAGACTGTCACTAATAGGGCTCGACAAGTGGCTATATATTTTACTTACCAAAACCATTTGTTTACCAGCCATAACAAGTTCCCCTTACCAAAAAATAGGTCATCAGGGGCAATAGAACAACTTTTAATGTTAAGCTCTGCAGGCTAAGATATAGTTCCTAGACCTTTTTCATAATGAGATAGAATGTCAAGGTTATATAACTCTTGTTTTATTTTTCAGTCACTCTGTAAAGCTTTGATTTTGTTAAGAAACAAAAACCTGATACCAGCAACCAGTGTTCTAGAATTATTCTTTGAGATGTTCCGTTGTCCAGATAAACTGCTGAGAAAAACTTTGTACACTTACATTGTCAATGATATAAAATCTGTCAACTTAAATCATAAGAATGCTAAACTAAATACAGTAAGTACTTTTTACTATATATAGATATATTATCACTGCAAGTCTTCACTTTAAATTTTCTTGTGTGCTACCTGATTTATTATGTTTTAATATGAACTTAGGTGCTACCTATGGCGCGGAAAACAGACTTACATGTATTACTTAAAAATAATAAAATAAGATTGTCACTTTGGCAAAATAAAATAAAGAAAAGAAATTCGGCGCTGTGAAGGATTTATTTTGTTTGAGGGCCTATTAATTAGATAAGCTAGGGGAGATAACTGCGTAATTTATTGCATTCAGAAAAATCAGACAACATTTCATTCTTTTATGTCAGAATCATATTTCAATTCTGAAAGAAATGTATTGTACATATTTATTTATCTTATGGATAGAGATGAAGATAAAAAAGCCTCGATAAAACATTCATTTTATTTTATGAAGATAGAAATGTTTTCCTCTTTCCGTAACGTTAAGTTACGGAAACGTGCCGGTTTTATCATGAACGTCTCTTAGCGACGTCACGAACGGTGCGTTGGTAAGTATTTCCAATGTAAGTCATAAAAAATACTTTAATGAGGAAACGAACGAATAAAACGACCAAATATATTTTGAATTGTTATCTTGGAATAAGCATCGTAAAAAACACATTTGAAATTATTTTGTAAGCGGAAAAGGCCACGAGTAAGCTGCCAATATTTTTATCCAATGAAAAGCCGCCAGTTGCTTCATTTATTGATCCGAATCGTTGAACGCTTGTTGTGCAATTTTCTTTAGAGCGTCTTTAATCTTGATTAGCAGATGTTTGATTAAGCGTCTAATAAAATTGATGAAAATGGCGGCCCCCATATACTGGAGACGTTTTTCAAACTCATAGGACTATATATTTTTCATTAATTTTATCGTTTATTTCAATTGTAAAGAATTAACGTACGTCATACACGTTGTCTAAAAGCGCTCAAAGCCCTCGCGGGCCTTCGGCCCCGCTCGGGTTTTCCGCGTATTATGAAGTCCAAAATTATCAACCAGGCCAACTATATAATTATCATGATATGATTACTTTACATTATCAAATATAGATTCAAACAACTGAAAATTTATTACAAAGTAAAAAATGATAGAAACAAAATGTTAAACTACTAATCTACACTACCATGCAGTAACATTCAAAATGTTAACATGTCTCTCTTGCTTTCTCAGTGTTAAAGCTTCATTTTATGTAATTGTGTTATGTATATATTTCAGACTTTACAGAATTTCATGTACACAATGTTGAAGGACAATAATCCAATAGCTGCCAAGATGTCTTTGGTAAGTCTCATTCTTATTTTTTTGATTTTTGGTTTAAGGCCCCTAGCAAACACATTGTAAAGGTCATAGCGCTACAGTCCATCAAAAGACTAAATGTCTAGATTTAGATGTTTACCAGTTACTTGGCACATCCTTTTGTTAGTTACTATCAACTGACCTACATGATTTAGTATCGTGGTAGGAGAAATAATGGCCAAAAAAATAAATTTCATGACCAAGCTTCATATCAAACCTATGATCCCTGGATCAGTAGACTTGTGTGCTACTGACTAAGCTAGTCTGGGGGCTTAAAAAAGTACAATTCCATCATTTGAATATTTTCAGGTAGTCTTATTGTTATGCATCTGGGTCCAGTGTAAACTGATTATTGACATAAAAGATGAATAGTATCTGTGTTATTTAGAGGTTAATACATGACAGAGGAGGGCATAATGGCTTCAGTGAGAGCATCAGTGTCATTTTTTGCGTGCAATTTCATACAGCAGTCCAATTATGCACAATTACTACCTTAGACATGGCAGGAAAGAACAAAATTAGTCTCTTGACTTTTTTGCCACCAAAATGCTTAAAATATGTTACTTTTTTTGCAATTATATGTGTTATTATTACAGGATGTGATGATAGATTTATATAACAGAAATATTTGGAGAGATACTAAAACTGTTAATGTTGTAACAACTGCTTGTTTCTCAAAGATAACAAAGGTAGACACTTAGTTTCTAGCTTAAGTATTTAAATATACATAGATATCAGTAAAAATACTACTAGTAGAACAACAATGCACAATGATAAAAAAACTACATAACTATTAGATTTATGCTTAACACAAAGGTCAGCGAAGCATCTGTATTTTTATATCCCCGCTTCGAAGAAGAGGGGGGTATACTGTTTTACCCTTGTCCGTCCGTCCGTTACAAAATTTCTGTCGCAGTTTTCTCAGCAACTATAACATGCAGCAGCCTAATACTTTGCATATTGCTTCATCCCATAGTCCCATGTGGTGTAAAGCTATTTCATGCTCCTTGCTCGTCTACTTCCTGTTTGTCGCATATTTTTAGATTTCGTTAAATGAAAGTTACATTATGATAGTCATATTTCTCACTGCGGGGGTATCACTAGTGAGCATTAGCTCACAGATTTACTTGTTAATTGAGAAAATTTGATTCATGCTACTTAAAAATGGTTTACAGTTTAAAAAATATACTCAAAGACGTGTATTACATGTATTTTGATATTTCAGGGGGTCTGCCTCTCCTCGCTAGATCCACCTATGAGTATAATCTATAACTAACAAAATACTGTTTATCTGTTACTGCTGATAAGCATGCAAAACAAATTATATCCTATAGTTCTTTTCTCCACATTTTCATTTCTATGATGAGAGTTAAAAGTTACCTTCAAACCAAGTGGAAAAACAATGGATTGACGTTCTCAATATGAATTATTATTTCATTTTCAATGATTAATATTGATGTGTTGTATAATTATTATTACTATTTCAGATACTTGTGGCAGCATTACAATTTTTCTTAGGTACACATGAGGAAAGAGAAAATAAAGACAGTGATAGTGAAGATGAGGTATATATATCGGTGATTTATATTGATGACATTAAATGTGTGTACCACTATTGATGTAAAATGATTTTGTGACTTTTATGTTAACTAAACAAAATCTGTGTTGATTGTGAGCTTGAAATTAGCCTACAAAATTATTTTTGTTGTATGCTAAAGGTGTTGCTGTCATTTGAAAGAGCAATTCTTAAGCTATACACTAGTATGTAAAAAGTCTGTGAAATAGAATAATTTATTATGGAGAAATTGGCCTCTAATTAGGTTGGGTAAAAACTACTTTTTTCGTAATATACCTTTATATAATACATACAGGAATTTTGACTCGGATCTGTGCTGGTCTCCTATGATCAAGTCTATAGACAGTCATTGAGAAGAGAGGGTATTGTGTAAATAAGCATTGTTGTCCATGCATATCGAAGCAACTCAAAAATGACTAAACCTGTTATTGCTGATAAGCAATCATGAGCTGATAAGCTGATCATGCAAAACAATGAAAAGTCAACTGAACTTGTGTATGGAAGCAGATTTTAAATCACACTTTTTAATTTTTTTACCGTCTCATCTGAAACATCTAGACTAAAAGTATGTGTATCCATACTGCATTATTTATCTATCATACTAATGGTGTTTTAATTATTATTACAGAATGAAACAAAAAGTCAAACAGCACTTTTAACTGGACATAGAGTTGGCAAGAAGACAAAGAAAAGACAAAAGAAACTTGATAGAGCTTTACAAAATCTTAAAGTAAGTATTTAATGTTGTGGTAGTTTTGGAATATAGCCTTTATGAGACTTACTTGATTTCTACTAGTTTTGTCTTATGATATGAACTTATTTATTTGAATTTGAAATAGTTTATCAACTCCTACATTGTAATTGAATTCAATGAGGCTGGTTCTGTTCTGGTCAATTATCATTTATCAATACTCACTTCCCTTCCATATGGCAACTTCTCTCTATAGGTCTTGTTGTGGTAGTGCTGCTATTGCATTATTGATCAATACTTTATATAATATCTATTATATTACAGAGAAACAAGAAAAACAAGAAAAAAGGAGAAGTCTTCAATTTCTCTGCCTTACATTTAATACATGATCCACAAGGTATGTTTTATTGGATTGTCCGGAGTATACATTTACTCTACTATATACCTTTGCTCTAAACTTTGTGTTGGTTGATGTTTCTCGATGAAAATCAAATAAATGTACTTAAGTTGATTGAACTACTGGTTGAGGAGTTGTGTACATAGTTTAGAATTTCTAGTTTATGTTTATTTTCATTTATTTTATTAGGATGACAAACACGACTTATTTTAATTGCTGATGCATTACATACAGTTGTATTTTTTATTCTGAATTATTTATGTAAGGCATTTTGTACCATGATAATTTAGAAAAAGCTTGTAATTATTATGTATTTAATTTGCTGTTTCAATGCAAAATTAGACTTACTTTACGTAAATAATTAAGTATGTAAACTAGCTTTGCATTGACTCATTAAATTGTGAGCTACAAGTCATCTGCACTCCTCAATATACTGATATTGTTGCTGAAATAAATATCTGGAAACTTGCAACTTAGTTCTGATTCACATCTGTGTTGAGGTACCACTGATCTACGTAATTATGGTGTTTGATTGAACCTGAAGCTAGTGAAACCAGTTTTTCTTATTCAAAAAAGAAAGGATGGGTTACTGACCACTAAATTTATCTAAGCGATTTTGTGGCCTTTTAAACAATGAAAAGTAAGTGAGAAATCCTTGGAGTACATGAGTTGACACCTAGTTACATTTTAGTTAATTTTTATACCCCCGCTTCGAAGAAGAGGGGGGTATACTGTTTTACCCTTGTCCGTCCGTGCGTCCGTCCGTTACGAAATTTCCGTCGCAGTTTTCTCAGCAACTATATTATGCAGCAGCCTAATACTTTGCATATTGCTTCATCCCATAGTCCCATGTGGTGTAAAGCGATTTCATCCTCCTTGCTCATCTACTTCCTGTTTGTCGCATATTTTTAGATTTTGGCGGGGGTATCACTAGTGAGCATTAGCTCACAGATTTACTTGTTTTTCATTTATAACTAGGATTTTGTGAGAAAGTATTCAGACAGTTAGAATCTACTACAGAAAGGTTTGAAGTTAAATTAATGATGGTAGATTTAGTATCAAGATTGATAGGTGTACATCAGGTAATTTTGTTTTTATACATTTCCCCCTTAATCCAATTGATCTGGCATATAATAATGGACCTGAGAAAATAAATGCTTACAAGCTTACGTAGACTTTCAATCTGGCTTAGTGTCTGATTCGCAGAGCTGTGACAGGTCTTACCCATCCATGAAAATTTGACAACTGTGTTGATATCTTCCTAAAAGTTAAAGTTATCTACTTCTTGTATTGAGTAATTGTGGCCAAGTGGTAAGACAGTAAAGTAGTAATCATCAGTAGCCAGTTCTGTGTTGGTTTGAACATGGCCAAAAGGAACTTTGTTGTTCTTTTGAGAACAGAACTTGATTCTACCAACCCATTAAGTCTGAACCAGAAATAAGACTCTTGATTGATTTAAAACAGTGTTAGGCATTTGACCTTCTGTAAAAAAAGACAATTGATTTTAATGGAAGTCATTCACACTGTTGGTCCTTTTACGTGTTAGTTGTTATTAATGTATCTGTGATGTTGTTAATGTTTATATTGCATTTTTTACAGCTGATGTTGTTTAACTTCTATCCATATGTACAAAGATTTTTACAGCCACATCAAAGAGGTAAACCAAAATAATGGTTGTTCTTAATTAAAAATTTATATCAAAGATAACATCATCATTTTCAGAATCTAAAAATCTACCCTATTGATTTAGATTTTGTGTTTACTTAAGTTGTCCATTGTAACTGAGGCCAAACCATACTGATATATATTTTTTAAAAATAGAAGGAAACATAATCCAAAGCGGTTTTATCCAAATAGTTTCTAAATAATCAAGGGAGTTAACATTTTAATAATGGCATCATGTTACTTAGATACATTGCCATCATATAATGGGTTTAGCAGAAAACAATCTTAACTCACTATTTTCTTGTATTGATTTACAATCATTTTCCACTAAACCTGTGATATGCAGATGCACAAAATACGAGGGTTGTCCCAAAAAAAGTGGGATAACATTTGTTATTCTTAAAATAATTAGCGTACGTTAATACAAATTTAACACGTTATAAAATGAAGCGTTAGCTACTCAGTGGTAAAATTTGACGTGTGTATCTCCAAAATTAACAAAGATATGCAGAAAATAAGCTTACTAGTGAGTGTGGGTCGGCGCACGATAACGTGACGTCATTATTTTTAAACTTCATGTTGACCCGTAAGTGTCTATTTAAAAAGTTTTTCGAAGCTAAAACACGTCTTTTCATCTCATCTTTAGTCAAAAGTCAAGGCACCCACCCTGCACACACACGACTCATCTGTAGATGTTCCACAATTAAGCGCTGAATAGCCGATTTACTCATTCCTGTCTTTTCTGAAAGTTCTTAAACTCTTTTCAATTTTTCTTCGGCCTTACACTTCTTGGGTTGTCCCCTATTTTCTGCCAATGTAAGCTCTGACCCTTAAGAAAAATGTTTGTGCCACTTTAATACGAGTGCGCAAGACGCACTCTTGAAGCATTCTGTAGATTCCATTTCTTTTTTTGTTTGTGTCGGTGCCATTCCTCGACACAGTATTTTATGACGGCTTTTTGTGCCGCAGATTTCACCAAAGTCGCTATTTTAAAAGTAGTTGCTATCAATATTTAGTAACAACGTCAACATTTATGACGTCAGCTACATAAAAACACCAATATTTTAGAGCCGTTTCATACGTTACACATAGATGTATTTTATATTTCGTTATTTTTGCAATAACCTGGCCATATATTGCTCATACGGATGTTGGTCATGATATAAAATGTATGCAGAACAGTGTTAAAATGTTGAAAATACATACTGTGTAATTTTTGTATCGATCAAACGTCGCATTTGCAAGTTATTTAAAAAGTCCCACTTTTTCTGGGACAACCCTCGTATAATGTCATAAACAAATGTTTGTCTACTATAAGTTGATAGTTGTAATTTTGTATTTACATTACAGAAGTTACAAGACTTCTACTGTTTGCTGCACAAGCCAGTCATGATCTTGTTCCACCTGAGGTTTGTTTAAATTTCTTGTTACTTACTTTAGTTGTGTTTACTTTCATATTTTATAGTGATATTAGTTAATTTTATTTAATTGTCAGTGATGCATACATTAGCCTTGCTGATATAAATGCTCAATTATTGATAGTAAGAACTGAAATACTGTTGTGAGTTTTTTTAATCAGCAGGGGTTATTGTATGTGCTAGTTGAACTATGATAGGTATAAAAATGTTCTGGACAACCACTCTTCAAATCAAAGATTAAGTCAGTGGGAGTGGCATCTCTCTTTCTCTTAATACCTATTTCACTAACTCTTTTTTTCATGAAATATTAAAGAATTTGCTCCAGACTTGGAGTCTCGACTTCTCTTTTAATTGCCTTGTATGGGAGTAAATAATTGTATGGTAAATGTCCAGTTATGACTTTGACAGCTATTAAAATCTAAGTTGATCATTATTATTGAAATTAAAGTCGAATGTAATGATTTCATTATGTATATTATTTTCAAATGTTTCTTTTCCGTACAATTTCAGTATATAGATAGTGTATTAAAAACGATTGCCAATAATTTTATAACAGAAAGAAATTCAAGTGAAGTTATGGCTGTTGGGTAGGTGTATTGATTTATATGGTTAAAAAAATCTGATTTATCTTGTTATATATATTTGTTAAAGCGTATAAAAGCTATGTCTGATGATACATTGTTTGACAAGATAATTATTTGTATAATGAAAAGATTTATTTCACATAACCTTAATCCAGACAAACAAAATTTAATACCCTCTGACTTTACTTCACTTACCTATAAACTTATAGCAATAATTACATACATTGTCAAACTAATACTTTAAGTTAACATTATTTAATTCATACACTATGGTCATTAGAAGCCCATAGCATGGGCGGGCATAGTTTCATTGAGTTTCGTCACAAAATAATTGATAAGGCCATTCTGCCTCCTACCACTGATTCTAAATCATTGAGGGCAGTTGTCAGGCAATGACAGCAGTGTTCGTCTAGTAATGGTTAACAGATAAATCCAGAGATTTACCCTTTCCAGGAATGTTGAGTAGGTTGACTGGTGACCATGATATGACCTGTACAATGTGCAGTGTTAAACCCAATAAAATCAATTAATATTCCAAATCCACTGTTTGTCAGATTAAAGCCAGAACTTTAGAAGGGAAGTTTGTTAAAATTGGTGTATTAGAACTGTGTTAAGTATTACTATGATTTATAATTTCAGATTAAATGCTGTTAAAGAGATATGTTTAAGATGCCCACTAGGTATCTCAGACGATTTATTACAAGATTTAACACAATATAAAAATCATAGAGATAAATGTAAGTATTTATTTGATATAAACAATGTTAGATGACCATCTTCTTTGCATAGTTGTAAAAGTAAATTTAATCAATTTGAACATTGTGCCATTTTTGTGAAGCGCTCTTGGCTAGCTCAGTCAGTATCAAACAAGTTACTGATTGAGGGGTTGTGGGCTCCATTCTCTGGTGGGTTTACTTTTGATGTGTTCGGTCATAAAATTACTTCTAAATAATGTGGAGCAGTTGTCTGTCACTGATAGAAGTATGCACCTAGGGTGCGTTGCCTAAGTAAATCGCTAGGTATCGCTACGAAGCAAAATACTAGGAAACGGCTTGCTACAAGATATCACTTCATTTCGCTACGTAGCGAAAGCTAGCGAAAAAATTCTTCGCTACCCGAAAGCGCTTTAACAAATCAAAAAAGCTGCCTCCACAATAATGTGACTTCCTGTTTGCCGACAATTTGGTTTTTATGTTTGACTGACCATAGATAAATTGAAATTATTTGATATTTGTAAATGTTCAAATAAACATATGTTTTTGCAGTGATTTTATACTTGTTAAAGCCTTATTTAGTTTGAAATCGCCCCGAAAACGTGCAATTGCAATAAGCGCAAAAGTTTTACTCGGCAAAGGCCGCCATCTTGGTTTGTGACGTTAATAGCTAGCCGTTTCCTAAGATGAATCGCTACAAAAAAGCGTTTTTTCATAGCGATACGTAGCAAAAATCGTTAGGCAACGCGCGCCTAGTGACAGGTTTACAGCTGAATCCTATATTTTCCAGGAACAGTGAGTTTGTTGACTGACTGCTCTGATATAACCTATACTATGACAAAACAAAACAAACAAACAAAAAACATGTCTATGAATCTGCCTGTTAGTTCTTAGTAATAGAATTTGGTCTTCAGACCTTCTGTGATCATTTCGTGTGATGAATTTATGATGATTTTTGTCATAAGTTATTTTCTTGTGGTATCTTTGTTACTCACTGTACACAATCATGTTTGTTGTATGTTTTCCTATTTTCAGCTGTAATGATGGCTTCTAGAGCTCTGATACAACTTTATCGTAGAATTAATCCTGAAATACTCCTTAAAAAAGATAAGGTAAGATGATATACATAAAACTGTCTACAGCAATATAATACATGTGTATGTCCTATACAATTATAATTTATATGTATGTTTGATATTGTATATACATGTACCAGAGTCATTCATATCGAATACAATGCTTGGAATGTTACATTTTAAAAACAGGTATACTCCAACTGTATACCTTGTGACTCAGTTACACCATTCATGGATTCTTGTTTTTGTAAATGTAAAACAACCCAACTTGCAATGACAATGGCTATTTTAACGCATGCTCTTCATTGCCATCATGAATTCAATAAATTATTGAAATTTATTAAAGGGTTTGATTTAATGTTTTATTGTAATTTATATTTAATAATCAATATTTTATCTATTAAAATCTTCAATTTTGAAGATATTCGCAAACTACTTTTTTGTGAATGGCATTAGTTGAATGTAAAAGACAAAAATATTTTAAGAAGTTAACCCTGGATTATAGTTGTCAAATATCACGCACCTGTTATATGTGTTTTATTATTCCATCTATTTTATACTGTAATTTTAAGTGTTCCATTTATTGGTATTGTTATTTTTTGTTTTCAGGGTAAACCAACAGAGGCATCAAAAACTTTAAAAGTTTTACAATATGGAGAAAAAGATACAAGAACATATTTACCTGGTTAGTAATATTTATTATAGTTTTATAGATCCAAAACTGCCCTTTTCTCATTGCAATGCCTGTTGCCTCCCTTCCCTTTTTTGTTTCCCCATTGCCTTATTTCTCTCCTTTATTCACTAGAACTTGGGAAAAAAACTGCTCTGTGTGCACTACATGTATCTTGAATAAAACTGCTGTAAATTATGAAAGGAGGAGTATAGTTTTTATTAGTTTAAAGTTCTTTCCTACTTTATATATAGCATTTTTGTCTACATCATCTATAACTCAGTTGAAAAATGGTGTAAAACTATCAAATTCAACTTGTCTATTGTTCATTTTTCGACATGGTTCTTCCTTATATTTCTTGTTGAAAATTAAAACATTTTGGGAAAGCTATTCTTTGCTTGGGCTGGTGACTTTAATACCTGAATTGACAGAAAACAAGATAGAAATTCTTTTCCCTTGATTTTTTGTACAATGACTGGTGCCTTGTATACTTAATTAATGAAGATGTATTTTTTACATCAAATCAGTTGTGTAAAAATATCACTACCAAGAGATACGTAGTTATTTCATATGTTTTGTTAGCTGAATAAAGTTTGTTTCTTCTCAACTCTCAAAACATGAATAATTGCATTGTGACTTTGTGTTCTTTGTCTAACACTCCTGATATTGTGATAGTATGTATTCAATCAAAGTGAAATTTTTCAAACATTGACAGTTTTAAAAAAATGGACTAAACATTTTGAACTCTGGCATTTTCGAAGCCGGTAACCTTGGTTTAGCTGCCTTGAAGCAAAGCTGTTGCATAGAACTTGGGGAACACAAAAAGTGCTTTTTTGCAAGCGTTAGGTACAACATCTAGCAATACCCTTATGTATCCGGCTTCTTATATTATGACAGGTACTGAGGCATTAACTGAAACTGGTGATGATAATGATGAAGATAATAAAGATAATGATGGCTGGGAGTCATGTAGTGATGATGGTGATGATGATGATGATGATGATGGAGAGTGGGTAGATGTTCATCATTCGTCAGATGAAGAGGAGGTAAATCAATTATGATGTTAAAAAGTAAAACTATTGAATCGATCCTGATGTAGGGTTCAGTGACTAGGCAACCATTTTTTTTTTCACTCATTTATTTTCCAAAATGTATGGTCAATATTCAGTTCACAGGAAAATAAGTTGTCTGATTGTGATTGACAACCTATGCTTGGGTTTAGGCACCTTGTTACTGCTAGTAAACGCTTGGTTCGGGCAATTAAAATAAAAGTCTGATTAGCCAGCCTACAACCCACTTAAAGCATTAATCTTGAGCCCTGTAATTGTTTGTAATGTTACCATCTATTTCCTTAGAAGTTGTTAAACAGCAAGGAAATGAATATTATTTGAAATCTAATTATACCCCCCCTCCCTCAAAAAAGTTGTGAAGTGTATATAGGAGTCAGCTTGTTGGTCAGTTGGTCGGTCAGTAAGTTGGCCAGTCAGTCTGTAGCTTTTACTTTTGTACTCAATTTCTTAGCTCCTACTTAATAGATTCATTCAAACTTCACACATGTACACAAAAATGTACCAGATATCAGGCAGACCTGTGCATATTCTATTTTGCTGACAGTCCATTATTATTCTGCTGAGTTATGGCCCTTTGATAAAAAATCTTGTCTTCTCATTTTCTCAGCACCCAATTTCTTGATAAACACCCTTGGGGTATTTTATCACATTTAGTGATAGGTCTAGTTTATTTGTAGGTTGATACATCACTAGTACCAGAGACAAAAGAGGAGAGAGAACAGAAAGCTATGACTGTTTCTACCTCCCGTATTCTAACTCAAGAAGAGTTTAAGAAGTTACAGCAACTTGAAGCTGTAAGACAGACAGAAGGAATGACTTCTGGTGCTAAGAAAAGAAAGAGACCAACAGAAGAGGAGGAGGAAGACAGGTAGATTATTTATGTTTTATAGTAATATTACCAGTCTACTAAATAAACAGGGATTTCTCATAGAGTGGTGTCCCTTGAATAAGTAGAATGACATTACTTTACAACTTTATGTTATGTACAAGGACTTTCAAAGTACAGAATTATTAGTTTGGGAATGAAGTATCTTTTTACTTATTACTTTTTCATATTTTACATATACTTAATTATTTTTATTTCAAATAAACTGGTATGTATGCATTGTCAGACAATAGCTTATCAAAGCTAATGTTATTCGATTTTCTTGTAATATTCCAACTTGAAATAAATTTTTGTATCTTGTATCTTTTTTTCGTATGTATCTTTATTCATTTGTAGTAGAGTGGGAGTTAATGAATGGTCACAGCATTTGACTGGTAATCATTTGATAGCTGGCTCTACCTTGGTTCAAATCTCATTCAAAACCTACCTTGTTGTTTCTTTGAGCAAGAAATTTAAATCTATACTTGCTTATCACTGGATGACCTAATGGTAAGTTCTGATGATAGACAAGGGTCCAGGAAAGTCTGTACACTGCACGCTGTAAAATGGTCATAATTTGACTCCATGTTAATCCCATTGAAAATAAAACAATAATACATAAAAATAAGTTCTGAATTTTTATGATATCTTTAGAGAGTATCATATATATATTATATAATATATAATTATATTATAATTATGTATATGTAAATATAATATTTTTTTATTTATTTCAGAGGTGAATTATTAAAGTTGTCTATGATAGAGAATGTCTATAAGAAGAGAGCTCATGATAAAGATTCTAGATTAGCTACGGTTATGGTAAGTATTTAGAAGAGTCCACTAACAATTGGTTTCATGACTTTTATGAACATTGACTATGGCCAAGGCTCAGTTGTAGAGACTGTAGGTAAACCTCAAGACCCAAGTTTGATTTCGGGATGCAGCTGGTTATGACCTTCCATGAAAATGTTATATTTAATATTGACTTTTCTGAGATGGAGAAATTATGTCAGCTTCTTGTGGGAGGATAAGCTAGTACTGGTGAAGAGAGTGTAGAAAAGGTGGTTAGTTGAGTCTGCCAGAAAACATAACTTGATTAGATAGACAGTTCACATAAAATATAAAGCACTAAAAAGTATGTACACTGTTAGAATAAGGCTGGGAGAAGAAGATATTAGGATATTTTGTAATTGATGTGTACATGCTCATTGTAAAAACAATAATGTAATGTATGGTGCTTTTTGATGCATTTCAAGATTTGGTCAGTCATCCTACTTGAGTCCTTAGATATCTTGACCCAAGCCAGTGTTAACCCATTTCTAAGCACATACCCTCATCAGTGAGTAACAACTGCCCTACTTATCAGTCTTATGACACTAATAAGGCAAGAGAATGGCAGTTGAAATTATTTTATTAACAGACTCCAGGGAGGCAAGATACATAACTTAAATTTCTAATTTTTTCAGGAAGGTAGAGAGGATCGTCCCAAGTATACACATGGACCTAGAAAGATGAATCCTCATGCTAGTACAACAAATAGAGACAAAGAACGAAGTAAAAACTACACTATGATAAAACATAAAGTTATGAACAGAAAGAAGAAACGATCCTTCAGAGATAAACAGGTACATTTGATTAATTTTGTCAGGATGAAGTTCAGAAACATTTTTAGGCCTGGAATTCAGGATTTTCAGATTTACAAGGGTATTTAACTTTCACCTAGGAACACATGTTTATTATAATTGGGTAGGAAATATAAATGCTATCAGAGGCGTCCCTTAATTTAATGTTATGAATAGTCATGCCCCTAGTACATTTGCTAACCATTTACAGAACACAAGTTAGCTCATATTTTATTCTGTACTGAATTGTAAATAAATTGTAGTAAGAATATCAATAAATAATATTGCATGATGGCAGTGACTGAATGGCTTTGGATAGCTAGCCTCATGTTGATTTGAATACCATACAAAATACATGGAGTTGTTTCCTTGAGCAAGAAACTTTATCCTTTATCTAGCTGTGGAACAAGGAAGAGAAGATAAGCATTATTTATCTAAATTGTAAAACTTAGCCAGTTTACCAAGACAAACGCTATCTAGCACTTTGTCCGCTTGTATCCTTATTAAACCTACCATAATGAGTGTGATATCAAATCAGGGGTACCAGGGGGCAAAGTGCTTGCTTGGGATATGCTTAGGAAACTGGCAACTTGTTTTGTAATTGAGCTACAGCAGTTTATATACTAAATAATTAAATATATATATTGTTTTATTTTATTTTATTCTATATTTCAGATTGCTTTGAGAAATAGTTTGTTGAAGAGACAGAAAACTAAATATTAATGTATAGTTTGTTTTGCTTTTAAATATTTGTTTGGATTGAATTTATAAAATAAGAACAATAAAATGTACCACTAGAATGTATTTTGTGTTTTCAGTAACATTTATTTGTATATTCCTCAAAGGAATAAGTTTTAGAGCTGCAGCATATTAGATATCCTAGATTTAAGACCCAGTATCAAATCATTCTGAATAACACAATAATAGCTTCATGTACACCATCGTACAAAGTCACACTTTACTATTCTGTGAAACTATTCAAGAACCAGTCAGATTAAATTTGGGGGGGTCATCATATTGTATAGGTCATATAATGGTGGTCAGTCAACCTACTAACTGTTTCTGGAAAGGCTAAATCTCTTGATTAAGCTGTTTATCAACTACTAGGGGCATACTTTTGTCAGTGAATTTTATGTACATAATGGCTGGAGTTGAATGGAATACAATAACACATTAGAAAGCTAGGTATTTCTACTAAAATTATTAGACATTTCTGTGTTGGTATATGTTCAAATACTAACTATAACAAATGATTATTTTGAGATTTTTCCTAGCTTGTACCATTGGTCATTAACAACTAATTCTATGAAATCAAACTGTAATTATAATGATATAGAATCTCGTACCCAAGGGGGTGCGGGTTCAAATCCCACCAGGGGAGGTTATACCCTTCCTTGAATATTAGACAATAATGTCGATTTTCCTCAATTGATTAGATAATATGTAGAAGTTTCCGGCCTTGTGGAAGGGTAGGTGAGTACTGGTTATAGACAATGGTCCAGAAAATCTAGGTTAGGTATGCTGGATATAATGATATAGATAATGAATTTACTTGGTGTACTTCCTCATTTGAACTTGTCTCTAAAATTGAGCTCCTTGGCATCATCAATACGATCAACAGAAACATTTCACTCATGAGTGATTTTGTAATAAAAACCCACAATTTTCATAAAGCAAAATAAATTCATGAATACAACATGCATGTTTATTCCACATTTTTACCCCCAGATTTCTCTTTTCAGACAGATAATTGAATGCCATCAAATATCTCCTAAAATATATAAAATAGAAAACTACATCTATATTTCGGCAGAAGTTGTAATGGTCAGTAATGCCACGCCCTCATGCTATCTAGCTAACCAATGGAATATCTTGATGCATGCATGTTGTAGTATAGTATGAATGTTCTGAGTATTATAGTCATCTTACTGTTAGAGTTCTAGAATAAAGGTTATACTATTAAACATCCCTTTTGGGTCTGTTATTATATACAATCCCTATTCAGGGTCGGATAAGTTCTAAGAACATTACATTGGCGACGAGGATACACTTAATCAGTGATTTATCAGTTTGACAATTTCCAAGGGGAATCTGACAATTATTCAAGAAGTTAAACATTTATCTGGATTTAATTTAATTGTAAAGTATGGCTAGTTTAACTCCGTTTCCAAAATTTGATGTGTACTCAGAAGAAAACTCGCTAGGAGTTAGGTGGAACAAATATGTGTCAAAATTAGAGAATTTATTCGTTGGACTTAACATTGATGCTAGAAAAAGGAAAAAAGCATTATTGTTGCATTATGCGGGTGATGAAGTTTTTGATATTTATCAAACTTTGAACCTGGAGGACAATGACTCAAATTATGATGAAGTCAAGGATGCTTTAACACGGTACTTCAATCCAAGGAAAAATAAAGAGTTTGAAAGGTACGAGTTTAGAAACTTAAATCAACAACCAAATGAATCAATTGATCAGTTTGCGACACGACTTCGCCAGAAAGCAAATAATTGTGAATTGTTAGACAAAGAAGGAGAGATCAAAAGTCAAATTATTCAAGGCTGTACATCTAAGACACTTAGAATGAAATGTCTCCAGGAAGACAAGCAACTTAATGAATTGTTAACATTAGCTCGAACCATGGAGATCTCTGAAAAGCAGGCCAACATTATGGAGAATCATGACTCAACCCAAGTTGATAGGATTAAACCAAAGTCAAGAAATCCAAAGTCTAGATCACATAAGCCAGTACGGATGTCAGCAACCAACAGATCATGCAGAAATTGTGGAAAGAACTACCCACATCAAGACAAATGTCCAGCTTTAGGAGCAACATGCAACTACTGCCATAAGAAGAATCACTTTATTGCAGTTTGTCGGAAAAGAAACCGTGCAAACAAATACCAGGGTCAACGGGTAAATGAAATAGAGGAAAGTGACAGTGAATCAAGTGAAAATGATCAAAATTCAGAAAATGCAATTACTTTCGGAATGTCAGAAATTATAAAATCTGTGGGAGATAAAGTGCCAAAAGTAACAGTATCTATTAATGGTGTATCTTCAAAAGTTCTTGTGGACACTGGAAGTTCAATTAACATAATCAGTGAATCTTTAATTAAGAAAATGGTTCCAGAACCTAAAGCAAACAAGTCACCAATCAAGGCATATGCGTTTGGACAGAAGAAACCCTTAACCATGAAATGTAAGTACACCTTACCAGTAGAATCGAAATCAAAAATTATCATTGCTGATTTTCATGTCGTTGCCGGAGCATCGGAAACATTATTAAGCTATAAAACTGCAGTGGATCTAGGCATCGTTCCTGTAATCAACTCTGTGCAACCTGACAAATACAAGGAATTGTCTGAGAAGTACAAATCAGTATTCACGGGTCTCGGTAAACTCAAAGACTGTCAAGTAAAATTCCACATTGACGAATCCGTTATACCTACAGCGCAACAGCCGAGAAGAATACCGTTTCATCTAAGAGATCAGGTCAATCAGGAATTAAAGCGACTCGAACAACTCGATGTAATAGAAAAAGTCGAAGGTCCGACACCATGGGTCTCAAACATGGTCATAGCTCCGAAACCCAAAACAGAGAATGAAATCAGGATATGTGTTGATATGAGAAAAGCCAATCAAGCGCTCAAGCCAGAACATTATGTAACACCAACTATTGATGATATCATACATGAGTTAAATGGATCAACTGTATTTTCGAAAGTAGATTTGTATAAAGGCTACCATCAATTAGAACTGCACGAAAAATCGAGGAATATCACGGCCTTTAACGGTCCAGACTCTCTGTGGAGGTATAAACGTTTAAACATGGGTGTCAGTGTAGCCCCATCCATTTTCCAAAGGGAAATAAGACAAATCGTACAAGGACTTAAAATGACATTAAATGTAAGTGATGATATCATAGTGCACGGCAAATCTCGTGAAGAGCATGACGAAAATCTCGAAAATCTACTGAAAACACTTCAGGAAAAACATCTTACAGTGAATGAAGCTAAATGTGAGTTTGGAAAAAGTAAGCTCACGTTTTACGGCTATGTGTTTTCAGCTGCAGGAATATCACCGTGCCCCGATAAAATTAAGGCTATCAACAATATGGAAAAACCCCAAAATCAGTCAGAAATAAAAAGTTTTTTAGGACTTACTAACTACGTGTCACGCTTCATTGATGATTACTCTACAATAACTGAACCTCTCAGACGTCTGCTAAAGAAAAACACTCAATTTCAATGGTCAAATGAACAAGAAATCTCATTTAATCAGCTCAAAACCTCATTAGTCAGTGACCAAGTAATGACATTCTTTGACCCATTAAAACACTCAGAATTATGGGTTGATGCAAGTCCTGTGGGAGTATCAGGCATTTTAATCCAGAATAACAAAATTGTATCTTACGGAAGTAGAGCGTTAACACCAGTAGAACAACGCTACAGTCAAACAGAGAGAGAAATGCTCGCTTGTGTCTGGGGATGTGAACATTTTCATATATATCTGTACGGTAAACCATTCAGTTTAATCACGGATTGTAAACCACTGTTGTCTGTGTTTACCAACACAAAGCAAATACAGTCAGCACGTCTTGAAAGATGGCGTTTGAGGTTAACTGGATATTACTTTAAAGTGAAGCACCATCCTGGGAAATTTATGATATCAGATTACTGCTCTAGACATCCAATAAATGGTCGTAGCAATGAAAACATTGCCGAGGAATATGTGAAATTTATTGCTCGTTTATCAGTGCCAAACTCATTAAGCCTGTCCGACATCGCAGCAGCTTCACAGAAGGATTGTATTATCACATGTGTTATGGACGCAGTACAAAACAACACATGGACAAAACAAACTTGTTGTAAAAATGACAGTTATAGTTTGTATCAACAGTTATCCGATGAACTTACAGTTGTAACCGAAAATGACGGACGTATTTTATTACGTGGAACAAAACTCTGTATCCCTGAAAGTCTCCAGAGACAGATTGTCAATCTAGCTCATTTAAATGGACATCAAGGCATTAACAGATGCAAAGCATTACTACGAGAAACCTGCTGGTTCCCGTTCATGGACCGACTAGTTGAGCAAGTTTGTAAAAGCTGTATTCCATGTATGTCAGTCTCACCAAAATCAACGCCGGATCCTATCAAACCAAGTCCGTTACCAAAACAACCATGGGATGAAATTTCTATTGACTTCTGTGGTCCATTTCCGACTGGGGAATATTTTATGGTTCTCATATGTGACTATAGTAGATATCCTGTCGTTGAAAAGCTTAACTCGTTATCTGCACAAACTGTTATACCACACATTGAAAGATTGTTTTCACTGTTCTCAATTCCAAGTATCGTTAGAACAGACAACGGTACACCTTTCAATAGCCACTTATTTACTGATTTTGCAAAAAGTTATGGATTTACGCACCGGAAAATAACACCGCTTCACCCAATGGCAAATGGTATAGCCGAAGCTTTTATGAAACCACTAGTTAAAGAAATGAAAACTACATCAGCTTCTGGAGAAAACTTCAAATCAAATTTATCTGGATTTCTTATGAATTATAGAAGTACGCCACACCCTAGCACTGGCGTGTCACCTTTTGAACTGATGTTCAACAGAAAAATGAAGACAAAACTGCCACAATATACTGTACCAAAGAATGACAAAACCATCAGAAGAAAGGATCAAGAAGCAAAGGAGAAAAACAAATTGTATGCTGATAATCGAAGAAAATCAAGACCTTGTTCGTTGAAATCAGGTGACAAAGTATTAGTGAAACAAAAGGTACACAATAAGCTAGATACACCTTTTAGTCAGACACCTGGGACAGTTATAAATCGGAAAGGTTCGATGATAACAGTTAAATATCAAGATAGAAATATTACCAGAGATGCTTCTCATTTCAAATTAGTGCCTAACCAAACAAACAACTCGCAAGATAAACAAACTCAACAAAATGCTAATAAAGAACAAATGATACGACGAAGCAAAAGACAACATCGTGTGCCAGCCCGTTACATGGATTAATCACCATAACTAAGTGTGTGAGTGCCCGCATTAAAAGACTATTCAACAGAGTTCCGAGATTATTATCTGTGAAATTTGCAGGTCACAATAAAACCTGTATCAAGTTAGAATAAATTGTTTCTTTGTATTAAAAGTGTTTCAAGCACAGGTCATAATAACACCTGTTCTGTACTAAATAAATAGTGTCAGTTTCATGCTAGATTAAATTAATGGTTTAAAGTGTTCTCAAAATTGTTTCTATCAATCTAATTTCTTCAAACCAGACGAATTTTCTGACATTTGTAGATTGTAAATCTTTACTGCCACACACGTGCATGACTTAATCTTCTTGCAAAGAAAACTTTCGGACATGAATAGAGATACTAATTGACCATTTGATAAACATTAAATCAACATTTCATGCTGATTTTGCGGTCAAACTTTCAGACTAATGAACTTAAATGTGTTATCATCAACTGTAGAAAATTGAGATTTCAGAGAACTATGGACAGTTAAAATTAATTACTTGAACTGTTTGTAATATAAACCAGATGTTGCTTTTTTCCAAATTGTGGGAAGGGAAACTGGACTATAAACTGGACTATTAATGATTGTAAATAAAACCGGACTATATAGACGATTGTGAGAAATGATAATACGCTAATACATATGAACCTTGTGAATATGAACATGAATAATTTTTGCCATACATATTTTATATAATTATAATGAAATTGAGTTAATATTGTTTAAATAAAAAACATACTTTTCAGTTTTATTTCACTTCATGTTTATGCTTATGTTATTGATTCATATTTGGAAACATGGTTCCAATCCAAACATAGGAGGGATGTAATGGTCAGTAATGCCACGCCCTCATGCTATCTAGCTAACCAATGGAATATCTTGATGCATGCATGTTGTAGTATAGTATGAATGTTCTGAGTATTATAGTCATCTTACTGTTAGAGTTCTAGAATAAAGGTTATACTATTAAACATCCCTTTTGGGTCTGTTATTATATACAATCCCTATTCAGGGTCGGATAAGTTCTAAGAACATTACAGAAGTCTTTATCAAGAAATTATTTTTATGAACTCTAATCAAGTGAACACTATAGCGTTAATGTTTAAATTGTTACTCGAGTTCATGAAAATAATTTCTTGATAAAAGCTTTGGCTGAAATATCGTAGACCGAGTTTTCTATTAAATATATAATACTTGTATATTCCCTTTGAAATTATATTGGACATAATATTTCTCATAAAATAATTGAATTCTTTTCTCTTACTGTACATTTACCGAGTGGTCCTGTGCATTACGATAGTTAAGTTTTGTCCCCTGTACAAAAAATTGTATCTAGGACTATATTAGGTCATCACTGGCACCAGAGTCCTCATGCACACATATAATATTTTGTCAACCAACTCAATTAAAAATCACTCCCGTATACATTACTGCGTACGAGTTACAACTATACTTTTATTCTAATATTATATATAAGGTATAGTACATGTATGTATGCATAGAGAACTATATATAGGGACATACACATTATTTTATGATCATAAGATATGGACTCTGGTGCCAGTGTAGGTCATGTGCAAAAATTATTTGTGAATATGATTCAGAATGAACAATTACGGCTCTCAAACTAATATGGTCATTTGTTGGACGAAGAAATGCAACAGTAATTTGATACATCAACTGAGTCTTATACAAATTTCTGACTGCTGTGAGAATTCGATGAAAGACTATTGTACGTTTATTTTCAGATTCTTAAGATCATGTGACTATATATCCTGACAATGAGTTTATACCAATCGATTCACAAGCTAGAAATAAATTTAAAGAAGACTGATAATTTTTATTATATTATATTATATACAATATTAGTGTTTTTTAGATCTTATAATTTGGTGAAATAGTGTGAAGTAGTTACCAGTCTATATAATATAATGCATTAAGTCACTGTGAATGTATTCCATCTTAGACATTTGAGAAAATATGAACTGTAACACTAGCAAAACTAATGTACATGTAATATCACTCTGATATTTAGTTAGACATCATTGATCCATTATTTAACACGATAACAGGGTTATCTGGTAAATCACTAAACTTTAAGTTCCAATCTAACACTATACTTGTATTTTCATCTCTCTCTGTTTTTACTGAATTCAGGAAGTGAAGTCCATTCTCCTCCCAATTAAAAACTAAACCTCGATGACCTGGAAAGTTGTTAATATTTACTCAATTATAAAAGCTAAGATCATGTATAAATCAAAATTGCAAACATAGCATGTTATTGTACTTTTAATCTGTTGGTAAGTTTGCGGTACGGTGGTGAAGTTTCAATGTACTTATTCTTATGAAAACAAAATCAATCGTTCAGAATATGTGGCTTAGTGAATAAGAGTGTAATAGATATTTCTGAATATATGCATTCCTCCGTTTTAAAAAGTTAGGCTGATCTTAAGTTAATTGACTAAGATATTAGTCTATTCCAGATTTCCGAATCTAAGTCTACCAAGAGATGTTTCCCATTTGGCTGTCATCATCAGATGGTGTTTTAATGCTGCTGCTTGTGTTATGTTTCTTTATCTTACCTCGTACAGAATACTCGTTTTTCATTGGCCGAGAGCGGTCACGTGCTGACCATGTATTATCCCATATTAGGTCAGTAGATTCTAATATCCAGTCAGTAACAAAATGTATAAATGATAGCGCTCAGATGGGGGTACTCGGTAAGATAAATTCGTTACACAGTCAGTTACTGACCGGATACGGTGTGATACCGGGTCAGTGAATAAATATTGGGCTCGAGCTACGCTCTCACCCAATATTAATTTACTGACCCGGTATCACACCGTATCCTGTCAGTAACTGACTGTGTAACTAATAATGTACAGTTACAAATACAGAGATTAAAGCTAACCTTCAAAGGAATAAATGATCACCTACCTTTAAAGTTAGGATATACAGTAAATTCCTTATGTTTCCATGTATAATATAAATACTCAATCTCCCACATTGTATCTTTCATGCCATTTTGGTACCACCATGACGACACGTGGTTGGGAACCAGAGGTACTTCTTCTTTATATTTCTGAAAATTCTCCAACCACGTTTTAAACATCTTCCAATTCTTATTATTTGGAGAAAATCCTGAAGTTCCAACCGTTGAGTAAAGGAAAACTTTCTGATCCAATTTCACATTGAGACAACATTTGCCATCACTATGTCTGATGCTGTATCCTTGAAGTGAGAACCCGCTCACATCTGGTCTCTGTCCATACTTCTGATGAACCAGTTTAAGCCATTTATAAAAGTATTTGGACACTGTGAGATCATCCTCTAAAATAACCATGATCTCACGAAAGTAGTCATAAGATCGCCATGTCTGCTCGAGAAAAAAAGAAAAAAAAAGGAATAAGGAAAATAAATTATGGTCTTTTTTATTTGATATTAAGCCTTTCTTTATGATGTTCATGTACGGCGGCCGATCACCTAAGCAGCATTCCTGGTCCCTTGTCTTTACCAGTACAAACTTACTCTTCCACGGCAAACAAGCACAAACAAACTGTATGTACATGTATTTGTTACAAATTGTCCGAAAATAATAAAGTTAGTTTGTTTGTGATTGTTTGTGTTCCAAAGGAAACTGAATACATTGATGATAAATATAATATTTATGGAAGGACATAAAGTAAAGTTCCGCTATAAAGACCTCATCGGCTCGCCCAAAGCCTTTTGTGGCATATGGGCGAGCATAAACACAATTAGTAGTAGACCGCATCGGTTATTGCAAAATCATAAGAGTATTGGCGATTTTTGTACCAAATGCTTATTTGAGAAGAAGTGTTTCTATTTTAAGCCTATTCTGCTATCAAGACCATCAGCTTTTTTATTAATATTATCAGATAAAAATGCTCGGCAGCACTTCATAAATTTCAGTTAAGATTTAATTAACCCTTAAATAAAATATGTTACACTAACGGGATAGTATTAAAAATACATGTCTACTTACATTCAACCATTGTCCTTTTATTCCTACATGTTTTGGATGTACACGTATTTCACACAATGCATTTTTGAATGTGGAACTCTTAGCAACATTCAGCGTTTCCATGGAGACGGTTCCAAACCTTTTATCTCTATCAATCCATACTTCTATAATAACATTTTCACCATTATACTGCGCTGTGTCCAGAGACGCTAACAGCCGTTTCAATGACTGAGGTCTATTTAATGTTATTACAATGACACGTAAGTCCACCTCACCACGAACATAGTCTTTTTCCACCAAGACACACTGTTTTGATATCTTCGGAATGGTGTCCCATAAGAAAGGTTTAACATTAACACCTCTAATAGTAGTGTCAGTATTCTCACTAGAAACCTGGTTTTCTAGTAGATATATTACCCCAGCAACAAGTGCTACCAAAATAACTATGTGAATAAAACCTTTGAATCCAATACTATTGTTTGCCTTGCGCCTAGGCATCTGAAAATAAATCGATTTGTTTTATAATTGTAAAGTCACGGAACTCAAATACTTAAGAAGTGATTTCATTGCCCGTTGTGACATAGACAAGAAATTGCTTATAATCCTTATAAAATTATGTAATTTTGATACAAAATTTATTCCTTTATACAGTTTACGAACACTGGTATCTACGTAGTATATCGCCGACGAGAGATCATGCGTCGTAAGCAAGTGTCAATGATCTTTCACATGCTGAATTATCACATAAAATCATCACTGTTGAATATTGATTGATGATCATCTAATGAGAGTAAATATTAGAGTTTTTATCAAACATATAAAAACCAAGTCTAAAACAAGTATAGGTTAAAAATCTTACTCTTAAAGGTCGAACCGCTATACGAATATTTGAACGATTACAAAACGCTATTATGTTATTATTTGGGATGTTATGACTTCTATGAACACATTATATCAGATTATGCATGGCGAATAACTCACCTAATCAACCCCCCTGCTCACTTTTCATTACCGGGACTCGCGTATCCTTCCACAAAGATATTTTGATATACAGTGTATGTATATATCTTACATATTCATGCATACTTGTTAAGATATTATATCAACAGGTACAAATATGACACAATCAATACTTGAGCCTCACTTTGTATTCGAGACTGTCATTTAATATGCTGGACCATATCCGGCGATCAAGGATCGATTCCATGTCGCGACAGGGCATGTCCTTCCATGAAAAATGGACAATAATTTCGATTTTCTCCGTAAAAAAAGAAATATTTGACTTCATATAAAAGGCAAAGCCAGTACTTAAAAAACAGCTAAGTGAACTGGTTTATAGGTGAGCAAGCTACAGTAAATAACTAAAAGTGCAGAAAAGTCCAAAAACACAAACACACTTACCTTGTAATATGCTATCAGATGCATCACGGTAAATGGAACGTTTGCAAATGCATCGAGGACTTCAATATGTGCAACACTCGACAGATGTAATTGAAAAATATCTAATTAAGACGAAACTCACTAAATTTCCTCCTAACTGACAAATTAATTACTTAGTCGTATATGACTTGTTGATATAGTGAAATTGTTACACGTGGGACTTATGTGATATCAGTAGTGTTTGACAGACTTGGATAATACTGGGTGCATGTGTTTGCTTTTTATTCACAGTTAATAATGTATGATTGTATGTAGCATAATTGAATATAAATAATAAATTCTAAGTAATCTTGTTAGCCTCTGGGTACGAGAATGGGTTTATATCTATTTGTGTACTTGTATTTCTCACTTTGGCTTCTATGAAGTTAAGAGTTGAACAAATGACCTCCATCGCTAAAATGCCAGCATTGCTCTCAATCATTGCAAATAGACTGTTTTACGACTTAATCTGACTGCAGTTTGATCGTTGATGTTTCCAAAACAAATGACACAGAATTGAGGGCTATGGTCGTGTAGATGTGATTATTGTCCGTTTTTTCTAAACTGTCAAAGCTTGAATAATTACACGGTGACTGAATGCATTGTTTTTGTACTGGTGGCTAATTGTTATTAAAAATATCTTGACTAAAACATATCATACGGCATAAACAGCTTTACTCGATCATAATACACACTTTCGAAAACTCATGAATATATTACAACAATGATTTTGACAAACGCATTCACCGTGAAATTATTCATGTTTTGACAGTTTAGAAAAAACGAACAATACAAAATGAAAACAACAGTAATTGATATTCGTAATTTCAATTACCAATGTAAACATGAATAAATTACTTAGACATACAGGTCGTCCACGTTAACATTGCGTATACAAACATTGCCGGTTTCATTACACACTGACATTTGGGGGTGATTTATTTTTACAATTTTACAGTGAAGTAAGTTCTCACTTATTCTATAAACCCATCATTATATAAAAATTTTAATGTGCATATGCACTTTTTAAAATATATGTTAAATGTCAACGTGGTATTTTTAAATCATTAAAATGCTGTTCGTGCATTAGCTTATTCGCCTATTTAGCGGACACGTCCGGTGTTTAAAG